>JAEQBH010002333.1:0-411111 GCA_016808115.1 Tetrastigma voinierianum | reverse complement strand
CAAACCCTAACTTGCCAACCCATTATACCCCAGCATTAAGGAACCATGAGAATTTCTCTTATGGTGGAGGAGCACAACACGTCCCAAGACATGGCCAAAATTTTCAACAGGGGTATGCTCCACCAAGGTTCCAGCAGCAGCAACAAGGAGAGGGCAGAAATGAATATCAGGGTCAAAAAAGGGCCAAGACCTTTGAAGACCGTGATGTCATAGCTTCATAGGGAAAATAAAAAGTCATGGACTTCCATGAACAAAAGTTTGCAGAATTGGAAGCTTCAAATACCAATTCTCAAATTTTTCAAACGACCACCAATGCCTCTCTCAAGAACCTGGAAACACAAATAGGGAAACTGGCCCTGACCCTGCAGAATCAAATTAAAGATGCTTTTCCCAGTGACACGAAGAGAAATCCAACGAACTGCATGGCAGTGCAGCTCAGAAGTGGGAAAGAATTAGAGAAGGAAAAGTTAGAGAAAGATGAAGGCAATAAGGAGGGCGAGTTTGTGTTGAGTCTCGTAAAAGGAAAGGGAAGAAGGAGCAACAACAAGAAGAAGAAAGCCCATAACTCTATGCCTGCAGTCCTATTACCGTAGAGACTGCAAAAGTCGGGCGATACAGAGGAGCAAATAAGAAGGTTTTTGAAAACTTTCTGTGTTTGAGATACATGCCATTCACATAAGTGGTAACTCAAATGCCACTTTATGCCAAATTCCTGAAGGAAATTTTGAGCAAGAAGAGAAGAATTGCAGAGGAAGGAGTAGTGAATTTGACTGCTACTTGCAGTGATGTGATAAAGAAGAATTTACCAGAAAAGATGAAAGATCCAGGAAGCTTCACCATTCCTTGCATCATTGGAGAGAGAACTTGAATTTCAAAAGGTTTCTTTGCGGACTCGTGCCAGTATAAACTTAATGCCATTATCTATTGCAAGGAAATTAAGTTTGGGGGAGCTTACTCCCACTACTGTTACTCTTCAAATGGGAGATAGAACAATGGCGAAACCTGAAGGAGTCATTGAAGACGTGCTTGTAAAGGTGGGGAATTCATTTTTCCTGTCGACTTCATCATCTTGGACATGGAAGAAGATTCACAAGTTCCTCTGCTGCTAGGAAGGCCATTCCTAGCAACTGGAGCTGCTTTAATAGATATGCAGAAAGGAGTTCTCACTGTGGTTGGAGAAGAAGTACCGACTTCAACTGCCTCCCAAAGTTTTTAAAATTCTAGACACGTATAGGGAAGATTACAAGTTAGCAGATGATGTCTATCTCAACTCGATTGTTATGATTGTAATGCTCAACTTCCTATCAATGAAAAATGAGATGAATTTCCAAAGATCTGAATGTGTTAATGCCGATTTCCGCGACACGCTTGTACTCTATCGAAAAGGTGTTGAGTCTTAAAACAAACAAGATGGACAATTGAGACAATAATGAAGAAGGTATTTCCATCAAGAGACCAAGATGTATGGGCTAGTTTTAAAAGAGTTGCCAAGTCATCCGGGCATGCTTACTTGGAGCTACCAAAGAGTAAGCCGATTATCTCTCGCTAGACTTAGCGATCGGTCAATGTAGCCGCTGAAAATTTTGAAGAACTATCAGAGTCGATCGCTTGGTCCATAGATGAATTAAAGTGGTATCGGCCCACAATACTATGCATGCACAACATCGGCTGAGGAAAATGCAAAACCATATGTTGAACATCAAAGAAGACCGAACCCAGTCATGAAAGAAGTAGTCAGAAAGGAAGTGCTCAAATGGTTAAATGCTTGTTTTATATATGCAATCTCAGACATCATCGTTGGCTCAGCCCGCGGTCCCAGGTGTAAGCTCATCGCGGATCGAAAATGAAAAAATGAGTTAATTCCAACAAGAAACCATGACAGATGGAGAGTATGTATCGACATCGAAGCTTCGAACACAACACCTAAGGATCATTTCCCATTGCCTTTCATTGATCTAATGTTGGACAAAAGGAAGGTGACACCCTCATTTTTGTTTCCTCGACGTGGTATTCGGCTATAATTAGATTACACGCACTTCGGGAGGACTAGGAGAAAAACCAAATTAATATGCCCTTATGGCACCTTTTCCTCTGTAAGGATGCCATTTGGGTTATGCAATGCTCCTGCTACTTTTTAGAGGTGTATGATGTCCATGTTCTCGCATTTAAGGAGGAAGTCATGGAGATTTTGGCCGGATGACTTCACAAAGATATGGATTCAGCTTTTGAGCATCGGTTTAAACAACCTAGAAACAATGCTTCAAAGATGTAAGGACAAACAGCTAGCTTTAAACTGGGAAAAGTGCCATTTCATGGGTAACAAGGTATTGTTCTTGGCCATAGCCCTCAAGCACGGACTAGAAGTAGACCAATCAGTTGTTTCGACACAAGACTCTCAGACCACCCACAAATGCTAGTGGATAAGGAGTTTCGGGGTAAGGCCGGATTCTATAGAGATTCATCAAAGACTTCAAAATAGCGTAATTTCATTATGTCATTAACGGAGAAAGACACAGTTTAGTTTTGATGACTCCTTCAGTCACCTCTTGAAGAAATCAAGATCGATTAGTTCAAGCACCATCATGGTCGCACTGTAATGGATCGTGGATTCGAAATGATGTGCGCGATGCCGTTGATTTCACAATGGGAGCTGTATTGGGGCAAAGAAAAGATAAGATATTCAGAGCCATATACTATGCTAGCAGAACCTTCAATGAAGCCCAAGAAAACTACTCAACTATTGAAAAGGAGATGTTAGCCATAGTTTTTGTTTGTGAGAAATTCAAGCCATACATTTTGGGATCCCATATTATCGTTCACACTGACCATGCAGCAATCAGATATCTTATGTGAAAAAAGAAAGCCAAACCAAGACTGATAAGGTGGGTGTTGTTACTACAAGAGTTTGATCTGGAAATTAAAGATAAGAAGGGTTGTGATAATGTGATAGCTGATCACTTGTCCAAAGTAGAAAGAAACAAGGCAGAAGAGGAGGAGGCAGGACTAACAGAGAACTTCCCAGATGAGCAACTATTTCAATTGTCATTCCAACTCCCATGGTAAGGCCGACATCGTGGAATTACTTGGCTTATGGAGAAGTTCCTCGTGAATTCAGCTACCAAATGTAGAAGAAAGCTTCAAGACCGACAGCGGTGTACTATGACCGATTTAATTCCACCGGCTATTTAAAAGAGGTGCTGACATGATTATAAGAAGATGTGTGCCAGAGAGTGAACAATGCAAGATTGTGAATGAATGCCATGCATCACCATATGGGGGACATTTTTCCGGAGAAAGAACAGCTCATAAGATACTCCAATCGGGATTTTATTGGCCCACTATCTTCAGAGACTGTGCCGAATGGGTCAAATTATGTGATAGATGCCAAACGATTGAAATATCGCAAAGATAAATGAAATGCCTCACGAGGCATATTGGTGGTGCAAAATTTGACGTGATGGGGGATAGATTTTAGGACCTTCCATTCATCATTTGGAAACTTGTACATACCGCAATAAAGGGATTATGTTTCAAGTGGGTGGAAGCAATAGCTTTTCCAAAGAATGACACCGACACAAGAGCGAAGTTTCTTGCAAAATAAATACTGAAAGGCATTCAAAACACCTGTGACTATCATCAAAGATTCAAGTTTCACTTGCAAACAAAATATTTGCAAAGCTCATGAGCAGGTAAGGGATCAAACATAAATGAGCCTAGCTTATCACCCCGTACTAATGGACAAGCGTAAATTTCAATAGGAGATTAAAGGATCCCGAAAGACTGTAGTTCGCTGTGAAAGATTGGTCTTCCAAACTCGATGATGTACCTCGGGTTTATAGGATTCAAGATTCAAAACTCCCATCGATGCTGTCCCCATACAGAGTGATCTTTGGCAAACCATGTCACCTCCCTCTTGAACTTGAATACAAATCCATGTGGGCCATCAAGAAGCTGAATTTCGATTTCAAAATTACAAAGGAAGAGAGACTGCTCCAACTGAATGAACTGGAAGAACTGAGAAACGGCTTCATGATAATGCTGGGAAATATACAAGGACAAGACAAAGAAATGGCACATCAAAGGATTCTAAAGAAAGAGTTCGAGCAGGATCAGTCTTGCTATTTAACTCAAGATTAAGATTATTTCACGGAAGTTGAAATCAAAATGGAGCGGACTCATACGCGGTGTCAAGTACACCTTTGGAGCAATAACACTCGTGACTGATCGGGGGAGAATCAATGTTAATGGTCAAAGACTAAAGCATTATCTCAGCAGGAGAAAGAAATGAAGACTCCACCGGTGAATTGAGAGAGAGAAGGCTTTTAAGCTTCAGCTAGTCCAAATTATGACTAAAAATCAGCGTACCATGGAGGCAACCCATATAGATTTTTATTCTTTATATAGACTTTGAAATTTTTTATTACTGCTTTTCTTTGGAATTTCTTTTTAGTTCTAGTCATGATTTGTTAGGACTTGCTAGTTAGTATTTGATCAATTTTAATCCTTTTGAAATTGGTTACAAGATGCTCATACTAATCGAATGGCTTAGGGGTGAGAAGGAACAAACTCAGATCGTCCAAAGACTTCACCGGATCGGTGCCAACTTGAAAAAAGGGGAGAGTACTCTTCTCTCTACATAAATTCCGTGAAAATTGAAATAGAATACATGTTTGAATCTGTCGTAGGAATGGATTTAATGGATGCCAAATGTGCAAATTAATAAGGAGGAAAACTGGTCTCATCATCAAATTTAGGCAAGCGCAGACTAAGTCGTGACCCTCCGCATTTTTTGTCGCCTACGTAAATTGAGGTCGCGAACTTAGTAGCACCGGCGAAGAACAGGCAATGTGTCGCGACCAAAGTTGCGTCGCGACAGAAAATTGAGGTCACAACAGAACATTTGGGTCGCGACAAGAACATTCCTTCAAATGAATGGTGAAGGTCGCGACAACTCAACTATGTCATGAAATTACTTGTTGACCAAAAGGGGGTAGAAATGCCAGATGTTGCAACCTGAGGATATATTGTTCTCCCACAACTTATTTATGTCGCGACAAACAACAATAAGTAAGTCACTACATAAGAGAAGCTGCCAAATAGGGCAACTTTAAATTTGTCTTCTAATTTAATGGACAAAGACACAATTGCGAATTTAAATTTGTCGCAACAAGCTAATAAATGAAGCAGAATAGAATCCATTAATAGATGATTAAACAATTACTGAGAAATCATCACTGAAGAAATCACAGACTCGCTACCTCCGGTTTTTCACCCCGCAACCCTAGATCCAAATCTTTAGTAAAACCGCCTGGATTAAATGGCCGAACCCTTCAACCCTCATCCCAACTGAGCGAAATCATGGAAGAGTATACTCAAACCAAGGGGAAGTTCATTCAGAAACCTTTAAGGGAGAACAAGCCACCTAACAACCGTGGTTCAATGTTTCCCAAGCAATGTGAGAAAAGGGGAAAAAAGAAAAGCAAAGCAAGAAGAGAGGAAGACGAATCTGTGATCGGCGAAGCTTTCTCTCCATCTTGAAAAAGTACTATGCTTCAGAAGGGTTTGTTTCCGAGAAAGAGGTTTCAACAAACCCATCTCCCCTTTCAAGGAACTAATAGAACAGAGAGGTCAGGGAAACTTACAAGCATCAAAAGTCCGATAATGCAGAGCAAGAGTTCGAGAATTCACTCCAACCCGGTGGGGAGGAAGGATACCTCGTTTATGTCGAGAGTTTGGGTGCCGATGTGAGCGAAACCATCGTAATGAAATGTACGGAATGGAAGGCAAAAAAGCATGGTCCAACATTAAGAAGATAATAGGACAACCCCAATCGCGGAGAAGATTGCAAGAAAGTCGGCTGCACGGTAGCTTAAAAATGGGTTAAAGGAAGTGTGAGAGCAAAAGACCATAAATCGTGGGAGATTTGACAAGAGTAAAGGTATGGTTTCACTTCCCGGCATCTATTATGGTTCCACCAAGCATGTCCGCACCGCACGAACAAGAAGCAATCATTCTCTATGCCATGCCGAAAGGGTACAAGCTTAATGCGCGGAGCAAATTGCTATCGAAAAATTGGAGCAATGAGATACTACTAAGGGAATAAAAGGGGTTTGATCCCCTCACCCAAAGAACTGTATCACGAGGCTATGTTTGAGGGTCATGAAAGTGAACTTGAAGAATAAGAAGACTGCCCCAAGGTTTCACCACTAACTTTGACGGGATTAAGCAAAGGGCCTAGGAATCAAAAGAAAAAGGGGGTTATAATAGAAGCAAATCCAAGAGAAGAAAATGGGAATGCAAGACAGAAAGAGGACACCCTTTTGGTTGCAGATCAAGAAGAAGAAGATCCAGAAGCACATCTAGAAGAGAACACCTTTATGTTTGTAGAGCTACGCAGAACAAGATGATGGAAGCCCTATAAATTTCTCAACCCCACTCGGCAAATTTCTCTCCCTACCAGGAATAGAGATTTCAGAGAACCTGGTGAAAGCTCTAGGGAAGCCCAGGGGAATAATCAAATAATGGAGATGCTCAGTTCCATTAAGAAGAGTATGGAATAAAGGGAAGGGAAATGGAGCCTCCAACAAAAATTTAGAGAAGAAGTGTATGAAGCAAAATTGAAACGAAAAGATCAACAGTGGGAAGAGGAACTGAACAGACGAGAAGAAGTATATGAAGAAGAGCTGAAAAGAAAAGATCAGCAATGGGAAGAAGAAATGAGTATAAAGGAAGAGCAGATGAAGGAGATCCTGGAGCATCAAGAGGAAAACTTTAAGAAGGAAATGGAGGAAGGAGATCACGATCTTTTCAAGAAGTTGTAACTGAGCCATGAGTCATTTACAACACCGCACATCAAAGTGATTCTCAACTCCTAACACTCATAAAGGAAAGGGACTCAGATCAGAAGCCAAACTAAGGAACGTATCAAGGGATTCACCCTCTACATGTCAATGGGTAAAGTTCATAATTTAGAGAAGAGGATGAAGGAAAGAGATCAAGAGCTTGACGACAAAGATGCCTTCTAAGAAAAACCGTTTAGTACCCCGATTTGATCAACAATAATCTTTCCAAATTTTTAGAAGTCATGAGTGAAATGGAGAACACGATGAACACATTGGGAAAAAGACAAGATGATCTGAACAAAAAGGTTGATCTCACAAACGAATTGATCCTTGAAGAACAAATAGAGAGGGAGAATGACAAGAAGAAGAAGATAACTGAAATGAAGTTTCCCAAATTCTCCCCTAATTTGGATACCTCTTTGATCTCGTATCCTCCTAAATATATTTGCTTCCTCCCAAAAAAGAAAAAAATAAATCTTCCCATTGATTGATCCATTCTTCTCACTTCCAAACGTTATTCTCAACCTTTGCACAATCTCATGAATAAAATAAGAAAATTTGTTTGATGTTGTTTCTAGCTAGATTGTGTTGTTACTTTTACTTTAATTGTTAGAGAATAACAAGATTTATTTAGCTCAGAAATGAAATGTCATATTATCTATAATCAGCTAGTTTAGCGAGTTTGATTAGAAGATAGGTTGAAACACAAATAATTGCAGAATAAGGGCAGAATGACATATAATTGAATTGAAACACAAATTGCATAATTGACTTGAATTTAGCTGATGAGTCCAAACTAAAATAAAGTTATATAATTGATGGAGCACAATATATTTTTGATTTTGAAGTATAAACAGTAAGCCAAAGAACCTGGTGAACCTTAGATCATGTAACTCCTCATCAACGGAAATGAAGCCGGCGGCATCCTTGTGCTGGGGTCACAGCTTAATCAAATGTAATTCTAGAACTTGTTAGATTATTGATCTAGGCGAAATCCTAGGTGATACAACTAACAAGAAATGATGCAGCCATCCTTGGCGCTTGAGCCATTCTAGCCACCTTATTTATATTATGATTCCGTATATTAATCATGAAGTTCCCGAATTTGAGCCAAAACAATCCTTATCTTCAAACAAGCCATGGAAATCCTAAGCCATCCTAGATAATTAACCTCCAAGAAAGAACCTCCGACACCAAAAAAATTCAAAGAAGGAGGAAGAGATAAAGTTTGGGGAGTATTTTTTTTGGAGAACTAAAGGAGAAATACGTAAAGGCGGAGAGAAAGATCTAAAGTTAGACGATACAACGTAAAAGAAAAGCTTAAAGGAAGAAGTTTTGTCTTCATAAGCCTAACTCTCTTGAACAATTGTTCTTAGGGGTGTTTCAACACCTAGTACCCTAATGCCAACTGGTATGGGAGCTACTAACCCAAAGTTCGCTAAGAGTGTTAGAAAGCCTAAAAAGACAGAACATTGCACTATTCCTGAATGGTGACAGAGAAAAAGTTCCAATCACTTTCAATTCACACAACTTTTCATTTTGGTTCCAGTTTTCTCTTTTCTCTCTCCTCTTTCTCTCATTTTCTCGGCTGCCAAACACACCCTTTGAGGATGACAACTCAAGGGATGTTTGGCTAAGCCTCAAAACCTTGGAAGATGAGGGTCATAGGTCAAGCACGGTGATATGCAAATGTTCCTCCGCTTTAAATTGAGCATGCACGCATTTATGTGTTTCAAACTTTCTAAACTTGGTTTAATGCTATTTAATGTATTTTTCTTTGGTCAATACTTGGTATGCTTTAGGTTCGTTGTATTCTTAATGGTGTATTACTAATTCAATATCATTAGATGTCATTTACGAGCCAATTTAAAGTTTGTTAAATGTCATGGATTTTCAACCCGTTGAAACATTAAATGCCTGCAAAGGCTTTGGTCCAAATAGGAATAAGCTAAGGGTTGGTTTTCTAAAGCTAAACAAAGATCCCATGGCAATGACTATATGTCATTTTCCATAATGCGAGGAAACAACCCGAGGACACCTTTATTACCTCAGTATACCAATCTAGTGACCCAAGCCTTCAAGGTCTCCCTTTCACATCTTGTTTTTAAACTCCGTCGCAACCTAGTGACAAATAACATCTCCAAGCACTTTTAATGCAAATCCGAAAATCCAAAATGAAAGCCTCACCATTTTGAACCATGATACAAATCACTTGTGCATGAAGACCCATCCCCGTGTTCGACCCTAGATCCCGCTTATACTCATAGTGAGTTTGACTACTTCAAAGAGGAGGAAATTCTAGATGTATAAATATTGTTGATTCCGATCACCCTATCGTGGGCAATTTAATCACATGTTACTTAATTTACAAAAAGGGTAAACAAAATATGCAACCACAAAAACATGTTAGTAAATTACACGAAAAATTGGAATTTCCTAATTTAACTTTTTTTAAATCCTTAAAGAATAAATATATTCTAGAAACACTATTAATGTTACAGCCTTTTCATAGCCATGGTTCACCATGAAAAACTAAAATTATAAACAAATTATTTAAAATAAATAAATTTTCATTTTTTTCATCTAAGTTAATGTGACCATGTAAAAAAATTCACAATACATGACTTTTATAGTAAAATTCTACAATGATGAAAAACTAAAAGAAGAAGAAACATTACTGTTGATATAGCATCCATCATAACTCTCACAAGCTTGGATCGATTGATGATCTACAAGAAATGACTTTGGACTTTTGGAATAAAAAAAAAGAAAGAAATTTGATTTTTTTTTCTTTAATGTTTTGGCTAAGAGACGACCTTTCGAGTTCCACTACTCAAAGAATCACATTTTTTTGATTGAGTGGAAGAAAGTGCTGCATGGAAAAGAAGTAGGCTTTAATGAATAACAATCACAAACAATTTATTACGGGCAGCAATCGAAATATTTTGGACTTTGAAGAAGATAATTAGGTTATGGAAGGTAATCATACATAGGAGGAAATAAACAACATGCAAATGGAAAGCCAGTGGGGAGTTTAATACTACCGAGATGGAAAGGGAAGAGAGCAAATGTTAAAAGACAAAACTCCTCCATTTTCTGGCCATTCGTGCATGTTGATAAGGAAGGTGTAGAATTCATAAATTTCCTAGAGTATTGATATCTTATAATGATTTTAATATTGATATAGCGGTATTCATATTTTTAATTTAGGATTTAAAAAAATGTTATGTTCAATTTGTTTATAATTTGTTTCGAATTTTTTTTTTTTTCTTAATTTTTATAATTGGATCCTATTAAATTTATTTTCATGTTAGATAAGACGGGACAAGCATATAGTTGAGCATCCTTTTCTCTAAGTGCATAGCCGGTTTTTGACATCACCAATGCACGGCACGTTGTAGGCTATTGTATTGGGTAGGGATTACATGAGTTAGCCTAAGGAAGGTCAGATGACATTATTTGTTTACTCATGTGGATTGATGGATGCTAATATGCTTGATACGATATCTATATGGTATATTGGCATTAATGATATGGAACTTATATGCTTTGGCATATATGCTTTGCGCGGGTAATTGACATGAAGTACAACTTATGAGAATGCTTCATGCAGTGTGCATCATACATGTAACATGAGAAATTGTAGTGACATTAGCATTGCATATGCATAGGGACATCAACATATTGGGTGTGTGTACATGGGTATTTTCATCCATCATCGCTGTTGGATGAATGGGCGTAGTTTACTTCTTGACGACGTCCACAAATGAATCACTTCGCTCAAAGCATAATGAAATATAATTTAATGTGTGTTGGGTGGAGAAAAATTATAATGCCTCGTCCCGAGAGTGTACAAGTACATGTAAATCGCTGGGGCTCATATGTGCACCAAGTATAATTGTAATATTTTCGTGAGTTGTTATTATGATGAAATTTCGTGAAATGATAAATTTATGAACCCGTAATGTTGTACTAGAACAAGGGTAAAATCGTAATTGATCAATTAGGACATAAAGGGCATAATCAAAGAAGGGAGTATGCCAAAATGAAAATAACATAAGTTGATTTGTAATATTAAAGAGATGGAGGACCTAATTATAATTAAGGGAAATATGAGGTTCTAAATAGAGGTGAGACAAAACCTTAAAATCACTTGGTCTCCATTTTGCTAGGGCAAAACGTAGAGCAAGGAAGGAATAGAGAAAGGAAGAGGAAGAAGAGGAAGAAAAGGGAGAAGAAGTGGGAGAAGACAAAACCAAGGTATGTTTTCATCTTGAAATCATGGGTATTTTGGATTCATAAGGTTTTGGTTTGGAGATTAGTTCTTTTTTTTCTAGGGTTTTGTGGAAGAGATCACCCAAACCCTAGATGTTGAGGTTATGTGGGTAAAACCCCAATTGGTGAAAATTAAACATGGAATCCTCCTATTTATATGGTTTTGTGGAATCGTGGACTCCTGGGTTGAATTCATAGGATTTTCACTGGGTTTTGTCAGATGGAGTTCTAAATCACCAATTCAAGTGTTGTGAAGTTGTTTTGAGTTAGATTCCATGTGGATTTTTGAGATATTATGGGTTAGAGAAGTTGTATGAAGAGAATTGGTATCAAAAGATGCAAAATTAGCATTTCTGGGCAAAAATTTTGAAGTGGTACCGGTACCAAAACAGGGTGGTACCGGTACCACCATACAGAAGCAAATCAGTATCGGTACCGATACAAGTGGTACCGGTACCACCATACAGAATGTGTGTGGTACCGGTACCAACCAGAGTGGTACCAGTACCACACTGCCGAAAATGACCAGATTTGTGTAGGTTCGCATATTTAAGCCCAAAATCATACACCATTAGTATGGAAACCTTACTAAATGATTAAGAGAGGTTCAAAGAAGATTGGAACTCAATGAAAATGCATGCGTTCCTGAGATATTCGTTGAGTATGAAGAAGTGGTATGGAAGTACGTTAGTTTGCGTGATTACGAGGCGATTACGTCTTCGCCAGATCTGAGTGTGTAAAGCAAGCAGGCTACGGGAAAGTTCTCGGGAGTCGTGTCAAGTTTAGTAAGCAAAAAGGTGAGTGTTCTAAACCTATTTTTCAAATCCTAGTGTATGATAGTATAAACTGTTTTACACTGGTATTTAATGGTTTTGATTGAAAACCATGTTTGAAAAGCAAGTAATGAGTTTAGCAAGCAAGCAAATTGTTTTCAAAGAGGCAAGTAAAAAGAATATCGGCCGAAGACAAGCCTAACTAAAACTCCTAGTTTTAAGCAAGCATACCGGTCAAAGGCAAGCTCCATGTGCTGCAAAGTAATAGGATGGTATCATAATAAAGTGGCATTTTAGATTTGCCTAGTCGAAAACTTAGGTCGCATCATGGCATTTAAAGGAGACCATGGCACATCGAGTATATATTAGAGCTCTAACTAAATTATGGCGATGGAAACCCGTGTCGACCTGCACCATATTTACCAGAAAAGTGAAGTGAAATGTGCTAAGGCCCTTTCACCTAGGTGAGCGACCCGTGTCCAGCCACCTAAGACGGTTACATTCTGTGCTCCGCACCACTAGGGAACAAAGAAGCGGAAAGCCTCCAGCAAGACGATCATTTATAAGTATGTTTATAAGTTTTGAAAAATCAACCATCGCAGTACGCTTGAGCCCAAGCTCCCGTGGTGATTTTAAAGCAAACGGTTGAGCCTAGGCTCCCGTTTTGATTTTAAAGCAAATGGTTGACCCTAGGCTCCCGTGGTTATGAAAATGTTTTGTAAACTTTTAAAGCAAGAGATTTGAGAAAAGTTTTATAAACTTTTAAAGAAAAGAAAAGCAAAGCAAGCAAGCAATTATTAAAAGTTTTATAAACTTTTAAAAGCAAGCAAGTACAAAACGTTTTAGAAACTTTAAAGTAAGCAAGCAAGGCTTCTGAAAAATATTATGTAAAAGAGAGTTTTTTTTACAGTTTTGAGATGTTTTCCGAAAAAGTAAAACATTTTATAAAACATACACTCACTGAGCTCATTTAGCTCATTATTTTGTTGTTTTAAAAACTATTTTCCAGGTACAGGCACACCGGACGCTGGAGCAGATTAGGATTCTCCTAACATTTGTAACAGTGCTGTTATTAATAATAATTTTGTAGGAAAATAATTTGAATTTGTATAATGGTGCATATGTATGTACATAGTGTAGTTTTGTGAAACTGTGCTGAGCCTGAGGTTCTTTTGAAAGTATGTTGCTGGTTGCCATATTTAGGAAAGTGTAAATTGTGTAAATAGGATTGGGAATATGTCCTATATGCAGCTGTTATGTTGCTGAGATTAAAATAAATCACGAGTTAGAAAAGGAAATATTTTTATACGAGTTGTAAGAAAGCAATACGGCTTCGCTTCACAGGATTTTCTAGTCGTTAGAAGTAACGGCTACGAAATTTTATGGAGTGGCCGGCACACCTACCGCTAGTAAGAGGTGGGGGTGTGTCAAGATGGTATCAAAGCATAAGTTGGTATAACCTAAGGCTTGAGGAGAAATGATCCCAACACAAGTTGGTAATAGAGCCAAGTCTTAGGAAAACCTGTGTCATACATTATTTTACCCTATTGGAAACCATGCATTTTCAAACTTAAAGTACAGACATATGAGGTGATTCAAGGTATTAAACAGTTGATTTTTTGTAAATACAGCACTATGTCAAGCAGAGGACATAGAGGTCGTCCTAGAAGAGTCATTCCTGGTTTCCGAGCTGGCCAGGCAAGACTGAGAGAGATGAGCACGCAGCTGGTCTCACCTACCGCCTCTATGAATCAGCCTCCAAAGAATGTGTCGCTCGACCATCCGGGGCCACCAAAAGGGAGCCTCGCGCCGTAGGATTGTTTACGACGAGCAGGTAGCGATTGCTCGGGAGGTAGCCATAGAGACCTCGCTACCAAGCCGCAGCCTCCACCGCTCACCTAGAGGCTCCTCGAAGAACCTCGAGATCGAGCAGAGAAAGTACGTAAGACGGGCAATTCTAAGCCATATGAAGATGGCATCCGCAGGCATCCCGTTATGGTTAGACCGAAAACAAAGTTTACGGAGTTATGGGCTGCATGGATGAGCAGAGAGTCTTGTTTTCCAGTTTTCTGATGGAAGATAGGGCTAAGGATTGGTGGGATGCCGTGGATAGGAAGTATCATGATGGCATATCATGGGACCAATTTCAACAAGAGTTCACTGATAGATTCTTTCCTCAAAGTAACAAAGATTTGAAAATTGAGGAGTTCTTCAGATTATAACAAAAGAACATGTTAGTATCAAAATACGAGAAGAAGTTCTCATAAGTAGTTAGATTGGTTCCATATATTCAGGCTGATGAAGTTCTGAAGTGCAAAAGGTTTTTAGCAGGATTACAACACAGGATCAGAGTGCATTTGTCTGTGGTTCCTCAAAATAGATTTGGGGACTTAGTTGAGGTCACTCTGAGAGTTGAGCAAAGTACTACAGCTATGTATCAGAGTAGGCAGGAAAGTAAGAGGAGTGCACCAGGAACTTCCCAACAGAGCCTCGGACAGTACAACAGAAAGAAAAGCAAGGGTAGAGGTTATAGAGGCCGAGATACAGATCGAGGAGTTACCTCTAGTCAGGGATTAGTGAGGCCCCAAGTTGCTAGCAGTGGCACCCAGAGTATTCCTCCCTTTTGTCATATGTGCCAGAGGCGATACCATGGGTAGTGTAAGACATATAACACAGGGTGTTTCTACTGTGGCCAGGAAGGCCATTTCATTAAGGAGTGCCCTCGGTTGATTGGTGTAGATACATCAGTAGCCAGCCTAGCTACACAAACATTAGATATGAGCACCTAAGCCCGGGAGGTTTCCTGCCGTAGGGGCCAACACGCCCATAGGCAAGGCGGTCATGGTGTAGGCAAGAGGTAAGGCCCTGTGTGGATACGCATTTAGGCCTTCCGCACTTGGGCGTAGTTTATGTTGTGCACTCAAAGATGCGCATGCAGCCCGCATGTGGTCACTAGTATTATTTCTATCCTTGATCATGATGCATATACATTAGTGGACCCAGGACCCACGCATTTATTTGAATCTCGGTTTATAGATCGTTTCCATATGCAGCACTCCAACCATTGTGGGTCGAGGAGAGTTGCCTCCAACAGAGATCCCATTATTCTCGTACAGAGTCAGCGAGATAGTAGAATTCGATTAGATAGGAGCTCCCAACGGATCTTGTAGCTTTAGATGCAGGGACTCGATGGTTCTCGACATGGATAAGCTATCTCGCCATAGATCCACGTTAGATTGTTATAAAAAGGAAGTAAAGTTTCATAGACAAGGGAAATTTGAGGTAAAGTTCAGAGGAATACGTAGAGAGTTATCTTCCAGTATGATCTCCGCTATGGCAACAAGAAAGAATGCTGCGTAAGGTTGTCAGGTTATCTAGCTTATGTGGTGGAGACGTGGAAGGAGTGGGACTCCGAGTGGATGAGATTCCGTCTGTTAGAGAAGTTCCCGCATGTGTTCCAAATCGATATTGCAGTGTGGTTACCTCCGTAAAGAGAAGTGGAGTTCACAATTGATTGATCCTGTGGACCGAGCCCATTTCATTCCTCCTTATAGGATGGCTCCCAGAGCTGAGAGCTTTTAAGGCCCAAGTAGAAGTAATAGCTGGAGTAAGGGATTCATTCACCGAGCATATCCCTATGGGGAGCTCCAGCCAGAAAAAGAAAGATGGGAGTTTGCTACATGCATAGATTGGCTGCAATTAAACAGCTGGCCATTTGCAATCGCATTCAATTCTAGGATCAATTAATTATTTGATTAACCCATGGTCTCGAGTATACCCAAAATGACTTTGGTGGCCTGCATCATCGCATTGGGTGCACAAGAGCGATGTACCTAAGATCAGATTCGTGACACGCTACTTCGCATTATGAGTTTCGTGATGCCGCTTGCTTGACTAATGCCCCGTGAGTTTTTATGGATTTGATGAATCTGCATCATCCATATTTGGATAGGTTCGTCGTTTTATTGTCGATATCCTAGTGAATTTAGGTAGTTCGTGAGCACCTCGAGGATTGTTATTCGTGGCTACAAGAGGTTGAGCTAAAAAATCGCAACAAAAATTTATATACACCTAAGTTCCTACTACCGCCGTAGTCGCTACCGCAAAGATAGTGGTTCAGTGGTCGAAACATGTGGATGGGTTTTCATCCTAAAAATGATTTTCATAAGTGCACAAAGGTAAGGCTTTCTATTTGGACTTTTTGGACTTGTTTCAAAAACTGTGGAAGTAGTTTGAAAACTGAGAAAGTGTAAAAACTGAAATTTAAGTGGGAAAAAGTTAACTTTGAAGATTTAGGTCACCAACTCTGGGTAACTTAGTAAGTAAACAAGTGTCCCTGGTTTTATCCTCGCTATGACAAGCAACCGATGGGGCCCCTGCATAACCGGATCTATGTTTAACTAGCAAACCCTTCACCCTAAAACAACTCCTATTTGAGTCAACACAGTAGCATGCAAGCAGGCCCTTTTTCATTTGAAACCCTAACATTAAATATCATCTCGGTGGGTCAGAAGACCATTTAAGGAACTACGCGGCATCTAGCAATAAGTATGCACTGTATCCTAAAGCATGGAGAGTATTGGCCAAATCAACAACATTCAATGCTATTCAACCCTAATTTGTGAAGGTGAGGACCATAAATACAGTGCCTATGACTTTTTATCACAAGAGGACAACATGCATATGCCCCACAACCAAGCTAGCTTCCTTCCTTCAAAGAAGGAGGTTTAGCGCATCTCTTGAGTTGTCATCCTCAAGAGGGGTGTTTGCGTGCTAGAAAGTAAGGGAAAGAGGAGAGAGAAGAGAAAAGCAAAACCCTAAATAAAATACAAGACTTTATTTCTTTACAAAAATGAAACTTACAAATTCTTCTCCCCCACTCGCTTTCTCCAAAATTCTCCCTATATTCATTACAAGCAAAAAGAGAGGGGTTTATATAGCCACCTCAATACATGAAAATACCAAAAAGCCTACAAATTTGCTGTTAAAGGACAAGAGAGTAATACACCAAATTTGGAGCCATAGCATTAAATACAAAAACATGATTTGGCAGGCGTGAATTTCACTAGAGTGAAGAAATTTCGCTAGGTAAAGCACAAGGCATACGGTAAATAGGAAATTTCGCTTATGTCAGTAATTTTCGCTAGCTAGCGAAATTTCGCTAGCTTAGCGAAATTTTCGTGAGTAGCGAAATCATGAAATTTCGCTAGGAAGAGTGCCTAGAGAAAACCCTGTGTCACTCAGAGGACCTCCTTGAAATCAGAGCAATGAGACAAATCTTAACGGGTATAAGAAACTGATATTCGGATCCAGAAAACAATAAATCCAAATCTGGAAGTAAATTCCTAATCTGAAAGTCACAAACAGCTGGAATGACTACAGGAAAAATAGATTCTGACTATAACATTCACTTAATGGAAGCTGGATTCCTCAATTACTGAATTACACGCTACAGCATTCCTCTGATCATAAGAATACCGCACCAAAACTAAAGAGTTGAATCGCGTAAATTTTTCTCGAACTTCAAACAACCTGTAGTAATTTGAAAAGAAAAATCATTCTCGTGATTCGCCTTCGCTTCAAAACGATAACACCCAAATCCAGAAAATAAAAAAAAAATAATTAAATGGAACTAAAAATAATCTACTCTAAAAACGACGAAAACTGAAATAAGAAAAGAAAAGAAAAGAAAAGAAAAGAAAAGAAAAGAAAAAGCAAATTGGCTTCCAGGCTGCCCTGATTCCCCTCTTCTTCCGATGCGCCCCACTTGCTTTTCGCTTCGGTAGCTTCCCATTTATAGGTTTCAATCAAGCCTCAATCCCAATGTAGCCTGGTCAGAGGGTTTCGTGAGTGGTCTGGCCCAATTTACTGTTCAAGTCGCGACTTAGTCTTTCTTGTTGCGACCTCTTCCATGTCACGACATCGATCTCATGTCGTGACATCGACTTAGAGTTCTGCATCCTTTGAACTGTTGTTCGTGTTGTCACGACACCAATCTGTGCCTTTGTAGGTTTCAGTTGATCGCTTAGGATGTCACGACTTCATGATCTTGTTGCGACCTTCACTCTCGTTCTTTGCAGTCTTTAGTGGTTGCTCCTGATGTCGCGACATCAATCCCTTGTCGTGACACCACTTAATGCCCTTGCAAGTTCCAATTGGTAGCTCTTGATGTCGCGACATCATGATGTCACGCTGACAACGGGTTCAAGTCTCCTCGCATTTTCCATCGTTGTTGTGATGTCGCGACCATTGGTCTTGTCGCGACGCCAACTTAATGAATTGTTGCCTTGATAGGGGTGTTCTTCGATGTCGGACATCACCTCTTGTCGCGACGCCGCCACGGCTGGTGCCTTCGCTTGATAGTCCTCTTTGATGTCACGACCTCTCATTAAGTCTCTCGCCGCCAATCCGTTATTCTTGGTGTTGTGACATCCGGCCTCTCGTCACGATGTGCCACTTGAGTTTCCAAAGATTCGCTCTTATTCCCGCGTAGCTTCATAGCGCTTCTTCATGTCGCGACAACCCGATGTTGTCACGACATCACCTTCTTAGCTTCTGGTTAATCCTTAGCTGCTTATCGTCATGATTCCTGTCGTGACCTGCTGCTCGTTTTCTTCAATTCTCTTGATGTCGCGACCTCCCAAAGCAGGATCAGGTACTTCACCCCAAAACCTATCAATGAGTCCGCCGCTTGCATTTTCCAGATCCGCCATTTGATTGCACTTTGTTCCACTTAGTCATTGCATTTCGCTCTTTCTTTCTCCCCTCGCTAATAACAAAATTGGTGAGTTTCTTCATATTTCTGCAAAGTAATCGTTTTTTTTTATGAAAATCAAGCGTAAAATGGACTAAAAATAGATGACTTTTAAGCTCATCAAAAAACCCTTATCCCCTCGTGTTCGACCCTAGACTCACTATACTTCAAAGAGAGCTGGGACTAATGCATAGTGAGGAACTTAGGTATATAAATTTTGTTGATTTTAGCTCAGCCTACTGTGGCACGAATCAGTAGGGAGCTTAAATGCTAATAAATGCAGTGTGATAAATGAGAGAGCATGAAAACTTACCTCCAAAGCTCCACCAGTGACCCTCCTCTTCAAGGAAATGGGGCTTTAGCCAAGCATATCTGGGCTCACATCACCAAGGTATGTTTGGTTGCCGAGAAAATTGAAAGAAAATTAAAGAAAATGAAGAAGAAAAAAAGAAAAGCGGGAAACTTACAGTGCTTGTATTTCCACTAAGCCAAAATTCAAAAGTTCCAAAAGTCTCCCATTCTCCAAAACATGGTACCTTATATAGAGTTTTTCTTAGGGTAAAATACCATTATGCCCTTAAAAAGCATTAGACAAAGAGGGTAAAAATGGGAAAAAAAAAAAGAAAAGAAAATCAAAAAGTAGGAGAGAGGGGATCTTGCATGAAGTCACGTGCCAAATGCACTGGCTAAAATTACACCACGCCAATTTTCCGACGGCCAAAATTTGCACTCACACCAATGCCAAAATTCGCACCAATGCCAATTTTTTCGTTTAATGCCAAATTGATGCCATTCGTGGCTAGTGCCAAAATTCGGCACCAATGCTAATTCTTTGCCAATTTTCGCATAATGCGGATTTTGGCACCAATTTCCCGCTTTCTTCTTCCATTCCTCTGCCTCTTGCTCTCTTCGCCCTCTTCTCTCGCCTCCCGCTCTTCTAAGTTGCAATATGGCTTTAAACTCGGCTTGGATTCATCGTGTTCATCTCTGTCCTCATTCTGTTCCGAAGATGGAGAAGTGTTTGGCCTGCAAAACTACCAACACCTACAAAATGTTGTTAGTAACAAAATAGGGACATCAATACGCCAATTGGGTTATTTGGAATGATTAGTACTCCCAAAAGTGCCTAAACCCACGACATGAATAGGCCTCAAAAGAGCACTTTTACACTAATCACACCCTGAACCTACACATTGCTAGTCCCTTAGCAATGAAAAAAAACACACAACCAAGAAAATGGAGAACATGCAAGATGTGTACAAAAAGTGTGGGTATAGGTAATGCTCTACCTTCATCAAGCCAAAGGTCGAGCCCCGCATTAAAATCATTGAGACTCGCATGCCATATTTGACCAATTGTCAGCAAGGTTCACCCCAAGGAATCAACCTAAAGCTTCCATCGAAAAGCTAAGTGTATAGGGGGATCAGCTCTGCATCAATAAACTAACTAGCCGCTATACCCCCCCAAACCGCCATCGCTAATGTGCCTTAGAAGTGGTGACCAACCAAATAGAATTGATTCCACTCTTATTTCATTCCTTTCTAAAGTAATGTAGGATGCAACATGAGAATTCAACCTCAATTAAAGTCCATATAACGAGGATCCACCGATGACTCCCCAACCAAGTAAGGTTTAGGGAATCGCCAAAAGGATCTCTCGACCACAAACTCTACAGCTTCAACTGACTCGAATGCACTCAATTTCAAAGACCTACAATCCTCGCTAAACTCCACCCATCCACCCATGTAGCGAAAGCACTAAATCGGTGGTCTCGACCAGCCGGTTCAGTAAGTAATTGTGCTTTAAAGGTTACCATACCCCTGACCATACTCTGTTTCGCAGCCGACCGCGCGACTTTAACAAACTCTTTTTCTTTTTCTTTTCTTTTTCTTTTTTCTTTAAGACATATCGTCTTCTTTACGGGAACCGCAACCTATTGGCTGTGTGGCCTAAACTAAGGCCAGTTTTGCTAAGTAAAAAAGGGGGTCAAGGCACTCAAGCCTATTAATGAAAACTCGATGTGCACCGGTGTGTGGCTAGCCTTGCGGAAGAGAAAGTGGCAAAGACTTACTGACATCAACTGACCAACAATTAGATAAGTATGGAACTAGGCTAACAAAACACGATAACATGCAATGCTCCAATTTTTCAACTTTTAGAAGAGATAAAACCACAAAAATATGGGGGCAAAAATGATTACAAAAGTGCAGAAAAATGTAGTTGTATGGTATATTTCTATGCCAGTATATTTCACAAAATTATCAGCTTTTTCAAAAAGAAATTGTGTGGTACCTTCAATAGAAGATGAAAATGAACGGTCCGAACTGTGGAGGGAATGGCATGGCCGAACAAAGGCACCCAAGCAATGCACCCGCAATGCAGAGGAAAATGAGTTTCTCCCCCGCACCAACTCCCGAACATTTCAAACCAAAAATTGTGATAAGATAAGCTTCACATACGCTAAAAATATTTGAAAAGAAAATAGGTAAAAGTAGCGGCACCACTAAAAACCCAAATTAAGACTTCCTTAAAATAATATACAAGAAATATTTCAACAAACTTTGAGGGGTCTCGAGGTTCCCGCAGAACCACTCCCGCCTTGTAGCCATTGATCTCATGAGGGTCCCGAGAGAAGCTCCTCCGCGCATGCAAAGGTTGTGTGCCAGCAGTGTCGGCCTCGTACTTTGTTTTCATAATCCTGTCCGTGGCAAGCAATCGACCATCTATAGAGGAATGGTGGATTCTTCATTAACCCGCTTTCATTGTTCTCCGAAGAATTCTTCCCCGCCGCTTGTTAGTATCATGCCTTCCTACTGGCAAAGACTCGTGCAAATCTCACCGACGGTTCCCTCATCCTCACCGGTTTTGCCATGTTCAAGTGGAAAAATGCTCGAGCCCGTGTCATGTTACCAAATGTGAGCTGTACGACCCCATTTCTAAATTTGATAATGAAAGATTTGATGTGGCCAAAATGGCCTCTCCTAATATAATCGGCACTTGATTTGTGCTCCTCGCACCGGGTTCTCGTGTCGAGAACCACCGAAATCCACCGGATAAGAGTAGAACTTATCTACTTTTACTAACACATCCTCCACTATCCCTTTTGGTATTTTCTGCATTGAACGACACATGATGTGGTGATGCTGGTTGGTCTAGCTCTCTCCTGAAACCTAGCCTATACACCGAGTGGCATGGCAAGAGGTTGACACCGCACCCAAGTCTACCGCTGCTTTGTCAATGCAGTACCTCCAATGTTAATCCACCCGAGATAGCCGGGGGTCCCCTGGATCCTCAGATTTCACCACAGTTTGCATTGACGATGGAGCTAAATTTGTTCAGCTTAAGAATGCCTTTTGTCAATGCCCAACCCCTTTTGATAGTACAAATGATCTTTCAAAACTTTGCATAGGCAGGACTTGTTTGAGATGTCCAAAAGGGGTATGTTGACCTTCTCACCGCCTTAAAGACTTCTAGATGCCCGCCCTCATTGATGCCTTCTTCGCTTCTTAATGCTCGGGGAAATGGAGGTGGCATGCGCTGTCACTTGAGTCCTCCTTCAAGAAAAATGTGTTATGGCTCCATTTCTTCCACTCAAAAGGCTCGCATCGGGCCGATCAACCTCTTTTCCACTTCTTAAGGTAATGACAATTTTCGACTTAATCCATTTTTTCGGGGAGGTTCACTGAATAACTCGCCCATGGGCTCCCCCTTAGATTTGGCAATGGTCGAGAAGGAACCTCCCGCTCTTGCCGCCGACGGCCATTCTTGTTATGGATGCCTACAAGCTGTCAATTCTTCGGTTAAGGTTACTTTCCATCCCATCTATTCTCTTGTTCAAGGAGCTTTCTACATTTTCAATTTTTCGCTCAACCTGGTACATTGATGCCTTTGCTCTAAGTAAATTGTTGCGGATTAAGTGGACAAAAAGGACAGCTTCCATTTTGGCCGAGACGCGGCAAGAGGGGAGAGAGAGCAGTATTCTAAAATGTGAGGTTTTGTGAGAGAGAAGCAGATAATTCTCTAGGGATTCAGCTGACCGGGCCGGATCGTCTTCGAACCAAGAAACAAAATTTTATTATGCTGCGAGGGCTACGCGAGGGCACCGGTTTTGGGGAGTTTTGACAACTCCAAGAGGTAGGGGTCTTCTCCTACTCGGTTATTTTCAGTTTTTAAGAGCTTTGTAAATGATTTCGTTTGGTTCAGGCCGTCGGCTGATGCTCGACGGTCCCAAAACATGGGACCGAATTGTTGGAATGTTTTGAACCCGTTTTGGACAGTGTAGGAACTATTTGGGTGGTTTGTGTGATAATTTATGCAATAAATTATGGTTTGGGTGTTTTTAGGCCGGAAACGGCCATGGATTTTGGTTCCACAAAGTGGAACCGATGCTTGGTGAGTAGGCTGCCCACGAACAGCCCACTGGTCATTTAGGGACTGTTAAAAATAGTCCCGGTTTGCTTGGTTGGACTGAAATTGGTCCATGTGTGTTTCAAGCAAAATATTGCTTGAATTGGATGTCTTGAATTGTGTTGAAAGAATTGTTAATGCATAAAATTAAATGTGTTAACATGAGTGTTTGAATTATATGAAATATAATTGTGGAAGAGCCATTATAATTAAAATTGATTATTGACTAGCTCAAGTGAGCTAATTTTCATGTTATTGATGCGAATTAAGTAACATGTGGTATGTATGTAAATTTTGTTAATATATGCATACTTGATATATTGGCATGTGTGGTTTGGAATGGTATAATTCCATTTCATACGCACCGGGCAACCTAGGAAAATGGGGTGTGAGTGCATGGCATGAAAGAAAATGAAAACTGTGTTTTTCTCAAAAGATTTGGCTTAGCATGGCAAGAGGAGTCGGGTGGGGACTTTGAGACACGGGATTGGGGCATGAGACATTCAAGTAGGATCATGTATTTGCTTGAATGCTGTCTGGTGTTTAACTACCAGATGTGCACTTAGGCGGGAAGTAACCCATGTATGACAATTCCACTACTCGGCATTGCTTACCCTGTCAAAGGATCATTATTTCAGGTACAGGGAATGTTCGGAAAGACGGCGCTCATTAGAGGCCGATTTTTAGAAGAAAGCCGGATTGTGGCTTTGATATTTTGTATAACATGTATTAGAATTTTAAATTTTAATATATGTTTGTATTTAGAGTATTGTATTGACTCTCGAATCCATGGAAATATAGTTGATGTGTTTTCATGAGTATGATGTATAGCCAATGTGGCCATTTTTATCATGTATGGGTCTCATGACATGAGACATAGGTCTTTCGCGCGGGTTGACTATGGTCAATGATGACACTCAGAAACCCAGAAAATTCCAATTTTCAAAATGGCAAAATGTACTCGACCAAAATCAAATTTTTTCTAGATCTGGATGACGCAAATGTAATTCATCTTTGGAATTGTCTCCCGAAATCTAGCTACCACGTCGAATTTTGTTGAATTCCAAGACAGTCAGAATTTCACATTTTTCGAGGCACCGAGTGCCGGGTGCCATAAAACGGCTTGTAAGAGACATGTGATGTGACAAAAGTCACATACTACATGTACTAATGTGACACATGTTGCATGATTAGTGAGAGGATAAGATGAATGGCCTAGATTGTGCCAAGTGTCATAAATCAAGACAAAGGGACACAATGGGAATTAATTGAAATGTTAATGATAATAAGACAAGGATGAATGTAATGGCTTCATCTTCCCATTCGGAAGCCAAAAACGGATGTAAGGTGCGCAGCTGGTTGGGGTTTGTGATTTGTGAGAGAGAGAGCTCCTCCCTTCCTAGAATTGCAAAATTACTGGACCGCTCTGCCGGCTGCAGCAAGAAGCAAGCCGATCCACGGCGATGGCACGTGGCACCGATTCGTGGAGTCTCGACAACTCCAAGAGGTAGGATCTTTTCCTACGGTGATATTCTTTGTCTAAGAGCCATGTTTATGGTTAGGAATATTCCGAGGCTGATTTAGTCAGAATTCCTGGGTCTCAAACCTTTGAACCGAAAGTGGAGAAAACCTGGGGCCTTCTAGTGCTATGAATGTTGCCAACCCGAGGTGTCATCAGCCATGTGAATAGTGTGATTCACTGCCCAAAAGTGCTATGAACCCTTATTTATTATAGGTTTGAGTGCTTGTGTACTAATCATACTAATTAACCCGACATTTACACATTACTTGTCCCTACTATTCTAATGATCACATTTTGTGGCAAATTTTGCGCTTTATGAAGTAATTATGCCGAAATTTGCTGAAATGATCCAAGACTACTAATTCAACAAACTCAACATTGCAAATCAAATATCAGAAGGAAAGAAGAGAAAATAGAAGAAACCGGCACTAATCGGCGTGAAGGCTTTTTCTCGGCAGGCACGCGCGGCATCCCGAGCACCGGCTCCTCCAAGAGCTTATTCCTCGCTTTTGACGCTTCAGCTTTTTGTTACAATTTTTGGTTTTTCTCCTTTCTACCCTTGTCAGAATCACTTATCGGATTGTATTGTATTTCACTTCTGGGTTTATAAGGCTACATAAGCCATTTTGATAATCGTCGAACGACGACTTTTGTCAGAACAAAGTTAGGGCCCGTTCTCCCGTTCTCGGCTTCTCTCATTTTCTCCTTTCGTTGCCAAACACCCCTCTAAGGATGACAACTGGAGGATGAGCTGCTAAAACCTCTTCCCTCCTTGGAAGAGGAAGGCCATCAAGTAACGATCTTAAGGTAACCTCTTGGTTCCCCTGTTTTCACACAACAAATTTTTCCATTTTTGGTTCCCAAATTTGTAACCCTAGGTTTAAAGCTTTTTGATGTACTTTCTTTGGCCAATACTTGGCAAGATTTTAGGGTTTAGTGTATTCTTAGCTTTAGATACACTAATATCCATTAGTTGCTCTTTACGAACCACTGAGGTAGGTTAAGGGGTTAGGTTTTCACTGCATGTGCATCCACTTTTGATCAATACTTGGTAATCTTTTAGGGTTCAGTGGATACTTGGTAATCTTTTAGGCTACTGGGGCAACGATCTTAAGGTAACCTCTTGGTTCCCCTGTTTTCACACAGCAAATTTTTCCATTTTTGGTTCCCAAATTTGCAACCCTAGGTTTAAAGCTTTTTGATGTACTTTCTTTGGCCAATACTTGGCAAGATTTTAGGGTTTAGTGTATTCTTAGCTTTAGATACACTAATATCCATTAGTTGCCATTTACGAGCCACTGAGGTAGGTTAAGGGTTAGGGTTTTCACGCATGTGCATCCACTTTTGATCAATACTTGGTAATCTTAGTGGTTCAGTTGGATGTCATTTATTAGATCCACCGAGATCCATTAGTTACCCTTTACGAATCATTGTAGGATGAATCAATATAGATTTTCACTAGAACCATAAATGCTAAATAAATGTTTCATCAAAGGAAAATTATTAGTGGTTTAGGCTCTTTAATGCCAATGAAAGATCCGGCTCGAGATGACTATATGTCATCCTCCCCCAACGCGAGGCTCAACCCGGACCTCTCGCCTAGGCCTAAGATCTTAAAACTCAGTGGCCCAATGCTTCAAGGAGTTATATTTTACATTTTATTTTATTTATTTTCAGTTTGCAACCAACCACACCCCCTGTTTTTAACCAAACCCCAAAATCCAAATTTAATTCACCGGTTTTGATTTCACTCAAATCATTTGTACGAAGAAAACCCATCCCCGTGTTCGACCCTAGACCACTATACTGCAGTAGCTTGACTACGGCAATAGGAGGAGTATAGGATATAAATTTTGTTGATTCCGGATCACCCTACTGTGGCACGAATCAAATGGGGCCGCTTGATGGGATGGTAGTTTTCTCCCTAGTGCAAGTGAGGAGTCATGGGAACACTTGTGATCTTCATCACAAGTTCCGTGAAATTTTCCTTACTTTTCACCGTCACTTTGTTTTTTGTACATTTCACTAAAAAAAAAAAAAAAAAAAGTGTTGGGTGGACCTGCTTTTTGTGTGCCATATTTGTCAGCAGAATCTATTCCTGGATTTGAAACCTATAAGGCAAGGGGGCCTGTGCTCTCAGGGGGGAAAATCGACCGAGAGAAGATGGAACTCCCCAACATGAAGAGCACACAAATGTGTGAGAGTAACCCTAGCGAATATATGACAATGAGGGACTATGAGGAACCTCGCATTTAGCAAATCAAGAACTCGAGAGAAACTAAACCCAACGGCTAAGATCCAGCGAGGGGATTACAACCACTGGATGAGTGCACCCTCCTTACATGGTGCCTCCAATAGTGATGTCTCAACTTCCTCAGCCACCACAACCACCACAATTAATTTCTCCTGTTGAGCAGGCCATTCTGAACCTTACCAAACCAGTGGGTGATGTTGTGGAAGAGCAAAAGAAAATCAATGCTCAATTGTCAAAAATCTCACACTTTTGAAACAATGTAAACAAGAGAATTTATGGATCTCCAAAGTGAAAATGGAGCGTAAATCGACAACTAAAGACTCCATTTCAAAAAGCTGCCCTGCATCTTGATCATCTGTGAGGAAGAGAGTCAAGAGGACGCAGTGCCTAAGTGACACCATGGTGGAGGAGCAAGGTTTCGGTGAGCACCTATTATTGGAAACCAGATATTGCCATCAATCATTCATGGGAAACCACACTACCTTGTCGACTAAGGAGGGCGTGGGAAAGGGGAAGAAGGGGAGGAACCCTGTGCTTATCCTTCACCTAAACCCCATAAATTTGGATCCAAGTGCCACTGCCCAACCCCAAACAACCCACTCGCCAAGTGCACATACCGTCTTCGGCCTCAGAAAGCACAACCAATCCCTAAAGCACCCACAAAAAAGTCCAACCTATCACTGCCCATGCTAAAAAAATTCAAGAGATTAGTGGCCATTGTACATAATTTTGCCACTACCTCAAACAAGATGGCAGCTGCATATACGGCATGGCATAGTGGTTGTCTGGTACGGCTCGATTTGCCATCCGAACCCCTAAGATTTGAGCTTCGCTAGTTCCTATGTTCTCCAAAGGCCTAAGGAAGGGTATGGGGTTGCTACGCCCCCCACTTTTTGTTTTAATTTTTTCTGTCTTATTTTATATTATTGTATTTTATTTTGATTTTGGTTAATTTTTCTTCTTAGGTTTTATCTAATTTTTAGTTAATTTATGTTTTTAGGATTAATCTTTACTCTTTTGCATTTTTTCTTAATTTTACTTGCACTAATTTGCGCTTTAAAGTAAATTTTGAAGCTTTGATTGAAAATCGCAGCGTGCCAGAAAGGTGGATTTTTCGCACTATAGCTGCACTTTCGCATTCTAGTGAAATGCGAAAATTCTCGCTATGGGATTTAAATTGCTAGTTAGCGAAATTCCCGCTAGCTTAGCGAATTTTGTTAGACAAATAAATAGAGAAAAATTTCGCTTAGAACGTTGTCTAGCGAAACGGCTAGAGAGCAATGCACAGTTGTCTTCCTACTACAAGACAAACAAAGGTAATGTTGTTCCAATTTGTTTTTATTTTATTTTACTTTTATTTTATATTTAAAAAAAAACGTTTGTTTTCTTTGTATATATTATTTTTATTTAAAAAAGAAAAAAATTTTTTTATTTATTTTTTACTTTTTATTATATATTTAAAAAAATTTGAAAAAAAAATCGCCTTTTTATATATATGTACTTTTTTTGAAAACAAATGCTTTATTTTTTATTTTTATTATTTATTATTATTATTTTTATTTTTAATTATTAATATTTACTTGATTTCTAAAATCAAAAATCAGCAATAAAAATTTTCGCTATTAGGCATAGCGAAATCTTTCGGCAACATAGCTTAAATGCATAATTTTCTGCTAGCTAGCCAAATTTCGGGCTAGCGCTCTTAGTGAAAATTTTACATGCCACAGCTGACCTCCACTTTGCTTTCGCCATAACTTTTCCATCCTAACTCCGCTTTTATGCGTTCTGGTACCGTTAGAAATCTTAGAGTGTGAGAATCCAAATATGGCTAGAAATAACATTTTTTGGAGATTATTATGAAAAGTGTAATTTTAAAATGGTCCAGTTGGTCACTTTTTTTCTTTTCTTCTCCTAACTCTGTTTATTTGAAGCCCAAACGGAGTGAATAAGGTGCCTTATGGAAAGCTTGCGGTTTCATCCGCAATGATCACATCCTCATCATGGAGGTAATATTTCCTTTCCTCTAATTTTCCATTCCGAGCCCCATTTCTGACACCGAGATGTTTCTGGTCAGTAGAGTTAGTAAAGGAAGTGGATTTTGTATTTAGCGCTCTTGCTATCATACTTTGTTCAAGCCCATTTTTGATGTTTAGTGGCTTGTTGGGTTCCCTTTCTATAAAGCTGTTATACTAAACAAATTTACTTTTTTCAAAATCTCACCCATTTTGTAATCAAAATTTTTTGTGGTTTTGCCCAACCCGTGGCTTTGGAAAATTGAAGTTTCTGTCCAATTCATTGATGTTAGATTGGTTCCATGCTTAGTCGAGGAATGATTAGTTGAATTTTATTGATTCGACCTTTTCTTTCCACTCCAGCCACCACACACAAAGCACATTATTCTACGATAGACTGAAGAACTGCGCAACCTCCTTTACTTGGCATAACCTACCCTAGTTTCATTAACCGCCTTAATAAAGTTAAGACCCTCGTGGAAAAAGCAAAAGAAGAAAAGAAAAAATGAAAAAGGAAAAGAAAAAGAAGTAAAAAGAATGTAAATTGCAACGCTTATTTTAAAACTATACGGTCCGAGGGGTATATGGCGAAAGCCTTAAAGCCCGGTGCCCTAAACCTTCACCGTCGGGAGTCACACTTTGTGTTCGTTACACGGGTGGGATTCGGTGGAGTTTAGCAAGCTGTAGGTGCTGGTCTCTGCAAATCATTCAAGTCCGGTGAAACCCGAAGAGTTTCAGATCGAAAGATTCCATGACTTGGTGCCCCAAACCTTAATCGGGAGTCATCGGGTAAATCCCCGTTACATGGACTTTTTTTGGTGAGGCCGATTCCTCAACACAGACTCCTTACAAATCTAAAAAAGAATTGTGAATAAGAGGTGGGTCCTGATCTATTTAAAGTTGGTTAGCATGCTAGGTCGTGGTAGTATAGCCTGTGAGAGTGCAACTGATACTTTATTGTTGAGAGTCGAATTAATAAAACACTTAGATTTTGGTGGAAGTTCTTGTTGATTCACCGAGAAGGATGCTCTTTGATACTCAATTTTGTATGGTACTCATTCTTCATGACGCTTATCGGACACAGATTGATGATTCTTACTTAGGGTCGCATTACTCTTTCACAACTTTTGAAATACCATTTTTGTGCATACTATTTGTCATCATTTTGTATGTTCTTTCTTTCTTTCTTTCATTGCTCACTACAATGTGTAGGTCAGTGGATTAGTGCCCAAAGTGCCATTTTGAACCCTAATATTATAGGTTTCGAAAGTGTTTTTTTGTGTACTAATCATGCTAATTAACCCGATTTACACATTACGCATCCCTACTATTTTAATGATCACATTTTGTGGCAAATTTGCAAGCCATGAGCTAATTATAGTCGAAATTGTTGAGTCGATCCAAGTACGAAGAATTCAAATCAAACTCAACATTGCAAATCAAATATCAGAAGGAAAGAAGAGAAAATAAGAAATCGCACCACTCCGGCAGAAGGCTTTTCCTCAAGGTACACAAAGTGCATCCCCGAGCTCTATTCCTCCAAAGAGTTTATTCCCCCCGCTTTTGACGCGTCACCTTTTGTTACAAACTTTTGGTTTTTATCCTTTCACCCTTGTTGTAATCACTTATCTTTGGATTGTATTGTATTTTACCTCGTTTGTAAGTAAGTACATAAGCCATTTTGATACACTCGTTGAACACTGATTTTTTGTCAGAATAGTTAGTCTTCTCCCGCTTTTTCTGCTTTTCTCATTTTCTCCTCCTTTCTTGGAGTTGTCAAACACCCTCTATGATTTAGCTAAACTTAGAGGATGAGTGGCTAAAACCTCTTCCTCCTTGAAGAGGAAGGCTACTGGGGCAACGATCTTAAGGTAACCTCTTAGTTCCCCTGTTTTCACAGAGCAAATTTTTCCATTTTTGGTTCCCAAATTTGCAACCCTAGGTTTAAAGCTTTTTGGTGTACTTTCTTTGGCCAATACTTGGCAAGATTTTAGGGTTTAGTGTATTCTTAGCTTTAGATACACTAATATCCATTAGTTGCTCTTTACGAGCCACTGAGGTAGGTTAAGGGGTTAGGTTTTCACTGCATGTGCATCCACTTTTGACCAATACTTGGTAATCTTTTAGGGTTCAATGGATGCTTATTATTAGATCCACTGAGATCCATTAGTTACCCTTTACGAATCATTATAGGATGAGTTAATATAGATTTTCACTGTAGGAACCATAAATGCTAAATAAATGCTTTCTATCAAAAGGAAAATTATTAGGGTTTAGGTTTTAATGCCAAATGAAGATCCGTTCTGGAGACACTGCGCGTCATCCTCCCCAACGCGGTGAAATTAACCCGGGACCTCTCGCTTAGCTTCCAAGATCTTAAACTCAGTGGCCCAATGCTTCAAGGAGTTCTATTTTACATTTTATTTTATTTATTTCGCTATAAACTAACCACACCCCCTCAAGCTTTTAACCAAACCCCAAAATCCAAATTTAATTCACCGCTTTGATTTCACTAAATCATTTGTACGAAGAAAACCTATCCCCGTGTTCGACCTAGATCACTATACTGCGTAGCTTGACTACGGCAAGAGGGAGTGAGCATAGGATATAAATTTGCTTGATTCCTGATCACCCTCTCGTGGGCAACGAATCATAGTTCATGATTTTTGGTGATTTTTATGATGTCGATGATTCAAAATGAAGTTCTAAGCCAGGTTTGTTAATTAGCCCATGTGAGCTAATTTTGGTGTTATTTATAGTGAATTTGCAAACATGACGGCGATTAATTTTTATGTTAAGGGCGTATACATGTTTTTATATATTGGCATGAGTTTGTTGGGATTTTGAATCATGTGGCCCCACATGGTAATCGCACCCTGTAAATATTAGAGGAGTGCATTGAAGAAAATAAAAAGGAAAAATGTTTGTGAAAAGAATTTCGACGAAAGATTTTCCGAAGAATTGCCTCGGAGAGTCATCCAACATATCACTTTGGATGAGGACCATGACTCGCATTGGTGCCGTTATCCAACAATTAGCCTCTGAGGGTAGTCCTAATATTTTTAATAAATTCGTAGTAGCTCTTCAAGAACAAAAGCTTGTTCTAAAACTTGAATATTTTACTCCGTGATCTCGGCTTAGGCATATGTGAGGGAGTCGGTGAGGACTTGGGACAAGGGATTGGGCATGTAGACATTCGAGTAGGTTCATGTAACTGCTTGGATGTGATTGTTTGTCATGACATGTGCACTTAGGTGGGAAGTAACCCACGTGGGAAATTATCTCTACTGGGCTTTGCTCACCCTGTTGAGGGATCACTATTTCAGGTACAGGGAGTGTACAGGAGGACGACGCTCACTAGAGGTCGCGTTTAGAAGAAAGTAGGGTTGTGGCTTTGGGTATTCGTTTTGTATAACATGTATTAAATCTCTAAAATTTGATATATGTTTGGGGTAATAATACAATAGTAAATAAATTTTAATCTCATATCCAAACAACAAGTGAAACTCATTGAGTCATTTAGTCAATTCTCTTATAAATTGAGCACAAGTGAAATGTCCTAAACCCATATCTTAAATAGATTATGAGTTAGAGAGATTGAAAGGCATGTATATAATAGTTGTTGCGTTTAAGAACTACTACATTCGACTTTATCCATTGAGATGATTAGGGAACAAAGTATTTTTTGAATCCTTAAAAAGAAAGTAGATCTCTTCAAATAGCTTTCTAAATGAGTAAAGTTCTCATACACACAATAATATATATATAAATAAATAAATAAATATATATATATATATATATATATATATATATATATATATATATATATATATATATATATATATATATCTATATATATATATATATATATATATAGTGGTAACCTAATTTATGCATATAAAACGAAATAGTAGATTCAACTTTTAAAAATGAGACGTCGAAATATTAATAACCCAAAGTCTTCTATTCCAAATCACAAACCATCAACAACATTTAAGTTACATGTACAACCAAGCAGTAAATAAATTAAATTATTTAATTAATACTAATTATACATTAGTAAATAAATTTTAATCTCATATCCAAACAACAAGTGAAACTCATTGATTCATTTAGTCAATTTCTTTATAAATTGAGCACAAAGTGAAATGGATCCAAACCCATATCTTAAATATCATTATGAGGTGTAGAGATCGGGGAAGGCATGTATAAGCATAGTTACAGGTGTCGAAGAACTACTACATCGACTTTATCCATTGAAATGATTAGGAACAAAGTATTTTTTTGAATCTTAAAGAAAGTAGATCTCTTCAAATAGCTTTTTAAATGAGTAAAGTTCTCATACACACAATAATATATATATATATATATAGTATATATATATATATATATATATATATATATATATATATATATATATATATAGTGGTAAATCTAATTTATGGTTATAAATGAAATAGTAGATTCAATCTCTGTAAACAGACGCTTTAAATATTAATAACCCAAATTCTTCTATTCCCAATCACACAAACCCTCAACAACAACATTTAAGTTATATATGTACAACCAAGCAGTAAATAAATTAAATTATTTAATTAATAATAATACATTAGTAAATAAATTTTAATCTCATAGCCAAACAACAAGTGAAACTCATTGAGTCATTTATTCAATTCTCTGTAAATTGAGCACAAAATGAAATGTCCTAAAACCCATATCTTAAAGCCATTAGATCTTAAGTGAGGTAGAGACATCGGGAAGGCATGTATACGCATAGTTGGTTACGCCAAAGAACTACTAAGGCTTGGGATTTTATCTTCATCGAGATTATTGTGAACAAAGTATTTATCAATACTTAAAAAGGAAAGTAGATCTCTTCAAATAGCTTCGAATGGAGTAAAGTTTTCAAACACACAATAATATATATATATATATATGCGTGACGCCCACCTAAGTACTCATACAATAAAGATCGTAATTAACCTATACACATCCAAGTGACAAATGTGTGCCATGAATGTCGATGTCATGCGTGGAATGTCTTCACGTGAAATCTTATGTCTTATTTTGGGCAACGGATCTTTTCGGATCACACTACGGGTCTCTTACACCCAATGTTCCAGGCTTTTCACCTAAGAAAAATAACGCCCCCCTTCTTGCTACGCCAACACACATTAATTATATATCATTGTATGATTTGAACCGTAAGTCATTTATTGGACATGGTTCAAAGTACGGGCTCACTACCCATTCAACAACACTGATGATGGATGACCATACCCATGCACACAAACCCAATATGCTGATGTCCTGATGCATATGCAATGCAAATGTCACTACAATTTCTCATGTTACATGTATGGTGCACACCACATGAACCATTCTCATCAGTTATAATTCATGTCAATTACCATGCAAACATATATCGCAGCATACAAGTTCCATATTTCGCGTCATTATGTCAGGTATCGTGATGAAGCAAATTAGAATTCATCAATCCACGACTAAACAAATAATGTCATACAGCCTTCCTTAGGCTAACTCAAGGAAATTCCTACCCAATACAATAGCCTCCAACATGCCATGCAATGGTCATGTCAAATACTGTCTTTGCAATTAGAGAAAAGGATGCTCCACTATATATATCAAATCTTACCTAACAGGAGAAAATAAATTTAAACCGAATCCAATTGTAAAAAAAATAAGAAAATCAAACATTTAGGAAACAAATTATAAACAATTAAACATAGCATTTATTTTTAAATCCCCAGCCAGAGATATGTTTCCATATATCAATATAAAAAACATTATAAGATATCAATAATCTAGGAAATTTATAAATTCTATACCTTTCTTATACACAGGCACGAAGGGCCGGAAAATGGAGGAGGTTTTTCTTTTTACATTTGCCCCGTTCCCTTTTCTGCTCGATAGTATGAGATTCCCCATTGGTTTTCCATTGGCATATTGTTTCTTTCCTCATATGTATAATTACCTTCCATAACCTAGTTATCTTCTTCAAAGTCCAGAATATTTCGACGCTTCACCCCACCTACAAATCAACTGCGGATTCTTATTATGACACCCATATCCGGCGGTCCCACATGGATAAACCATCAACCTACTAAACCGGAAGGTGGTGTCGGGTGAACCCAAATGCCACACCATCATCTCCCATTTATCTAAAGATCCAAAACAAATAATAAATTTGACAAAGTCTCGCTTCATTTTGAAGCACTATCCAAAAATACAACCTGATACTAATACATCATATGACTCCATTCCGGGATCAATATGGAACACACCGGCTATTCATGAGCTTCAAGTAGCGACCACTCCACCCCATTCAACCATACCCTGAATTCTATACATGCGACTATGTAGTGATGTGTTTACAAGAGTTCAATTATACACTCTTATACAAAATGATATATTAAAAATGATTATGCTAATATATGGCTATATGTAAATATTGTCCAAAGCCACATCTCGACCATATGGCGGGTTCAGACGCAGGCTCACCGCCGCACCGACCAGACCGAAGGGTCCCACGACAGGGTGATGTGCTTAGCAGCGATAATCTCCTAAGGGCATTCCACCGGCGTTCGCTACAATGATCAAACCAACCCATACACATCTAAGTGAAAATTTGTACATGAATGTCATATGTCATGCATGGAATGTCTTCGTGCCCATATCCCGAGTCACTCACCAACTCCCTCAATAATATGCCTTTGGCAAGTGTGAATGAACCACAACAGAAGACTAATGAGACGGCTATAGATATACGTAAAGCCCCACGCTCACTACATCTAAATGCAAGTCCCAATATGCAACTAACCTCAAATAATCCCGACTCCTATCACACAACTTGAAGTCTATTCCGATACAAGCCACTTTTATTTTTGACAATAGATTCTTTTAGGATCATACTGCTGGTCTTTACTTCCAATGTTCTGTGGCTTTTCACCTAAATCTTAGATAATCAATTTCTTCAGCCCACCTTACACTAATTAATTATATTTCATTGTATGCATTGAACCATGAGTCAGCTTATTGGATCTAATTAAAAGTATGGGCATACTACCCATTCATCAACAAGTGAAGATGATTTGACCATACCCATGCACATACACCTATTATGTTGATGTCCCGGGCGCATGCAATGCAAATGTCACTACAATTTCTCATGTTACATGTATGGTGCACACCACATGAACCATTCTCATCAGTTGTAATCAATTACCATGCAAACATATATCGCAAGCATAAAAGTTCCATATATTTCATGCCAATATATGGCAGGTACCGATCAAGAAAAATTAGAATCCATCAATCCACGATCAAACAATAATGTCATACGCCTTCGTTACGCTACCTCATGGCAATTCCTACCTAATACAATAGCCTCCAACATGCCATGCAATGGTCATGTCAAATACCGCCTTTTGCACTTAGAGAAAAGGTTACTTCAACTATATGTATCAAATCTTATTCAACATGAGAAAATAAATTTAAACCGAATCCAATTGTAAACAAATTAAGAAAATCAAACATTAAGGAAACAAATTATGTAAATAATGGAACATAACATTTATTTTTAAATCCTAAGAGAGATATGTCATGGTATCAATATAAAAATCATTATAAGATATCAATATTCTAGGAAATTTATAAATTATATACCTTCCTTATACACACGGGATGGCCAGAAAATGGAGGAGGTTTTTTTCTTTTAACATTTTCGCTCTCTTCCTTTCTCCTGTGAGTATTCGACCCCCACCGGCTTTCCATTTTCATGTTCTTTCTTTCCTCATATGGTAATGATTCCTTCCATAACCTAATTATCTTCTTCAAATTTCCGGTCATTTCAATTGCCTACTAATCTATTAAATTGTCCGTGGATTGTTAGTTGTGACACCCTTGGTCCCATGGGTCAATTTTTAATAAACTGGCCAACTTGCGGAAACCAGTAAGGTGCTCGTGTAACCCGACGCCACACCATCAGTTCCACGATCGATCCACAGTGTAACAAAATCTGACAAAGTTCAAGCTCCAGACGGAAGCCTTTATCCAAAAATACAACCTGTATAACAATACATCACATGACCTATCCGGGAACAATATACCACAACGAGTCATTACTGAGTCATAGCGACCACTCGACCCCATTCAACCATACCCTGAATTCTATACATGCGACTCTGTAGTGATATGTTTATAAGAGTTCAATTATAAACTCTTATATAGAATGATATATTGAAAATGATTGTTCTAATATACATATAGAAAATATTATCCATAGCCACATCCGTCTTTCTTCAAATGTGTTGTCTGACAAAGCCACTGTCCCAACTCCACCTTACCTCGAAGGGGGTCCCACGATGGGGTGAGAAAATCCCATTAGTGATAATCTCCTATAAAAGGGTTACTCTCACCTAGTGATCTACAATGATCAAACCAACAATACACATCCAAGTATTAAATGTGTACATGAATGTCGTATGTCATGCATGGAATGTCTTCATGCCCATATCCCGTGCCACTCACCGACTCCCTCACACATGCCTATGCCAACTTTGACAACCGTCATCGTAGAGTACCAATGACACACATATACCGAGAGCTCCCATCGACTCACCAAGACGCCTAATGCAAGGCAATGGCAGTACCTCATCCCGTTAATCCCGACTTATCACACAATAACCCGTCTGGGCGTGATAACCATGTCTTATTTTTTAGGCAAACTTATCTTACGATTTCACTGCGAGTCTCTTACTCCCAATGTTCCAGGCTTTTCACCTAACGAGATTAACGGCCACCTTCTTGCTCCGCCCAATATAGATTAATTATATTTCATTGTATGCTTGAACCTGGTTTATTAGACATCGTTCAACCCATGCACATACCCTATTATGGGCAGATGTCCCTATGCATATGCAATGCTAATGTCACTACAATTTCTCATGTTACATGTATGATGCACACTACATGAACCATTCTCATCAGTTGTACTTCATGTCAATTACCATGCAAACATATATCGCAAGCATACAAGTTCTATATATTTCATGCCAATGTATATATAGGTATCGTATCAAGCATATTAGCATCCATCAATCCATGACTAAACAAATAATGTCATACAATCTTCCTTAGGCTAACTCATGGCAATTCTACCCAATACACAGCCTACAACATGTCGTGCAATAGTCATGTCAAAACCCCGCTATGCACTTTATAGAAAAGGATGCTCCACTATATGTATCAAATCTTATCTAACATGAGAAATTAAATTCAAACCGAATCCAATTGTAAACAAATTAAGAAAATCAAACATTAAGGAAACAAATCATAAAGAATTCAATATAACATTTATTTTTAAATTCTAAGAGAGATATGTTTCCATATATCAATATAAAAATCATTATAAGATATCAATACTTCTAGGAAATTTATAAATTCTACATTCCTCCTTATACACATGCACGATGGCCTAAAACGGAGGAGGTTTTTCTAACATTTGCCCTCTTCCTTTTCTTATCTAAGAGTATTCGACCGCACCGGCTTTCCATTTTCATGTTGTTTCTTTCCTCATATGATTACCTTCCATAACCTAATTATCTTCTTCATTTTTCGAAGAGTATTACGATTGCCTACCCATCGATAAATTGTATGCATTGTTATCAGACACGCTTATCCCGAGGGGTCCCATTGACAACCCATCAACCTCGTCAAAACCCGCAGGTGTTTCGTAACCCACGCCACACTATCATGTCCCATTTATCGGGATCCATAATGTAACAAATAATTGGACAAAGTCTGCTCTGTACGGGAAATTGTATCCAAAATGCAACCTGTATAACAATACATCACAAGACACATTCGGGCTTAATATACCTCACCAAGTAATTCATGTGTCATAGCGACCACTCGACCCCATTCAACCATAACCTAAATTCTATATATGCGACTATGTAGTGATATGTTTACAAGAGTTCAATTATACACTTTCTATAAAATGATATATTACGTACCGATTGTTCTAATATACATATAAAAAATATTTGTCCAAAGCCATCCAACTTTTTTCGGCATGTGTGGCCTTAGAATACGTCACCTCCCGCACCAATTTGTACCTAAAAGGGTCAGCACGACGGGTGAGAAAAGCCCAAAGAGGATAATCTCTTACAAGGGTTACTCCCCACCTAATTGCTTATACAATGATCAAACCAACCCATACACATCAAAGTGAAAATGTGTACATGAATGTCGTAAGTCATGCATGGAATGTCTTCATTCCTATATCCCAAGTCACTCACCGACTCCATCAAACATTCCTATGCCAAGTGTGACAACCCTCACTCGTAGTACCAATGACACACATATACCGAGCCCTTACCGGCTCACCAGTACCCAATGCAACTTCCAATGGACAACTAATTTTGAGTCAATCCCGACTCCTAACACACAACTATAAGTCTATGTTCTAACCGTGTGTCTAATTTTATTCAACGAATCTTTTCGGATCAAACTGTGGGTCTCTTACACCCAATGTTATAATGAGATTAACGACCCCCTTCTTTCTCCACCCAACACATATTAATTATATTTCGTTGTATGCTTTGAACCGTAAGTCGTTTATTGGACGTCGTTCAAAGTATGACTCACTACATATTCATCAGCATTGATGATGGATGACCATACCCATGCACACACACCCACTATGCTAATGTTCCTATGCATATGCAATGCAAATGTCACTACAATTTCTCATGTACATGTATGGTGCACACTACATGAACCATTGTCAACAGTTGTACTTCATGTTAATTACCATGCAAACATATATTGCAAGCATACAAGTTCCATATATTTCATGGCAATATATATATAGATATCGTATCAAGAAAATTAGAATCCATCAATCCACGACTAAACAAATAATGTCATACAGCCTTCCTTAGGCTAACTAATGGCAATTCCAACACAATTCAATAGCCTAGAACATGCCATGCATTGGTCATGTCAAATCCCGGCTATGCACTTATAGAAAAGGATGCTCCACTATATGTATCAAATCCTATCTAACATGAAATAAATTTAAATCGAATCTAATGTAAAACAACAAAGAAAATCAAACATTCAAGAAACAAATTATAAACAATCGAACATAATATTTATTTTAACTGGCTATATATGTTTCCATATTTCCAATATAAAAAATCATTATAAGAAATCAATACTCTAGAAATTTATAAATTCTAAATCCTTCCTTATACACATGCATAGATTCTTTGAAAATGGACAAGGTTTTTCTTTTAACATTTTGCCCTCTTCCCTTTTCTGCACGGTAGTATTCGACTCCCCACTTGCTTTCCCTTTTTATGTTCTTCCTTTCCTCATATGTATGATTACCTTCCACAACCTAATTATCTTCTTCAAAGGTCTAGAATATTTCGATTGCCTACTCATCCGTAAATTGTCCGTGATTGTTATTGTGACAGCCTTATCCCAAGGGTCCCTTTGACAACCTGTCAACTTACAAACAGCAGTGCCTGCAACCCGATCGTCACACCATCATGTTCCATTTATTGGGATCCATAATGTAACAAAAAAATCAGACAGAGTTTGCTCTGTACAGGAAGCTCTATCCAAAATACAACCTGTATAACAATACATCACATGACCCATCCAGGCTCAATATACCACACTGAGTCATTCATGAGTTATAGAGACTACTTGACCTAACTAACTGTAGACTCGAATTCTATACATGCGATTATGTAGTGATATGTTTACAAGAGTTCAATTATACACTCTTATAAAAAATGATATATTAAAACTGATTGTTATAATATACATATACAAAATATGGTTAAATGCCACATCCGGCTTTCTTCATATGTGCGAGCCTCGACGTGTGTCACAGCCGCACCACTGCATCTTTAAATAGGGGGTCCCATGACGGGGTGAGCAAAGCCCAATAGTGATAATCTCCTACAAGGGTTACTCCCCACCTAAGTGCTCATACAATAATCAAACTAACCCATACACATCTAAGTAAAAATGTGTACATGAATGTCTTATGTCGTGCATGGAATGTCTTCATGCTTATATCTCGAGTCACTCATCGACTCCCTCACACATGCCTATGCCATGTGTGACAACCGTCACTTGTAGTACCAATGACACACATATATCGAGCCCTTACAGGCTCACCAAAACCCAATGCAAGGGTCAATTGGCAACTAATCCTGAGTCAATCCCGACTCCTATCACACAACATGAAGTCTATGTGATAACCGCAGGTCTTTGCTGGGAAATGTGATCTTTTCAGATCACACCGCGGTGCTTTTACCCCCACTGCTTCTCGCTTTTCACCTAGCGAGATTAAAGGGTCTCCTTCCCCTTGCTCCGCCCCAAGACATTAATTAGATTTCAAGTATATGCTTTAAACTGTGAATCGTTTATTGGATGTCGTTCAAAGTATGGGCTCACTACCCATTCATTAACACTGATGCTGGATGACCATACCCATGCACATACACCTATTATACTGATGTCCCTATGCATATGCAATGCTAATGTCACTACAATTTCTCATGTTACATGTATGATGCACACTAAATGAACCATTCTCATCAGTTGTACTTCATGTCAATTACCATGCAAACGTATATCGCAAGCATACAAGTTCCATATATTTCATGCCAATATATATATATATATATATATATATATATATATAGGTATCGTATCAAGCATATTAGCATCCATCAATCCATGACTAAACAAATAATGTCATACAATCTTCCTTAGGCTAACTCATGGTACCCTACCTAATACAATAGCTTCATAACATGTCGTGCAATAGTCATGTCAAAACCCCTATGCACTTATAGAAAAGGATGTTCACGAGTATGTATCAATATATATATATATATATATATATATATATATATATATATATAGGTATCAGACAAGATATTAGCATCCATCAATCCATGACTAAACAAATAATGTCATACAATCTTCCTTAGGCTAACTCATGGCAATTCCTACCTAATACAATAGCCTACAACATGTCGTGCAATAGTCATGTCAAAACCCTGCTATGCACTTATAGAAGAGGATGCTCCACTATATGTATCAAATCTTATCTAACATGAGAAATTAAATTCAAACCGAATCCAATTGTAAACAAATTAAGAAAATCAAACATTAAGGAAACAAATCATAAACAATTCTACATAATACTATTTTTAAATCAAGAGAGATATGTTTCGGTTATATCAATATAAAAATAATATATATTATTTAATGATTTCTCAGAATTATAAATCTTACACATTATTCCCTATACATACAATGATACTTAAAAATGTATATTTCTTCTTTAACATTTGTCTCTCTTCCCTTTTCTTATCGGTAGTATTTGACTACCCACTGGCTTTCCATTTTCATGTTATTTATTTCCTCATATATATGATTACCTTCCATAACCTAATTATATTCTTCAATGTCAAGAGTATTACGATTGCCTACCTATCTATAAATTTCTTGTGATTGTTATTGTGACACGCTTATCCCGAGGGTCCCATTGACAACCCATCAACCTGTCAAAACAAGTGGGTGTCGGGTAACCCGACGCCACACTATCATGTCCCATTTATTGGGATCCATAATGTAAAAAATCGACAAAGTCTCGGCTTGTACTCTGAAGCCTTTCCAAATTCAACTTGTATAACAATACATCACATGACCCATCCGGGCTCAATATACCACACCGAGTCATTCATGTATCATAGCGACTACTCAACTCCATTCAACCATACCCTGAATTCTATACATGCGACTATGTCAAAACCCTGGTCATGTCAAAACCCTTCTATGCACTTATAGAAAGGGATGCTCCACTATATGTATCAAATCTTATCTAACATGAGAAATTAAATTCAAACCAAATCCAATTATAAACAAATTAAGAAAATCAAACATTAAGGAAAAAAATTATAAACAATTCCATAACATTTATTTTTAAATTCTAAGAGAGATATGTTTCCATATATCAATATAAAAATCATCTATAAGATACTTTAGTCTAGAAATTTATAAATTGTACACATGGCCTAAAGCTTATGAATTTTTTCATTTAATACGGGCTTCTGAACTAGATTCTCATACTCAAGGCCTTGGACATCCTTGAGCTAACTAAGAAGGTAACTCATTGTTTAATTCCCTCTCAAACATTATAACGTTACCATGGCATGAATTTTTTTGTTTAAATGGAATATTTTTTTTCCAATGAAATTTTCTTTAGAAGAAATTTTTCTTCCTATTTTGAAGTTGGAAGCTTTAAAGGTGAAAACCTTGGAAATTAGCTCTCATTAAATTAAATAAGCTTTAAATGTCTAATGTGTAATGTATTGTTGTTTTGAATACAACCTTCTGGTAATTAATTTGGTGCTGTTGATGGTGGTGATGTTGCAAATGGTCAAAACAAGTCATGTGAGAGATCTGTGACCCATTTTTAGGGCATGGTGATTGGAAATTTTCACTTTATTAAATTGATACCATTTGTCTAAGGATCAAGCTTCCACCATACTGTACCAAGATATAGTATTTTTGTGAATTTTGGAATCATCCAAGAATCCTTGAACATTTGAAGGACTTGGGTTTTTCAGGCACAAATTGTCTTATTATGAACTATTCTCTCTAAATGAGAAGCACAATGTTATAGTGGTTTGTGGAAAATAGAGTTACTAATTGACATGTTGAATGATTACATGATAATTTGTCTTAATCATTCTAATATTTGTTGCAAGTTTGCAACTAAGTGACCTTGGTTATTTGGTAGGTTTATAAGAGTTCTCAAATAAGATCATATTTCATATTCAGAATAAGAACATGGTGTAGGATACACTTTTGTAAACATAAAAGTGAATCCTTCTTACTCAATATTTTTTTTCCAGAAAGGAGAAAAAATAAATGAAGGGGAATTTTTTTTTTGGGGAGCGGGGCTTTGTTGGTGTTGTGGTGGTTTGTTATCCTGTTTATTTTTTTTATTCTTGTGTGCTTTTATATTTGAGGGTTAAAGACAAGAGTATGATCTACCTTGGCACAATCACAATTGCTCTCACATGAATGGCTGATTCTTCATTTATTTATCTTGTCTCTTTCTTTTGTCCTTCAAGAATAGGATAATAAAAAAGGAAAACTAAGAGGGGGCAAATGAGATCAATAAAGCTTAAGCATGACTACTTCCCTAGCAACAACCTCGGGTCGATCTTATGGAAATTTTATTTTTTGTTTTATTCTTTAATTCTAAAGAATAGGATAAGATTAAGGGGAAAGTGATGAGGATAGAGGGGTGACTAAGAATTACTGAGGCCTCTCAATTCTACTTGTCCATGGGGGTGGGATAGTGACTTCTTCCATATGTGGTTGCTGCACTTTCATTCTTCTCTTAAAAAGGAAAACCAATTAAGGAGAAAATGGAAGAAGAATGTTACTAAGAAAAGTTAGGTTTCCATATTTGATTTTAATATTGAGAGAAAAGATCATGAATTGAGTTAATTATAATTTTGAATTAGCTTATTTAAGATTAATTACCTTAAGGGATTAATATAGACTAATTTGAGATTAATTGGAGATTTTGTTTATTCTTATTTTTAAATGGGGAAGAATGTGATAATTAGATTTAAAAACATAAATATTAGTTTTTGAATATATGTAATGTTGGTATTGTATCACATTAGCTCCTTAATTGTTTTACGACCCGATCATGTAGTTGACCAAAAATCCTGCAGGCCTCCCCGTGATTTTTTAGAAATTAGGGAAGCTTTAGGAAATTACCTTATACCTCAACAAAAGTTCTGTGTGATACTAATATTTATATATGCAGGCAGTAGATCCAAATCCACTATCAAAAAATTGCTCAACATTGGAACTTGGAAAGACCATGAAAAATGTTGTGATCGGGGTTAGGATTGATTGTTATTCATTTAGATATTTTGTCTTCAAAGCAGTTGTAAAATATAAGGGAGAATTGGCCTTTTTGCTAATATTGGTAGTGAGAATCCCTATAATGTGAGCAAACTGCTCTGTTTTAAGAGGGAGAGTCCGGACATGGGCAAGCAGAGGCAAATTACTCCCATGCACCACTATAATTCTTAGCTAGCTTATAATTTTTCGCTTCCTAATATAGAGATTGATGTTATAAAAATATGGATTTTGACCGATTGCTCCATCTCTGAAATTGCATAATGAGTAGCTGTGTGAAGCTAGTGGTTCGGAATAACAATAACCTAGTAGTTCTTCTTCACTGTTTTGATAGTTTTGTAGTTTGTGAAAGTCATACCGATTACGCCCACATGGTTCTTATTTCCGCTAAGCTTTGATACTTTCCATTGTACATTTTTCATTTTGGTTAGAAATGTAGATGCACATATTCCTCAACTAGAGGAGGCTGATTTGGAGGCTTGTGGGAGTGTGATACCTCGATTGGTTTTCTCTGATATAGGTTAATTTTTCTCTCTTAACTCTTGTTTTTGCTAGAATAAGTTATATATTTCACTCACATTAATTTCATCCGTGGCATACTTGTTAATAAATATTCTTGATATTTATCCATTAGAAAGACTTTCACCTCGGGTGACGGGCAAGCGTTGCTATCATCTCTACCAGTACCTTTATGAGTTTTCTTGCTCGCTTTCAACATGTTGTGTTTGTCTCTACTCACTGTCACCTAGATTAAAAACTAGCTAAATCAGGACGATATATCATCGATACATCGGATATCGGGTCGACACCTTCAAATATTTATATCAACAAACGATAGTTCGTTGATCGAAATTTCGTTATTTTGTCAGTAATATCGACGATATATCAATTTTGACCAATATATCATGGATTTATTGACAGTAAAGATTACACGCACGTGGAGTTGTTTTTTGGGATATTGTTTTGATGGAATATTGATGATATATCGACGATATTGTCAAAATATCATCCCTTTTGAAACCCACGCCCCTTAAATTTTGCCTCAAATTTTTACTTTAAATTTTTCTAAAATATATATTTAGATATTATTAAAGTTTGGAATATGTTGGGAGTCGTTAGTCCAGTAGAGTATCCAAGGCAAGTTTGCCTTAAATTTGCCTTGGATACTCGCCACTCCGCATAATAAACCTCGCATATTTTTTTATTTCAAACTTTAATAATATCCTAAATATATATTTTAATATATGAATTATCATTATATTTTTCTATTTTTTTATTAGCGATAATTATCTATAAGATATGTATCAAAATAAATTATGATTTTTTGTGGTAAATATATCTCTATTTATCCTATCTTAAAATTATTATGATTTCACTTTTAATTTTTTTTATATTTATCCACTTACTTTTTTTTTTATTTTTTGTACATTATTGAAATATAAAAATATGATTTTTTTTTTCAAAAATTTTCTTAAATATATAATAATAATACTAATATATAGTTAGTTAGTTAGTATAATTTAAAGGATATAAATAAATAATTTATATTTATAGAATGAAATCAGCTTATTCATTATATTTATATATTAAAACCAAAGTATTAATATATACATTACATTCTCTCTTTTTTTTTAAGTTAAAACTTATGTGAAGTGTCTATGCTTGCTTTCTCGTGAATGTTTTTTCTCCTTGAATTAATTATTGCGTCTCAATGTCTCTCAAACTACCCATAGGCCATAATACCTTTCCTTTATTATTTATTTAGATTGTAGCCCGGATTTTACGCAGTCTATAGTAAACCATGATTTACTCTATTTGATTGTTGAGAGAACTTGCATCACAAAGGTTCAGAAAAATGAAAGCTTTGAGTAAAATATATTTAATTTTGATTAGCCTTCAAGTGTTCTTAGACTAGCAAGAAACCACAATTTGCTATGTTTGGTTGTCGGAGAACTCGCATCACAAAGGTTCAGAAAATGAAAAGCTTTCGTCAATCGAGTAGAATATATTTAATTTTTTGGATGAAGTCTTTCAAGTTCTTTCTTCTATTACTACTTTGATCAAGCCAAATTGTCCATGTTGAATGATTACTACTTTGATCAAGCCAAATTGTCCATGCCGAATGATTACTACTTTGATCAAGCCAAATCATTCATAATGAATGGTCAAGCAAGTGTGGCTGAAGCCGAATAAGTTGAGTTTTGTTATTGGGTACATCCTATCTTTTTGTTGACCGTGGGCTTGGTTGCTCCTCTGTTTGTTTTCTCCTTTTTTTTTTCTTTTATTGATACTGCTTTGCATTGCAAAGTTATGTAGTTTAAGAAATTTTTTGCATAAATAACTTATGCAAGAGTTGACAACAAAAATCTCAATGTTAAATATATTAATGTCATTGGTATGGTTCTAAGAGGGATCTTTTCGATGAGAAAGAAAGAACTTGATTGGTTTGGAGGGTTGTGCAGTTGCTATATATCTTGATGTTATGATTCTTAAATTCTTCTATGTTTTAGCAATTACTATATCGAGATTTTGGTAATCGGTTATAACATTTTCTTTAAATATTATTTTTGGAAAACTTCCTAGTGATACGCATTATACATGGCAAATGTGCTCTATTTCATGTCCTCTGATACCAGCGATAGATTTATAATAGTTATTCCCATTTAATGTTTGTTTCAAAACTCGGGCAAATATAACCTCTCTTCTAATATTTTCATATTTTCTTAATATGAACTGGAGACCCAAAGAAATGCTAGAATTTTTAAGTTCCTCAATAAATGCATTATTCAATGTCTTTTCTTTCTATCCTTGGTAATATTGCCTCTTTAACTTTTTTGCCTCAGTGTTTATTTTTCTCTTTTTATAATTTTTATTTTATATTGATTCTAGTGTTCCTTTCAATTTTTTGTAAAAGTCTTAGTTTCAATTATACTTGTGGTTGTTGCACTTATAATTTGGAGGCTTTCCATTTTCCAATTTTGTTTACATGTTTCAAGTGAAAGTGGTTAGCAAAAAGAGTAGAGAAATCATTATGTTAAAGGAGGTGATGCCAAAAAATATGAAGATTGTATTAATAATTTTTCCTTGTTGAAAGAAATTATAAATCGATATGACTTGAGATTATTATGTATAAATGGTTACATTATTGGTTGGAACCAAGTTATTATATTCAAATATTTGAAGATATTTTTAGCAATAAAATTTGATTTGATTGTAGTTTCTTTTAAATTTTTATTTCATTATACAAGAATTCATTATTTTAATAATATGATATAAATATTATTTTTAATATAAATGTTAAAAGTTAAGTCAATCAAAGATGACACTCTAGAGCATGTCATTGATAAATGGGAGTGAACAATGACCTCATTTTAAGCATCATTGTTATTGTTCTCATTTCACTTAAAAATGTTCAATCCATGATGCTTCTTATGAGTGTCATTGTTAATATTATCAAAAGATGATGCTTTTAGGAGCATCATCATTACCAATAGATATAATGTCGTATTTATACCATGACACTTTAGTAAAGTGTCATTATAACTCTTTCAAGGACGTGTTACCAGTGTCATTGATTAACTTTTTCCTTGTAGTGATTAAAGAATAAATAAATTTCTTTCTTTTTCATTTTTTAATTCCAAAAGTCCAAACTCATTTCCTGCAGATCATTATTCGATCCAAGCTCCGGAGAGTTGTGATGGATGCTGAATCAACAGTAATGTTTCTTCTTTAGTTTTTTGCACATCCATTAATTTTTACTTATGTAACCATATGTTAATTTTTTTTTTCATGGTCTTTTAACATAGATTAAAAAATGAAAATTATTTTTATTTTAATAAATTTGGTTAATTTTTTTAGTTACAGAATCTCATGGCTGTGATAATTACTGTCACATTAGCAATGACGTTTCCTATAATATATTTATTCTTTAAGGATTTAAAACAAAAAGTGTAATTGTGCAATTCCATTTGTTGTGTAATTTAACTAACATGTTTTTTTTTTTTTTGTAGTTTGCATATTCGTTACCCATTTTGTTGTGTAATTTAACTAACGTGTTTTTTGCAGTTTACATATTCCTTTACCCTAAACTGCCAAGTGTCTTATTGTGGATCCGAAAATAAGACGGGGGTATTTAATAAGGCAGTAATGGAAAATATTGGTAACGTAATGACTATCCGTGCAAAAGAAGTTAGGGATAGGGATTTTATTTTCTCATATGACTTAGCATCAAAACTCGATTCGGAATACATCTTAAAAACTATCATGAAGCATTTCATAAAGTTTAAAGGGAAGTGGAAAAGGAAGACTCAACTTGTTGGTTTATGAACATTTTGATACCACCTTGAAGAATGGTTGAAGGTCAATGAGTTCAGGAAGGAGGGTAATCTAACAAAGCTCTTCGCAAATTCTTCTGGGTGAGAAGATTCTTCATATTTATGTCGCTTTTGAGTTTTAAACATCTAAAAACTATTGGATTGTTGATATATATTAAAAATTGTGCGGTGGATGTACTGCAGGCCTCCGTTACCTTGCTGAGATTGAGGAAGACACTGCTTATTGGTGGATATTCCGTGAAACATTCAAAGATTAAGAGTGATGTCATAAGCAAGGGGAGAGCTAAACTAGCGAACATGAGAGCTTCTGGCGGTGGTACTTCTGCTGGTGGTGGTGGTACTTCTGTTGCTGCTGGTGGGTGGAAATGAAAATAGTAATTTTAACTCAATGATAGAGGGCATCTTCACTAGTAAGGCGAAACCATATCTTCTTGAACTATTCATGTACTTTTTGGAAGGTAACACCAAATCTAAAAGGTAAGATTAATAATTAAAAATTTGTTAATTACAATTTTTTTTATTCTAATATATGTTTTAGAGGACCCTAATATTTTCCTGGTATGCAGGAAAAATATATTATCAAATATTGACAGCCACCCAATTTTTTTGGGACCTCAAGGTAGGTTGTTGTACTTGGTACATGCTAAAATGATGATAGAATATACCACGAATCGTAAGAAAGTCGTGGATGAGATAAATGCATTGTACACCCCAAGTTGGATTAAGAATTTGGAGAAGAATGCCGACCCTCGCCTTGAGAAAGTTAAGCTAAAGGCCCGCGAAATAGGTTGGGGATCCTACAATTTCCTTTTATTCAGCAGAAATGTGGTCGTACATGTGAATGAGGTTAGATCTTGTTTCGGAGTGTGAATTTAATGGTTTGATTATAAGAACAACCAATTGATTTTATTCTAAATTTTTTTATAGGAAGCAAGAAAAGCATATGATGATGGATCCATAGAAGTACTCAAAATATACACATACGAAGAACTTCGTAAAACTTTGAATGATCTGTGGCCTAGTTTCTTGTACCACCTCCATGCAATTTCTAACAATAACAATATTAAAGTCCATGTTTTGGACGAGTAAGTGTTATTTTGCTTTTTTAAATTTTAATATTGAATTCATTTTAGTTCGAATAATTTAATATGCCTCGTATTTCTATGGTTTTGTTTGTGCACCTTTGGTGACAACCAAGATTTGTGCCATTAGATGCCCGGTAGTTGTTCCTCAACATCACTCCCGCACCTTCCATTCTTTTTCTCTTTCTAACCCCGAAAAAAATTATGTTCCTAGGGCTTATCTTACAAATTTGACATTTTGTTGTATGGGCATATTTATGGTGCATGAGATGTGTTGGAAGAGTTATGTCATGCCTGGTGAATTTTTCATGTTTGAGTTTTGTGGATCAGTACCCATCTAAAATCGCCGCCGTGATGATATACTTAAAATGTACGGGAGGAAGAATGACTTATCTTCCGATTTGCATTGAGGGTACATGACAAGTTTTGAAAAGCATGGTTGTGAAGCTGGATCAATGACAGAACATATATTACTTCCATCAATTACATGCAACAATACCCTACCTTATATGAACCAATGTTAAGACATATGGCATATTTGTATGACTTAATTTAGATAGAGTTGTTGTTGGAAAGATGAACGAAAGAGATGGAAGGTACCCAATGCTTTATTGAACATATAATCTCACATCTCAATCTTGATTTGCCTTTTCCTAAATTCTTTGATCATGTTAAAAATGTCAACTAAGATTAGAGACATTGTCATCTGAGCCACTTTGATGGGAATTTATTCCGGTTCTGTGTCAATTATTTTTTTTTTCTTTTCAATTTCCATTTATAATTTCATATGGAAGACAATTTAACATATGGTTTTCATTGACTGTGTGTGTTTATATATGGGTTCAGTAGCTACAACAAAAAACGCCTTTAATAATGGTTTTTCAATCTGAAGGAAAGGGATATATGTTAAGATAGGTAAATGTTTCATATGGGTGTTGTCTATGCCAAAGGCAAGTAAAGTCTTGGGTTACCTTGACATATACATATATAAAGGTTACTTGATTTTTTACATGTTGCTACATTAAATTTCATAATTAATAAAGTTTAATAGTACCATTATGTAAAAACAACTTATGAAAAGTTTATCACTCAATTGATTACCTTTACATTACCCCAATCAACTTCAAATAATTAAGATCCCCAACCACACTGTGAAATAATTATAATGCAAGCATAACCCTAGGGTATGGAAATTTCATTGCAACCCATTTGTTAATGACGGAGAGTGAAGACGAGGAAATGCAGTATCCAACAATAATTATGTAGATAGATGCTTGGTGGATATATCCACCTTGTCAAGGTTCTTGAATTTCACCAGATGAAGATGTCTCTTGAATTTTATGTGAAGTACTATGTTGAGGAATATCCTCATCATTAGACATCTAAAAAAAAAAAACATTTCTTATTACATGGTCCAAAAAGTGGTAACCTAATTTATGCATATAAAACGAAATAGTAGATTCAACTTGTAAAAATTAAACGTCGAAATATTAGTAACCCAAATTCTTCTATTCCAAATCACAAACCATCAAAAACATTTAATTTACATGTACAACCAAGCAGTAAATAAATTAAATCATATAATTTAATACTAATAATAACTAGTAAATAAATTTTTAATCTCGTGAGTCAAAAACAACAAGTGAAACTCATTGAGTCATTTATTGAATTTTCTTATACATTGAGCACAATTGAAATGTCCTAAACCCATATCTTAAATAGATTTTTATGAGGTAGAGAGATTGGGAAGGCATGTATAAGCATAGTTGGTTAAGTGCTCTAAGAACTACTACATTGTGAGTTTATCCATTGAGATGATTAGGAACAAAGTATTTATTCAATCCTTAAAAGAAAGTAGATCTCTTCAAATAGATTTCTAATGGAGTAAAAAAGTTCTCATGCTACACATAATAATATATATATATATATTACATATATATATATATATATATATATATATATATATATATATATATATATAAATATATAAATATATATACATAATGAAGAATCAATTTCTTATCTTTACTAACCTACTTCCTCACCAAAAGTTACTCAACATTAACAAATACTTTCTTCACTTTGGCATGGTTTTGGAGCATATTTCATCAACAAGGATGGACAAGCTTTTAACCAATTTATTTGATAGAAACATTTGAAGATATATATATATATATATATATATATATATATATATCAACAACTACTCCATATCTTTACTAACCTACCTCACCAATAGTTACTCAATATCAACAAAAATTCTCTTCACTTTGGCATGGTTTTGGAGCACATTTCATCAACTAGGATGGACAACCTTTTAACCAATTTATTTGATAGAAACAGTTGAAGAAATTCATGTGACAATCGGGGCAATTAGGTCCCCATGAAAGGAATGAGTGAAACAAAGAACTAAGAAACTGTAATATATACTTGACTTTATTTCCATAAAAATGCAAATGTTATCTCAACTCATTAAAAATACAAAAAAGAAAATAGAAAAGTCATTTATAATAGAAATAAAAAATATAAAAAGGAAAACATTGAAAAGAACATTACAAGTGCAATGTGTAGAATGAGGTAATAGAATGAGCATTCAAATATTCACTGTGAAGAGACCATCACAAAGTAAAAAAGCATAACGTAGTTCCTTAAAAAATATGTTGATGATTTCCACTTTAGTGTAATGAGTAATATATTCTATTTAGCTTATCATATCAAAGAAGATAATGTCTATTTATCATAAATCTAATACGGATAGGATATATAACTTAAATGGAGTTACTACATCAAGTACAACCACTCCCAAAAAAATTATATTATTTGTTTGATTTATAAACATAAGAAACAAATCTTTTTCACTTTCACTACCATTTCAAGTGTCACTAGTATGTTTTCTTAATAATCAAATTCCAAAGAATTAATAATGACGTATTCCTTGAGAGTACTATTGTAATTCTCATCACTATCTATGACTGGCCGCATTGAGATCATAGTCATGAGGCTAAACTTATATATGCTACTCAATTGAACCACTGTGGAGAGACATGTTCTTATGCCCAAAAAGTTTTAAAAACCAAGGGACACTTTCAAAACGAAATCGTTCCTACCATGGTTTTAAGAAGACATGAATATAAATGAAATCAATCTATAAAAATGTAAAGTATTTATTTAACATTTCCCCCTCAAATATCCATGTTCATACTAATATTGTAGCAAATAAAACCTTTATAAAAAATATCCATGCTCTAACTAATATTCCAGTATATAAGTCTTCCTTGCATTCACATTTTTTTCGTTATCTTTTCTTCTCCCTCTGTTATGAAATTCTAAATCCATTTGACTAAAAGACACTTCAAACCCAACCCAACTTCGAAAGATGATACAAGGTAAGGTTTTTAAATTATCACAAATTTCCACCTAAATTTCCTGCATCCTAGTATTCAATATCATGGATTCAAACCGCCTCATAAAAGCTTCTTCAAAATGAGACTTTTAACAATCAAGGTAAAATCTTAAGCCAATGCTAGCATATGTACATGGATCTTAATCCAATATTCCAATCCTCTGTTTTTCCTAGAGCTAATATCATATAGTAGACTTAGAAACCTTAGATCTTGTAGAATCTTCATCGGAGGTTGGTAGGGCTTGCTCTTCAAATATCCCATAAACCCGCACTTGATCAATAATTTTTTCGGGGTGCATTGTACCCTGGCTATCAATATCATTCAAGCCATTGATGCCAAAGATGAATTTGATGATTAACATGTTTTAGATAATTAACATGATTAACATGCAAAAAAATTATTATACTTTTAAATGTCAAGATAAAGATAGTGATTTGCATCTTAACCTTTAATACATTCTTCTACTTCTTCTCCATATCTACTTACACCTATGTGATTTATTCGGGCCTGCGGTTTTTATAAGACATCATTCTACATTTCCCTGGGTAAATTTCAAATTTGAGTGATCAAATAATTGAAATTCACAGTATCCATTATTGATTCTAATAATTAGGGTTCATCTTTAAGCATTTGATGGTTGATATTACAGGAGATAAAATGCCTTTAAGCATAATTTTGTTTCTTTTAAAAACCTTTTCTAACTCTACCATGAATCACAAAAATGCAGATGAACAACTTTAAACAATGAACGCTGGTCATGTGCAACATTGATTTATTGGCTTAGCCCTCGGTTTATCAATATAATTTGGAAAATTAACATTAACTTAAAGGAAAAGGATACTTCTCACTATATGTATCAAATCTTATAAAAACAAGAAAATGTGAATTTAAAACTAAATCCAATTATAAATAAATTAAGAAAATCAAACATTCATGAAACAAATTATAAAACAATTGAAAATAACAATTTTTTAAAATCATAAGAGATATAAGCCATATATCAATATAGTGATAATATATCAATACTCTAGAAATTTATAAATTCTATTACATTCTTTCCTTATCAACATGAATGGATGGCATGAAAAAGGAGGAGTTTTTCTTTTAACATTTACCCTCTTCCTTTTTTTGCTCGATAGTATTCGACTCCCCACCGGCTTTCCATTTGCATGTTGTTTCTTTCCTCATATGCATGATTACCTTCCATAACTTAATTATCTTCTTCAAAGTCCAAAATATTTCGATTCCCTACCTATCTATAAATTGTTCGTGATTGTTATTGTGACATCCCTATCCCGGGGGTCCCATTGACAACCTGTCAACTTGTGGAAACCAAGGTGCTCTGCAATCGACACGCCCAAATAGTGTTATTTTGAGCCCCGTGTATTACTGTGCGGAGCATTTTTGTGTACTAATCAACCTAGTTAATTCAATTGGTACACTGCGGTTCCCGATTTCATCGTCGATCGCATTTTGAGGCTATTCGTAGTTATTCAAGCTAAATATGCCAACATCGAGTCGACTCAAACACGGGCTAGAATCCAAGCCGAACCTCGATGCGCGCCGAAGTCGAAAAGAAAAACTCGGAGCCACAAGATGAAGGAAATTAGACCACTACATAAATTTTATAGGGTTGCGAATTTTCGCAAACTGCAGAATTTCGCAAGTTACGAAATTTCGCAACCTGCGCACTTTGACCTCTATTTGACCACCCTTTTTTGTGAATTTTTCCTAAACTTCCCCTTTATGTTGTGTTGGTAGTTTATACATTTTAAAATTTCCTTGACTCGAAGCAAAGATATAAGCCTTAGTCAAGCCTGCACAAAGCCGTTGATCACTTGATGTAGTAAAATTTGGCATGAAAAGATTTCAACTTTCCCACCGAGGTGACTTTCTCTCATTTTCTCTCCCTTTCTCTCATTTTCTCACAAGCCAAACACTCCTTGAGGATGAAAACTCAAGGGATGCTTAGATAAATCCTCTCATCCTTTAAAAGGAAGGCCATTGGGCCAAGGCTTTGAGGTAAATCGGCCACATCTCCGGCTTCCAACGCATGCAGTTATTATCATTTATGTCTTCGTATCTCACCTTAGGTTTAAATTCTTTTGATGTACCCTGATTGGCCAGTACTTGGCAAGCTTTAAGGGCTCAATGGATGCTTATTGTTAGATCCACTGAGGCTCGCTTAGTTGCCATTTTTTTCCTCTGCAGGTTAGATCAAAGAATCATTTTTTACTGCTTTGAGACATGAAAGATCAATAAATGCTGAATCTCAAAAGAAAAACTTTGTGGTTCGCCGCAGCAGATAAACGAAGATCCGGTTCGGGAAATGATTATAGGTCATCCTCCCCAACGCAAGGAAAAGGACCCGAGGACCTCCTGGTTGCCCTAGAACCACAAGCCCAGTGACTCAAGACTTGAAGGAGTTCTTTATACATTATGCTTCATTTTGTTTGTAGTTTTCAAACCACCAAGCACACTGTTTTTACGAAAACCCCAAATTCAAAGTGAAATCACCATTTTACGTCAACGGTAAATCATTTTGTGCGAAGAAAACCCATCCCTAAGTTCGGCCCTAAAGCCACTATACTGCAGTAGCTTTGTTACAACAGCAGAAATTTAGGTTACAAGTATCATTTGATTCCGGTATTACCTAATGTGGCAATTTAATCAATAACACGACGCCACACCATCATGTCCTATTTATCGGGATCTATAATGTAATAACAAATTGACATAGTTTTCTCCACGGAAGCTCCATCCAAAATACACCCGTATAACAATAAATCCCATGACCCATCCGGGCTCAATATACCACACCGAGTCATTCATGAGTGATAGGGACATCTCGACCCCATTCAACCATACCCTGAATACTATACATGTGATTATGTAGTGATATGCTTACAAGAGTTCAATTATACACTCTTATACAAAAATATATATGAAAACTGATTGTTCTAATATACATATACAAAATATGGAAAACTCAAAACTGGAATTTACGGGAAAAGTGGAAAAACAATAATATCTCGTTGAAAACCAAAATTTTAGATCTCGGATGATCTAAACTGATCGCGCCATTAAATTTGTCTCAGAAAATCTAGTGACCCTGAAATGTTTCTTGGTCAATTCTAAGAAAAATCATAATATTTACATTGGGCGATAAATGCGCAGAGATTCTTCGTGTGGAGGAGATTTACTTAAAATCTCTCAAGTCAGAAAATGGATTGGGCTAAGTTCATTTAAAATAAAAGTGAAATGCAAAAGCAGAAATAAATGGTTTCGGTGGATTGCTTACGATTACCGGTTGAATTTTTGAAATTGTTTTCGAACAAATTCGAAAAGATTTTCGGGAAATTGCTTTAAGGCGCCCGAACTATGTCAGGTTTGCTTTTGATCCCGAAACTGATGTGTTCAGGTTTATGATGTGTTTTGGCATCATAATAATTCTCTGATGAACCGTGATGGGACCAATAGTGCCCTATTTTATATGGGACCAAAATTTAGGCCATTTTGTGTGTTATTGCTTGATCAAATAACATACAGTGTGAAGAATAACTTGTTAATGTATGCTATTGATTATGTTACATGTAGATTATAATTATTCATGTGACATCAAATAAATGCATTGGCATAATGCATTGGTATGCATAAGAACATCGCATGACATTGGGTGAGTGCATGGTTTGGGTCGATCCTATATTTAGTGTTGACTTTTGGGTGAATCGGAATATTACCGTGTTTGGTGTTTGATAGACTATCATGGGGAGATGGTGAGATTAACCTTGTGGATGGTGTCGATGGTGGGCTCAATGGCATGAGACTTTGTCCAAACTGAGCGCATAGTTTTAAAGTAATCATAGCATGTCCACTGTTGAAATAATAGTTTCATTAGGAAATGTCCAAGGTTCGGAGTATGTCCATGATTCGGGAAGATGTCCATGATCTCGAGATGGTCCATGATTCGATGATGTCCATGACTCGGAGGATCTCCATGATTCAGAGGATGTCCATGACTCGAAAGATGTCCATGATTCAAAGGATGTCCAAGGTTCGAAGGAAGTCCTGAACAATGTCCAAAGGATTTAAAATATAAAAAAGATACCTTTGTTCGAAAATGGTTGTCACTGAAATGACAGAATTCATCTTGGTAAAATAACATGTGTGGACTCGAAATATGGGATAAGGTGAGTCACATTCTCATCCATGGCATGTAGACATTCAGGTAGGGACATACTTGATTCACTTGAATGTTTGTTGGCTATTTTTGTCGCTATTGCATGTGCACTTAGCGGGAGTAACCTAAATGTAGGTGCCGAATACTTACCGGGCTTTGCTCAATCCCCGTCAGAGGACCCCCTTTCAGGTATAGGTCCGATGCAGGCGTTTGACCCACATATGAGACCGCATGAGGGATGAGAGTTGGAAGCGGCTTTATTTTGTTATGTTGTTTTCTCAGATATATTCGAAGTGTAATCCAAAAATGTATACCTTTCAGCCAGATTAAAGGATCAAGAACGGATTGTTATTAAATAGTCTATCATATATTTTTGTATATTTGGAATTAAATATGCAGGAATGGGTCCTAATATATCGTAAAATGAGTGTGGATGCTCTGACAACCGATATCCATATGTTTTCACAGGTTGATGGGTTGTCAACAGGACTTCGGATGTGGGGTGTCATAGGTTGATATAAGAGCTTAGGTTGATATAAGAACTAGGGTGATAGTGATCAGGTATGTAAGGACTGTGAGAAAGAGATCTCTAGGATTCTGCACATGGTGCACCTTCAGGTGGTAGACATATCGGGTTTTGACGTCATTTTTGTAAAGGATCAGTTAACAAACTCTGCTTAGGTTGTCGCGTGATCGTGACCTTGTAGGCAAAGTTATCATACCTCGGCTAACGGTCTTAGAGTTGTGGCGTTGCATATGCATGAGTGATGCAAGAGGTGTGTGGAATTTCGGGACGAAATTCTTTTCAGGGGGGGGGGCGAGTGTGAAATCCCAGAAAATCCGAATTTTCAAAAAAGGGTAAAACGGTAATTTTGATTGAAAACGGAAAATTTTATAGATCTCGTATTACAAAACGAATTGCGTTGTTAAATTCCTCTCACATAATCTATCAATCTTAAACGCTTTCGTCAATTCTAAGACAATCGAATATTTTACGATTTTCCGTGATAAGTCACCAAAGGACTTCAGACTAGAATTTTACGAAAATCTCTGTCGGGAAATGGCTTAGGCTAAGTTCATTTAAAATAAACTGAACTGCAAAGAAATAAATTATTTCGGGGCAGAAACGGACCCGGATGATACAAAATCATGAAGTTTCGTCAAACTCCACGAGGTAAGGAATTTTGTTACTTGTGTTATTTCTAGCCTAAAGGCCATTTAATGGCTTCGGATTGGAATATAGTTCGTGAAAGGCCGTAAATTTTTGTCCCAAAATTTTTAGACTGAGTGTAGGAATTTTTAGGAATTTTCAGATCAAGCTTACGCCCAGTCATTTATGGACATTTAAGGATTATTTTCGAACCGCCCGCATAAGATTTTAGGAATTGTTTTTCAAAGTACCCAAGATCATGTTGAGGTTTTTTTTTTATCCCGGGACTGATGTCTTCGAGTTTGTGATGTGTTTTGCATTTCAATAATTGCTGATGAACCAAAGTGCGAAAGAACCAATAAGTGCCCCAATTTTATATGGGTTCGAGATTCAGCCATTTTGTGTGTTATCGGGTTGAATAATAACTCAGAGTGAAGAATAACATGTTAATGTATGCTATTGATTATGTTGCATGTAGATTGTAATTATTCATGTGACATAGAATAAATGCATTGGCATCATGCATTGGTGTGCATATGAACATACATTGGGTGTGAGTTCATGGTTTAGGTCGATCCTATGTTTAGTGTCGACTGCGGACCTGAGTATCACCATGTTCTGTTTAATAGTCCGGCCGCGGGGGAGAGGTGTGAGATCGACCGTAGTTGGTGTCGATGGTGGCCCGCGCGAGACTTCGCCCAAACTGAGCGCATGGTTTAAAGTAATCGGAGAATGTCCACCGTTAAAATAATATAAGTTTCATCAGAATTGTCCAAGGTCTCGTAGTATGCCCATGATTCAGAGAGGATGTCCATGATTTGGAGGATGTCCATGACTGAGGATGTCCATGATTCGAGGATGTCCATGACCTCAAGGGGATGTGCATGATTCGAGGATGTCCAAGGTACCTGAGGAAGTCCAAAGTTCGAGGTTGTCCAGTTGTTCTGAGATGCCCAATGTGTTCTGAGGATGTCCATGACTCCTGAGGTGGCCAAGATTCTGAGGATATCCATCACCCTGAGGATTTTGCATGATTCTGGATGATGTCCATGACTTGAGGATGTCTATGATTTGAAGGATGTCCGAGGTTCAGACAAAGTCCATTGTTCGGAGGATGTCCACTCGCCTGGAAAGGATGTCCGCTAAATTTAGACTTCACATGGTCTGTTTCGTGTCCCGTGGTTTCGAGAATGTCCAAAGGATTTAAAAATATAAAACAAATTCTTGAAAATGGTTTGTCATTAGAAATGACAAGACCACACTTGGAAAATAGCATGTGTTAAGGAGTCAGGTGGACTCAAAATATGGGATAGGGTGAGTCACATTTCATCCATGGTACGTAGACATTCAAGTTGGCACATACATGATTCACTCAATGTTTGTCGGGTTCTTTCGTTGCTATCAAGATGTGCACTTAGCTGGGGAGTAACCCAATGTAGGAAAATAACACTACTGGGCCCTTTCTGACTGGTGTGGTCCGATGCGGTGTGTCTTACCCACATATGACAATCGCATGAGGGATGAGCGCTTGACATGCGCTATATGTTTTGTCGTTGGCTCTCAGATTATATTCGAGTATAACTAAAAAATGTATACCTTTAGTCGTATGGTGCACTATCGATTAAATAGTGTATCATATATTTTTTGTATATTTGGGAATTAAATCTGAAAGAATGGGTCCAAGATAAGAGACAAATGGAGTGTGATAAGTTGGGACAATGTAAACTGGTTGTTTAAGCAGTCGACGGTTGTCATCAGACTTCGGGATAGGTGTTGCAGCTTGGTATCGTGAGCTTAGGTAAACGACACCTATGGTGCTTGGGGATGGGTAGCCATAAGTATAGTCCCGATATAAGCCTGTCTCTAGTTATCAAGAGTCTAGGTACACGAGTACGAGGGCCGATGGGTACGGGTTTAGATCAATCATTGCTGTGGTGTGGCATGTTTACGCTTAACATGCTATGTGATATGTGTGGTGATTTATGTGAATAATATACATGGTTGATTGTATATGGAATGCTACGGTTAGGAACCATAACCTTAGGGGTTCGAAAAATGAAATGAACAAGAAATATTTAACGGAGGACAAAAATAACAGAGTGGTCAAGTAATTAGCACCACTAAGAAAAAGGTGATGAATGGGTCAGTTTATGGTTGTCAAGTCTATTAGTAATTGGCATGTGCATTACTAGTTAGACAAATGAAAATAAATAAAGGTTTTTTCCATTTAACTAGTGCAGATGGTATGGGAAAATTCTCCCCTAGAAACTAGGGTGACAATGATCACGTATGTAAGGATCGGGTGGAGATGCAGATTCCGTGATTCTCGCACATGGTGTACCTTCGTGGTGTATTATATCGGATTTTGATGTCATTTTTGACATGGACTGAGTTGACGGCCTATGGGGTTATCAGTGATTGTGACCTTAGGCGGGTTATCATACACAACACGGTCTTGCCATTGTGTAAGGTTGCATATGCATGTGAGTTATGCATATGTGTGGAATTTCGTTGAAATTTTTAAGGGGGGTGCTAGAAACCCCGTAAAATCCAATTTTCGAAAAGTGGTAAAACGTTACTTCGCTGAAAATATAAAATTTTCTAGATCGCGGATGATAAAACGTACTACGCCATTAAATTCGACTCAAGAAAATCTAGTAACCCATAAAAGTTCCATCAATTAATAATCGGAATATTTTACGACTTTCGCGATAAGTCACTGCTGATTTTGGGTGGGACAAGATTTTTACGAAAAATCTCCAAGTCGTGAAATGGCTGAAGTTAATGCTCATTTAAAATAAACTAAATTGCAAATAAATAAATTCTTTCGGGAAAGAAACAGACCTTAATGAGACAATATGGGCCATGTATTCAAATAATAATATAAAAAAATAAAAAATAGAATAAAAGTCAAAAAGGAGGAGGGTAACGGACAGAGAGGGAGAGCATTAGAGAGAGATAGCGATTTTTATTTTTTTACTTTTTCTTCTCTTTGTATCTTTCTCGGATCTATGAAAATCGAACCGTGGGATTTCATCGGAGCAAGAGGCAAAGTTGGTCTGGGTTTACCCAGAGCCACGCATGGGTACACCAAAATTGAGGTTTCACAAACCCACGAGGTAGTGGAATTTTCTTACTGAAAGGTTTTTATAGCCTAAAGGCCATTTAATGGCTTAGGATTAGCTTAGAGGCTGTGAAAGGTTGTCAATTTTAGTCCCAAAATTTTGGGACAGTGTGTAGGAATTTTTAGAAATTTTTGGGACTGATTTCAGATAGTCTGAGCTTAATTTCGTGGATCAAGCATTGACAGTTCAAGTTGACTATGTTTTTTATCTCAGACTTACTGCCTTCGGGGTTTTGATGTGTTTTAATATCATAATAATTTCTGATGAACCGTGGAAGGGACAAATAAGGCCCTATTTTATACGTGGTTCGAGATTTGCAAGCCATTTTGTGTCTTATTGCTTGATCGAATAACATGCAAAGGTGAAGAATAACATGTTAATGTATGCTATTGATTACAAGCGCATGTAGATTGTAATTATTCATGTGACATAAAATAAAATGCATTGCTATCCTCAGACAGAAAGCACAAGAACATCGCATGACATTGGGTGTGAGTGCATGGTTTGGGTCGATCCTATATTTATTGTCGACTTTTGGGTGAATCGGAGTATCACCCTGTTTGGTGTTTGATAGACTGTTGTGGGGAGATGGTGAGATCGACCCTGTGGTTGGTGTCGATGGTGGGCTCAGTGGCATGAGACTTCGTCCAAATTGAGCGCATGGTTTTAAAATAATCGGAGAATGTCCACTTTTAAAATAAAAGTTTCATTGGGAATTGTCCAAGGTTCAGAGTATGTCCATGATTCGGAGGATGTCCATGACTCGGAGGAGGATGTCCATGACTCGGAGGATGTCCATGACTAGGAGGATGTCCTTTGACTCCTGAGGATGTCCTTGATCTACCGGATGATGTCCATGACTCGGAGGATGTCCATGATTCGGAGGATGTCCAAGTTTCGGAGGAAGTCAAGTGTTCGGAGGATGTCCATGACTCAGAAGATGTCCATGATTTGGAGGATGTCCAAGGTTCGGACGAAGTCCGTCTCTGAGGATGTCCACGCTCGTAGGATGTCTAAATTCGTGAGATTCTCACATGGCCTGAGTGTGTCCTGTGTGGTTTTGGAGTCCAAAGGATTTAAAAATATCAAACAAATACATCTGCTTTTGGAAAATGGTTGTCATTAGAAAAGACAAGAATTCACAATTTGAAAATAACATGAAGGAGTCTGTGGACTCGAAATATGGGATAGGTCAAGTAACATTCTCTATCCATGGCATGTAGACATTCAAGTAGGGACATACATGATTCACTTGAATGTTTGTTGGGTTGTTTGGTTGCCATTGCATGTGCACTTAGGTGGGGAGTAACCCAATGTAGGAAAATAACACTATTGGGACTTGCTTAACCTGTCGTGGGACCCCCTTTCCGGTACAGGTCCAGTGCAGGCGTCTGACCCACATATGAGACCGCATGAGGGATGACCGTCAGATGCGGCTTTGTTATGTGTTGTTGGTTTGTCTTGTATTATATTCGAGCAAAACAAAAAAATGTATACCTTTTAGTCATATAAAAGGACTGTTAAATGGACTGTTAATTAAATAGTGTATCATATATTTTTGTATATTTGGGAATTAAATATGCAGGAATGGGTCTCAGTATATGAGACAAATGAGTGTGATGTTGGGACAACCGATAACCAAAGGTTTACGCAGGTTTACGGGTAGTCAACGGGACCCCCGGGATAGGGGTGTCACAGCTGGGTATCAGAGCTTAGGTAAACGATTACCTAAGGAGCTTGGGGGTGGGTATCCACAACTATGGTCCTAATACTAGCTCGTCTCAGCTAGGTATCAAGAGTCTAGGTACACGAGCAATCGGTACGATGGGCATGGGTCTAGAGATCATGCAATGTTGTGTGTTATGCGGTTTTGTGCTTAATATGTCGCGGGTGATATGTGTGGTGATTTTTGTGAATAATACATGGTGGATCGTATATGGAATGCTAAGTTTAGGGAAACCGATAACTTGTGGGTTCTGGTGTTAAACCTCAAGAAAATCTAATTTTTGAAAAATTGGGGAAATGATATTTTCGGTCAAAATTCGAATTTTTCTAGATATTGATGATGAAACGGACTTCATTGTTGGAATCGTCTCACTGAATCTAGCTACCACGTCGACTGGGCGACCCCAAGACGAATTTTTAATGCCGAGGCAACGGGGTAGTGAGGGACCTTGGCACCTTGTGAGTGGCTTAAGAGGCGCCACGCGTCAATCTGTGAGCAATTCAAACATGAGCTCAAGTGGGGCCCATGAGTGACAAATGACACCTTGTGAGTGGAGGGAAATCTAAGTTAGATGGATAAGTGGATTGGTGGAAATCCTAAGAGCCAATGGGAAAGTGACAAGTGGCATGAGAGGACTTTTCTCTTGACCTCAATCTAGACCAAACTAGTTTGGGGAGGGAGAGGAAGAGAGAGAAAGGCCAAACGAGAAAGAGAGAGAAAAGAGATGGATTTTAGATATAGAAGCTTCACCTTCTCTCTAGAATTCCCAAGACCCGACAATCGGTTGCCGAGGGCAAGAAGCAAAAAGTTGCTTCCCACGATAAAGGCTACGCTATGGTATCACCGTTTTTAGGAGTTTCGACAAACCCTCGGAAGGTAGGGTTTTTCTCTCCTACTTGTTTTACTCTTCGGGGCTAAGGACCTTTAATGATGGATTTGTTAAGGCCCGATGACCATGGTTTCTTGGCCCAAAGATTGGACCGATTGAAGAAATTCCTATAGTGATTTTGGACAGTCCACGGACTGTTGTGTGGCTTGTGTGATGTTGCGTTATTTTCATGAGTGAATAACATGCTGATTGTGATTTTGTGGGCAGTCCCAAGATGGACTTTCGGATTGTACATTAGCCCATGTTAGCTAATCTTATGTTATTGCTATGAATAAATAACATGTGTAGGTTTTGTTAATATATGAATGCCTAGTATATTAACATGGATTGTATTGAATGTTTGGTGTGCCATTGCATAAGCACTAAGGTGGGGAGTAACCCAAGTAGGAAAATTCCACTACTGGGCATTGCCATGTTACGCATCTATAGGTCTCATGGTATGAGACATAGATTTTTCGTGGGTCGACGCGGATCAACTAGACACCTCGATTTTGGGGCATCACATTCGGAAAATGAAATGAACATGAAAGTTTTCAGGAAAATGGTTGTTTTCAAACAGTATTGACAAGATTTTTGGAATTGTTTTCAGGAAGTCCCGGACTATGTTGACGTTTGTTTTTGATCCCGGGACTGATGTCTTCCGGTTTGTGATGTGTTTTGGTATCATAATAATTTGGTGATGAACCGTGAAGGGACTAATAAGTGCCCTATTTTACATGGGTCTGAGATTTGGGCCATTTGGTGTGTTATTGCTTGATTGAATAACATGCAGTGTGAAAAAAAAACATGTTAATGTATGCTATTGATTATGTTGCATGTGACGTAATTCATTATTTATGTGACATAAAATAAAATGTATCAGTATCATGCATTGGTATGCACAAGAACATCGCATGACATTGGGTGTGAGTGCATGGTTTGGGTCGATCCTATGTTTAGTGTCGACTTTTGGGTGAATCAGAGTATCACCGTGTTTGGTGTTTGATAGACTGTCGTGGGGAGATGGTGAGATCGACCCTATGGTCGGTGTGGATGGTGGGCTCAGTGGCATGAGACTTCATCCAAACTAAGCGCATGGTTTTAAAGTAATCGGAGAATGTCCACTTTTAAAATAAAAGTTTCATTGGGAATTGTCCAAGGTTTGGAGTATGTCCATGATTCGGAAGATGTCCATGATTCGTGAGATGTCCATGAATCGGAGATGTCCAAGGTTCTAACAAGTCCATTGTTCTGAGGATGTCTAGAGTTCTGAGATGTCCACTAGAGAATGTCCATGACTCGGAAGATGTCCATGATTTTTGAGGATGTCCATGACTTGGAGGATGTCCATGATTTGGAGGATGTCCATGATTCGAAGGATGTCCAAGGTTCGGAGGAAGTCCAGTGTTCAGAGGATGTCCACGGTTCGGAGGATGTCAAAATTTGGAGATTTCCCATGGTCGGAGTGTGTCTCAGGGTTTCGGAGAATGTCTAAAGGATTTAAAAATTAAAAATAACACCTTTGTTTGGAAAATGGTTGTGATTATAAAATGACAGCAGTTCGCACTTGGAAAATAGCAAGCATGTGTGAAGGAGCTCTGTGACTCAAATATGGATAGGGTGAGTCACATTCTCATCAATGGCATGTAGACATTCAATTAGGGACATGCAAGATTCACTTGAATGTTTGTTGGTTTGTTTGGTTGCCATTGCATGTGCACTTAGGTGGGGAGTAACCTAATATAGGAAAATATCACTACTGGGCTTTGCTCATCCCGTTGTGGGACCCCCTTTTAGGTAATACAGTCCTAAGCCTCAGCCTGACCCACATATGAGACCGCATGAGGGATGAGAGCCGGATGCGACTTTGTTATGTTTTGTTGTTTTGTCTTGTATTATATTCGAGCAGAACCAAAACATGTATACCTTTTAGTTGTATAAAAGGACTGTTAAATGGACTGTTGATTAAATAGTCTATCATATATTTTTGTATTTTTGGGAATTAAATATGCAGGAATGGATCTTAGTATATTAGACAAATGAGTGATGTCAGACAACCGAGTGATCCAGGTTTCCACAAAGCTGATCGTTATGTCACCAGACCCCTAGGATAGGGGTGTCACAAAATATGGTGTAAAGCCACATCCGACTTTCTTCATATGTGTGCAGCCGGTACGCCAGCAAAAAACAAGTGGTCCTAATGAAGGTAAGCCGCCCTGCATTCTTAACCTCGCACCGAAAGGGGGGTCCCACGATGGGCGATGTTCCCAGAGGATAATTCCTACAAGGGCACTCCCCATCTAAGTGCCCATACAATGATCAAACCAACCCATACACATCCAAGTGAAAATGTGTACATGAATGTCGTGATGTCATGCCCGAATGTCTTCATGCCTATGTCCCGAGTCATCCCACCGACCCTCGCTGCCTATGCCAAGTTTGACAACCGGCCACTTATAAAGATTAATGACACACATATATCGAGCCCTTACAGCCCAGCGCAATAACTGCCCACGCAAGTGTCAATGGCCAACTAATCCCGAGTCAATCTCGACTCCTATCACACAACTCAAAGTCTATGTGATAACCGTGTGTCTTATTTTGGGCAACGGATTTTTTTGGATCACACTACTGGTCTCTTACACCCAATGATCCAAGTTTTTCACCTAAGGAGATTAATGGCCCCCTTCTTGCTCTGCCTAACACACATTAATTGTATTTCATTGCATGCTTTGAACAGTGAGACATTTATTGGACGTCGTCCAAAGTATGAGCTTAATACCCATTCATCAACACTGATGATGGATGACCATGCCCATGCACACACACCTAATATGCTGATGTCCCTATGCATATGCAATGCTAATGCCACTACAATTTCTCATGTTACATGTATGATGCACACTACATGAACCATTCTCATCAGTTGTACTTCATGTTAATTACCATGCAAACATATATCGCAAGAACATAAGTTCCATACAATTTCCATTATATATATATAGATATCGTATCAAGCATATTAGAATCCACCAATCCACGACTAAACAAATAATGTCATACAGCCTTCCTTAGGCTAACTCATGGCAATTCCTACCCAATAAAATAGCCTACAACATACCATGCAATGGTCATGTCAAAACCCGGCTATGCACTAAGAGAAAAGTATGCTTTACTATATGTATCAAATCATATATAACATGAGAAAATAAATTTAAACCGTATCCAATTGTAAACAAATTATAAAATCTCAAAATATCTGTGAAATAAATTATAAACAATTGAACAAAACATTGATTTATAAATCTTAAGAGAGATATGTTTCCATATATCGATATAAAAATCATTATAAGATATCACTACTCTAGGAAATTTATAAATTCTACAACTTCCTTATACACATGCACGAATGTCTGAAAAATGGACGAGTTTTTTCTTTAAACATTTGCCCTCTTCCCTTCTTCGTAGTATTCACCTCCACTCGGCTTCCCATTTGCATGTTGTTTTTCCTCATATGTATGATTACCTTCCATAACCTAATTATCTTCTGCGAAGAAGTCCAGAATATTTTGATTGCCGCCCCATCTATAAATTGTCTATGATTGTTATTATGACACCCCTATATCGGGGGTCTCGCTGACAATCCGTAAACCTGCGAAAATCAGTGGGTGTCGGGTAACCCGACGCCACACCATCATGACCCATTTATCGGGATCCATAGTGTAACAAAAAATCCGACAGAGTCTGCTTTGTACGGGAAGCTCTATCTAAAATACAACCTTTATAACAATACCTCACATGACCAATCTGGGCTCAATATACCACATCGAGTCATTCATGAGTCATAGAGATCACTCGGCCCTATTCAACCATACCCTAAATTCTATACATGCGAGTATGTAGTGATATGTTTACAAGAGTTCAATTATACACTCTTATACAAAATGATATATTAAAACTGATTGTTCTAATACACATATACAAAATATGGTCCAAAGCCACATCCTGCATTCTTCATATATGCGGTCCCGAAGGCAGGTTAGCCCCATGCACCTGACCTATACATGAAAGGGGGGTCCCACGACGGGGTGAGCAAAGCCCAGTAGTGATAATCTCCTACAAGGGTTACTCCCCACCTAAGTGCTCATACAATGATCAAACCAACCCATACACATCCAAGAAAAGTGTACATGAATGTCGCGTATGTCATGCTAAAATGTCTTCATGCTCATATCCCGAAGTCACTCACCGACTCTCCTCACATGCCTATGCCAAGGTGACAACCGGCCACCGTAGCACTAATGACACATATAATCGAGCCCTTACCGGCTCAGCAAAGACTCCAATACAAGTGCCAACGGGCAACTAATCCCGAGTTAATCCCGACTCTTATCACACAACTCTAAGTCTATGTGATAACCGTGTGTCTTATTTTGAGCAACGGATCTTTTCAGATCACACTACGAGTCTCTTACACCCAATGCTCCAGGCTTTTAACCTAACAAGATTAACGGCCCCTTTCTTGCTCTGCCCAACATAGATTAATTATATTTCATTGTATTCTTTCAACCATGAGTCATTTATTGGACGTCGTTCAAAGTACGGGCTCACTACCCATTCATCAACAATGATTATGGATGAGCATACCCATGCACACACACCCAATATGTTGATGTCCCTATGCATATTCAATGCTAATGTCATTACAATTTCTCATGTTACATGTATGATTCACACTACATGAACCATACTCATAAGTTGTACTTTATGTCAATTACCATGTAAACATATATCGCAAGAATACAAGTTCCATTTATTTCACGCCAATATATATATAGATATCGTATCAAGCATATTAGAATCCATCAATCCACAACTAAACAAATAATGTCATACAACCTTCCTTCGGCTAACTCATTACAATTCCTACCCAATATAATAGCCTACAACATGCCATCCAATGGTCATGTCAAAACCCAACTATGCGATTAGAAAAAAGGATGCTTCACTATATGTATCATAACTTATCTAACATGAGCAAATAAATTTAAACTGAATCCAATGATAAACAAATTAAGAAAATCAAACATTCAGGAAACAAATCATAAGCAATTTAACATAACATTTATTTTTAAATCCTAAGAGAGATATGTTTCCATATATCAATATAAAAATCATTATAAGATATCAATTATCTAGGAAATTTATAAATTCAACACCTTCCTCATACACATGCACGGATGGCCGGAAAATGGAGTTTTTTCTTTTTACATTTGCCCTCTTCCATTTTTTTTTTCGTAGTATTCTGGACCCCCAATCGGCTTCCTGTACTGCATATCATTTCTTCCTAATATGTGTGATTACCTTCCATAACCTAATTATCTTCTTCAAAGTCCAGATTATTTCAATTTCTTACCCATGTATAAATTTTCCGTGCTTTTTATTGTGACACCCCTATTCCGGGGGTCCCGTTGACAACCTGTCAACCTAGGGAAACCAGTGGGTGTCGGGTAACCCGATGCCATACCATCAGGTCCCATTTATCAAGATCGATAATGCAATAAAAAATCGGACAGAGTCTGCCTTGTACGAGAAGCTCTATCCATAATACAACTTGTATAACAATACATCACATGACCCATTCGGCCTCGATATACCATATCGAGTCATTCATGAGTCATAGCGACCACTCGACCCCATTCAACCATACCCTGAATACTATACATGCGACTATGTAGTGATATGTTTACAAGAGTTCAATTATGTCCATTTTTGCAAAAACGAGCAGTATTAAAACTATTATTTTAATATATATAAAATATTGATCCAGTCAAGAACAAGTTTTCTTATATGGGTAATCTTAATGGTGTCGCTTCTGCTGTACCCCAATTTGACCTAGCGTGGGGAACCCAATTTTACGTGTATATGCTCAAGAAGTGATGGCCCTGCGAGTGTTACTCTCACCAAGTGCTCATGCAATGAACAACAAACTCCATGCATGATATTCATGAAAATGCAAAATATTACCGGTTAGATACCGGTACGAACGTCTTCGTCTGATCCAATCATCAATCTCGACTTCACGACGACGTTTGGCGCCGGCGATGAACCGGCCATCTGCGAAGATGATCGAATGATATTACACGAGAATGAACGCGACCGCCCATTTTGCATCAATGCAAAACACAATCGATCCCGTTGTTCCCAATTCCAACGCCAACTCGGGAAGTCATAAGATGGTCCGCGGTGTCGTTCGGGGCAACGATAACTTTCATCACGCGCAACTATTATCAATGTTCAGACTTCATCCCAGACATCTTCAACTCTCTCGCCGCCCAACGGCGCAACATTCGATAGCTCATTGCGGCGTCGACCCGAAGTCAGCCGATCGACGCCCAAAAAGTGTTTATCATCATCATCCATTCAACACCATTGATGATATTACACCATACACACCCAACATGCTCTTGATGTCCCACACAATTCAACGTTAACAACACATAATTTCACATACATGATAAGATATTAATATAGATGAACTCATTCTCATCATCAGTATTTATTGTCAACACTATTACAAAAATAATATTCAGTTACAGCGTTCATTAATGAGGTCATGCCACTGATAGGTATTTATCAACATATTAGAACCATTCAAGTCATTATTAAACAATGACGTCATGCAAATCTTCCCAGTTAATCTAATGAACTACCCAAGAGATACTATCAAGAATATGTTTATAATATCATAAACAAACTTATAATTTTGAGAGTATGGATGTCTCTCACTAGAGGTGGACAACTTCACCCACATGGAGGAAAATAAACTGAACCAACCAATTATAAACAAATCAGAAAACAACATTCGGGCGAAACTAATTTATAAAATTAATTGAAATATAATTATTCATTTCTTTTTTAAATCCTACAGAGAGATGATAACATTTGATATTAATTATAAAAATCTATCTAGATAGATTAACATTCTGAGAAATTTATAATTCTTCATCTTCCTACACACATGCACTTATTACTCTAGAAAATGAAGTGAGTTTTTTCTTCACTGATTTTGCCCTCTCTCCTTTCTCTCTGCTTCGGGTATTCTTAATTCTCATCAAGTTTCCATTCCATGTTGTTTCTTTCCTCATATGTATGATTTATTCCTTCCACAATCCACTGAGCTCCTCTTCAAAGTCCAGATATTGTTTTATTTGCTCACCTTCAGAATTAACCACAGTGATTGCTTTTCATTTAGCCCTGCTTTGAGCTTTCCATGCCTTTCAATGAAACCCAGCTATTCTCGTTACTGAGTGATTGTACTCTGAGATTCGTCTGAGCCAAAACAGCGTGATTGAAAAGCTCTCGTTTTTTTAATCAAAACCAAAATCCCACCTTGCAGATCATTCAATTATCCTAGTTATTTAGAGTTATGATGATTTAATCATTAGTAATTTTTCTTCCTTCTTTAGTTTACACTATCCATTAGTTTCTTCGTTTTTAGTTGTAATATTCACTAATTTTTTTTTTTAAACATATCTTTAACTAGATAAAAATAAAATTATTTATTTTAACAATTTTGTTCTATTTTTTTTGATTTCTTTTTCATGGTGAACCATATTATGATTAATATTTGTCTATTAGCAAGATGCTCAAAATGTAATATTTCTTTATAATAAAACAAAAAAGTCAAATTCCATAATTCATTTTCAATTTTAACAAGATGTTTTTCTAGTCGTTATTTCAGCTGGTCTATTTTTGTAATTTAACTAATATTTTTATTTAAGATTTATTTCATACACTTAAATCATCATGTTTCTTTATTTGTGGATCCAAAAGTGAAGATTTGGTCTTTAACAAGTATACTGAAAGATTCACTTACCATCATCCATGTAAAAGAATAGATAGTATTTATTTCCTGATATCTTTGAAGATCAAAACCCATTCGAACATCTCAAAAACTGATTCTTGTTATTTCTGATAGTGCTTTAAACTATGGAAGTAGAAGGATCTCAAACTATGGTTTTATGAACGATTTTGGACATCGATCTTTGAAGAATTGCTTCATGTCAATGGAGTCCATGAAGAGGTAATCTAATGTGCTCTTTCTTACACCCTTCTGTAAGGAGAATAGACTTCGATATTATGGTTCGCTTTATTTTAAACATTTTATAATCATTGATTTTTATATATATTGAAAATTGGTGCAGGATGTAATTAGAGGTCTTGTCATCTTTGGTCGGATTGAGTGAAGGCACTGCTGTAATTAGTGATTACGTCGTAAAACATCTCAAAGATTATGATGTTGTTCATGCCGGTGGGAGAGTTTAATCAGCTAATGCTTTGAGAGCTTCAGCTGGCATTTCCACTGTAGGCTGGCACTCTACCACTCATCAACTGAGGTCCTTCCAGATTTGAAGCTGGTGGAAAACTGACAATGCTGACTTTAACCCAAACATGGAGGTCTTCACTGGATGTATACAAAATCATATTCTCTTGAATATTCACAGCATTTGGAAGGGTAATCATCAAACTAAAAGGCAAGATTTATTGACTTAAAATGTCAATCACAATTGTAAATATTCAATTTATCTTTGAGAATCCTTAATAGTTTTCTCCTTAAGATGAAAAATGAGTGAAGACAAAGAAATGATAAATGCAATCTAATTTTTTGGATCTCATGGTGAAATGTCTATTTCAAATATTGCCAAATATTTATAATATCACTACCCAAGCAAAGTCTATTTGAAAACATCACAACCGTTTCTGAGTCAAGAATTCGAGAAGACGTCAATCTCCGGTAAGTTGTTTCAAGGCCCAAAATAGGTCGGGATCCCATAATTTCTTTATTCACGAAAATGCAACACACAGAAGAGTTATTCACACTTCAATATGATTCTGGAAGAATGGTTGGTTATAAGACAAATCACCAGATTTTGATTCAACCTTATAGAAGAAAGTATGATTATATCCATAGAAGTATTCAAAATTATATTTGATGTTAAGACCTCAAGTAAACTCGTGATGATTCGTGGTCTGGTCATACCATCTCCATGCAATTTAATAATAATTACCAGTTAAAGTCCTCGTTTCAGACCCAGTAAGTGTTATTTTGTTCGTTTTGAGTTTTTAAATTTAATATTAAATCATTTAGTTCAACACTCATTGAGCCCGTGATTTCGCGGTTTCTTTTCGGAAGATTCCCTTCGCATACAACCAAGATATCAGTGCCATTAGATCGGTTGCCGTTGTTAATGGTCACTCCCCGTACTTCCATTCTTTTTCTGATCCAATGCAATCAGCTCTCTAATGACTTTCTCAAGTTTGATATTTACACAAAGTGATTAAGGCACAGATGCTTGAAAGACGCAGTCGCAATGGTGAATTCTTTCATGTCGAATTTTTGTGGATCAGCATTTATCTAATCAGATGGATGATAGGTTTCAATCATGAGAAGAATGACTGATGTTCAAGAGCCATAATGAGGCACACAGCCAGAAAAGCATGAGCCAGAAGTCGGATTCACTGATAATATGTAGCTGCCTGGCCAATTATGCAAAATGACTCACTTTGAGGCAGATCCAATGTTACATTGATATGGCAAGAGCCTGTAGCGCATCACCTAGATAGGAAGTCGCTGGTCAGAAAGATGAATGGAAAGAGATGATGCCACCAATGCTTCTCGGCCGAACATGCAATCTCATCTCATCTGATCGCCTTTACCAATTCCGGTTGATCGCTGTCGCAATGCCAACTCAGATCAGAGCACTGTCATCTGAAACACTTAGATTTAACTGATTCCTGTCTGCAGTCAATTGATTTTTTCTTCATTCCACTGAGAATCATATGAAACAGTTATTTAATATATGTTTCATTGATCATGTGCTTTATATATATGGTTCACTGAAGCTACACCAAAAGATGTCCTTTAATAATTGCTTTCTCAATCAAAGTGAAAGGTATATGTTATGATAGTAAAATGTTCCATGAGAAAGCTATCTGATGTCGCAGTTTGTTAGTAAGTCTTATTACTCTGATATGGTATACGATATGTAAAAGCTACTGATTTTTCATGTTTATATCAATTTCACACTCAATAAAAGTTGAGGCACTGATTATAAAATGAATTCATGAAAGTTTAATGGTTCATTCAGTACCTTATTAACTGACCAACCCCAATATCAGAGTCTCAATCGTGCTCTAAATCCAAAAGCGTGCCATATCCCAAAAGTGGAAACTCATTCCACAACCCATTTCATTAACTATGAGAGTGAAGAGGAAACCAAAGATCCATGGGCACCTCCCCAGAGATAGATGTTTTCTGGTGAGGTAGAAACCCACCGGGTCATGTCTTGACCTGATCTGATGAAGATGCCCTCTAATTTCAGTGAAGTGCACATATCAGAATCTCTCATCATTAGACATATTCAAAAGAAAAACAACATTTCATTAGATGGTCCAAAGTGAGCATGGTAACTAATTATGCTTACAAAAACCATAATATAGATCCAACTGTATTAATAAATGATCAAATATTTGAATCCCACCCTTCTATTCCCAAAACACAAACCATCATCAATATGTTATATGCATATCCCAAAAGAATAAATTAAATATCGATCAATATTACGTAATGTTGATTAGTAAATAAAATATTAATCAAAGTCGTCGAACATGAAACCCCATGAGCCTGGCTGACCACCTTGGCGTAATGAGCTGGCCATGAAATTGCAAACCAACCCAATATCTTAAATAGATTCATCTTGAGGTAGAGAGGTCAGGTATGCATTTATATGATATTGAAATAGATGTCCAAGAACTACATATTTGATCTTTACTCCATTTGAGATGATTTGAGGGAACAAAGGGCTTGAGATGGTAACCTCAAAAGATCCCTTCAAAATAGCTTCAATGGAGTGATGTTCATAATGATAATAATATAGAGGAGAGGATATATGATATATATAGATATATATATATAATGAATCAACACCCCTTATTCTTACTGACCATATCCCACCAATAGTTTACTCAACATCCAATAAAATTCTCTTCATTTTGAATGGTTTTGGTTATTTCATCAATCTAGATGGATTGTTTTTAACTCAATTATTTGATTTGGAATATTGAAGATGTATCTCATGCATAATTTGAAAATAGTCTCAGCCAAAGAAGGAAATTGATCTGAAACCGCAACAAGAAATCAAACAGGAGGATTCGACTTATCACAAAATGCATGATGTTATCTCAACCTCATTTAAAATATGAAAAGAGTGCCGGAAACACTTATTTACAACAGAAATAAAAAATAGAAAAGAAAAATGATGGAGTTGAATTATTTATATGAAATGTGAGAACGAAAGTCAGATAGAATTGAAAGGTCTAATTTTCACTCAGGCAGGACTCATTCACAAAAAAAGCAAAAAATGATATAATGGGTACTTAAAAATGATTTGATGATTTCCTCGGGTCTTAATTATATTATGTTCCATTTGATGGTTCTATATGATAATATCACCACTGTAAAATCCAATATTTTGATGATATATGAACTTGAAAATGGAGTTATTTGATGATCAAGTACAACTGACTCAAAAAATCATGTAATATATTTGATTGGCGAGCCATTAAAAATGACTCTCGTCACTACCATTACTCATGTCACCCTCTGTTTTCTCAATTGGTCTAGTCCCAAGAATTAATACCCGGCTTGAGCCCCTTTCTGAGATATTTATTTGTACTCCTCATCACTATTCATGGTTCCAAACAGATTGAAACCTGATATATTCAAGTTGAGGTTTAACTATGAGAGCACCCAATCTGAACCTGACTGTCAAGGATGACACAGTCTGGAGTGCTCAGTACTTTAAATTACTGATATCTCCTTCTCAAAACTAAACTGTTTCCTACCATATTTTACACATACAAGATAAATTGAAATCAATTTTATAAAATTGTAAAGTATTATTTATCATTTCAATTAATCACAAATGATATTTAATGCCTTGATGGGGCCAAACCTTGAAAAATTGACCATGTGCCTAACTGGCTACTTCTGTTATATAAGTCCTTCTCCTGTGTACTTATATTTTGTTCATATCTTTTATCTTCCCTCCAGCTCCAAACTACTGGATCAAAAGAGCTACTCCGGTCCCAAACTCAACTTTAAAAAAGATATCGAAGGTGGCATTTTAAACATCACAAATTTCTCAATCTAAATATCATCTTATATTCAATATTCATGATCAAACCCGCCCCAGAAGCTTCCGTAAAATGAGCTTCCTAAAAATTAATCAAGCTGCAAATTGTGCTGGTTTCAATGTTATGAGGCGGTACATGATTCTGAACTAACATTCTAACCTCTATTTTCCCTTGAGTCAATATCATATGGGGATCAGAACTTAGATTTTGCAAAAATCTCTAGATCTGAGGAAGGCTGATAAGATTTCATCTTCCTTCAATATCCCGTACATGCAACCGCATTTAATGAATGTGGTTCTTTTAGTAGAGCATAAAATCTTTAGATAATATATATCGTCCAGCCATTGACATGCCAAAAGGATGAATTCGAGGAATACTTATTAATCAAAAAAATTTTATAATATTTTTAAATGTGGTGACAATGATAGTGATTCAGATTCCAACTTAATACCTTCTTACCTTCCGGCTTGACACGCAGGCACTCCAAACCCCACAGGGTCCTAATTCAATAACTCATCAATCTATGAAAGCTCATGGTACTGAGAGTCCCCATGAGCCACTGCAGATGTCCCACTGCATCAACATCCCTGATATTTAATTCCATGTACAACATGGACACGATAATCTCTCACACTTCATGAGGCGTAGGTACCTGCAGAGCTGAGAGGAGATCTCCCCACTCCATGATAGAGCAACATGCGTGGCTGGAATCAAACAGTTGTCTCAATGATATGAAACACAGAAATGGTTTATGCAACAATCCCATGTAAGATGATATAGTACATGGTCAAGGCTCACAATCCCATCTTCTCAACTGAGTGCTCGGCCTCTTTAGAAGGCTGCTGTTCTGCTTCAGCCTTCCGTACAAGTCCCACACAAAGCAGCTATGCCCAAGATAAACAAAACCTGGTCACTTGGCTTATTCCTCACTTTGAGGTGCACATGCAAATTTGACTATTCCACAACCACATGAAATAGTCAAAACTACGTATATGATGGCTGGTCCGGTCATGAAAAAACTATGACATACAAAGTGAGATGACATCTATATGTCCCAGTGTCACAAGGTCAACTTCAATCTGACCACCCAATGTGCAAGTTAATAGAATCAATATTTGTCAACCCAAACTCATTCACAATAACCCTTAGTATATGATAAGAGTATTTGATTTAACTGGTTTGTCTTGGCAATGATATCTTCAAGTCCCATCCTGTCTTTGACATCCTCCCAGATGATTTTCTGTTTCAACAAAAGATATTAACCCAACCAGTTTGCTTTCACCGAGGGGGCATCATCCTCATTGAGCCACGCCCTTATTATCATCTGTCATTTTCTATTTTAACACCAGATTCGGCGGGATTTCGCCCAACTCCTTAGGCCTGGCCATTAATTTAGCGTTTCAAATCGGTGCTAACGCACATTGACAACATGAAACTGATCGACGCTGCATGGTGGATTTATCTACACCAATTGAAATAATCAACCCACTTAAACTCATTTTTTTTCCAATGCAGAATATCCCCACAGATGGATGATTTTATCTCTCAGGCACTAGATGTATCATTGAACCTGGTTTCAATGCACTACCATCATCATATAAGTTCAACTCAAGATTCAATCCAACTGAGTTGGTGATTTTTCAACTCCAATCACTTATTCAACATATTAATATTGATATCCACAATCTTAATATAATTAGGCAAAATATAGGTTCATAAGTCTGGAATCTCAAAGTCAGATATAGCACCCCACCCCGGCAAGCTTCATCATGTAAAACATGTCATGAAACTATTACCAACATATGAGAATCAACTTGAGCCAGAATTGACACATGAAGTCACACTATGCTATCTTTCTTAATCAAGAGATGGCACTGATCCTGACCACAATGTTCTTAAGATCAAGCTTCATGTCACTTGATAATCATGAATAGAAATGAATCCCCCAAAACATCACAATATTCATTATTTAAAATCATCAGGTGCTCAAAGAGAAAGGTTTTGAAACATCAAGTTTAATATGGTTACCTGAATAAACAGATTCAGAACTGCTTTGACTATAGTCTCCTTCTAAATGCATTTAAGTCGGTATGAGTCAAAATTGATAGGACTGGTTTTCGCTGAGATATAGTTCCTCATATGGTTAGTTTAGTTTGATAATTTGAATCTGTCTCCATTCTGATGTGTGAGAAATGTTTACTACTGAAAACATGACTCCATGGGATCCTCAATGATGCAAGATTGGAAAATACGTCAAACCAGTCTAATTGAATGGATTATGAAAGGAAGTCTGAAACGAATGGGACTGGCTTCCTGGGCGGAGGGAGAGGAATTTCCCTGGTCTGGTTTATCAACAACTAGAATTACCTCATCTGATGAGAGGGTGTTTCACGTTGATGCTGCAAACTTGAATGGGTACTTATGGAAAAAAATCTAAAGTAAAGATTCCCCGGAAAATTATAATATTTGTCATGTATATATAATTGGTCTCCCATTGAGGCCCAACCCAATCTCTAATCAATATAATTCTCACATATCCCATGAGTAAATGAATCCCAATTAGGTGCTCCCATCTCAGGGATCAAGTCCCTTGATCCCTTTAATCAGAATAATTGAATGTCTTTAGCTTTTCCTAATCCTCTTCCTTCCTTCCTTCCTTCCTTCCTTCCTCTTTCCTTTCTTCTCATTTTATCTCCTTCTCCCAGTTCTCCTCCCTCCTCCTTAGCCTCAAGAATGGATCTGCTCCCCAACATATGTTTGATTCATTCAATCAAAACCATTTAAGCCTTAGATATTAAAAGTTCCCATGGAATATACTGATATGATGAGTTAAGCTTATGCACAAACACCATGCTGTGTAACCCTGTCTCCCACTGAGTAATGCATGGATCTATATATGATCACATCTGGCCACTCAAGTCCCAAGTGGTCCCTCACTCTATGCCTGGTACGTACTTCATTTCCATAGATGTGTCACCCAGATCGCTCGCTTCAATCCCCAAATCTGTACGGAAACCCATTGCCCTTATCCTGAATGCAAATTTGCCTTGAAGTCTCCAACTAGATTTTGCAAAATATTATCTTAAAACTTTCAAAAATACTTCAAAACACAATGACTCAGGCACATCCTCCCCATTCCACTACAGGAGAGATATCGGTCATCGCGAAACTCACTCTCCAATGTCACTTCCAAATTCCTCTATATAAGTCAATGATATTTCACAGAACCTCATGATTCTTAAGTCACTCAGAAAACTGCTTTCGCTTATCCATGATTTGATCGTCCCCTCCCCATGTCCCTGATTCATGATTCAATGTCAAGTCGCCCTTTATCCATTCTGGTATAGTCGATCCGAGTGTATCTGTTTAGATGAAATGCCCGCTGAACACTCTGACAAAACTCGTTGCACGCAACGGATATCCGCGCTCCATTCCTCATCACTTTAAAAAATCCACAGCTCTACATGGCTCTCACAGCTGTCAACTGATCATCATCTCTTGAAAACATCTTATAATATGATGATCATCCCGCCTCTGACCAGGAGGCCTCCAATGTCGAGAAAACACATCCTCTTCAGCTCTGCTTCCAGTGGTAAGAGATTTTCCTGATCACACCACCTTCTCATGTCCATCTGATCACTGGCAGCTCCTCCACCCCAGTCCGGGCCAAGGTTCGCTATTCGCTTAACTCCGCAGAGAGCCTGGCCAGGGTTCATCCTGAGTGCCCACTGGTCAATTGTCGCCGGGATCGATGCCCCGGCCGCGGTAAGCGCCTTCCCACCAGGCCCCAGATCCGATTTGATGCCTCGCAAAGACAACCTCCAGATGCAACCGCATTATCCCAAGAGGTATGGCCCATGGTTCCTCCGTGGAAGTGTCATCCTGACGCTGCAATACCATTCAGTGAGTATGGGGTACCTAAACCCAATCATTGATGATTCTCGCCATCCCATGTAATGGCGGTTTGGCCGAGTGTGTGTCAATGTCACAAACGATGTTCTCTACCCAGATCCAAACATATAAAACACACGCCGAGCCTATTCATAAAGTCAAAAAATATCCAACTGTAGTTATACAAGTCATATCTGAGTGATCATGAAAAATACATCATCATAATGTTTCATACGATAGCTCATCAAAAACAGGAGATCGTCACGTCGGCTTTCTTCTCGGGTGTCGTTTGAAGAGCTGGTCGTTCTTCCGTGAATATTCTGCACTTTAGTGGGATCCCAACACGGGGTGAGCGGGGCGTCGGTGAAGTGAATTCTCCCGGCGCGCTTACCTCTCATTGAAATGTACATGTAATGGTATATTCACAAATATCCCATTATTCCACAATCTATAATCCATGATATGAATGATCCCATCACGCACTGAACGTGCTCACGCCCATTGTCTCAGTCACTCACTCACTCACACGATGCCTGATGTTGGAGGCATGGATGTAATCGTCATTTGGTACTACCAATTTGACACCTGATATATCGTTCCTTATTCTACCACTAATATTCAATTTAATTCTTTTCCAATTTGGCACTAATCCCGTCGATCCTGCCTGATCACTAACCCAGGTCTAAGCGATAAACATTTTATCCGCGGTGTTTTTTCTGGGCAACAAAAACCTTTGGTCAATTCCCTCCGTAAGTCTCTTTAAGACCAAACCTTTCTACCTTTCATTGATTCACGTGTCTTGATAATCAAGTTCCAGGCTTTACAATTCCTGAGGGATTAATTGACTCTCTGTTTATTTCACTCGAATGATTTGATTACTCACATCACTTATGTTTCAACCGGCTGAGTCGCTTATTGACGGTCATCCAAAATAGATTTCAGACTGATGTCCATCAAGAATAAGAATGAACTGATGTTCATAAAACTAACATGATCCTGATTCAATCTGATGTAATCCATATATCATGAATTTAATAGTTTAACTGATATATTCGACTAATGATCACATTAACATGAGGTTTATATAATTCTAACAATGTGTTAACACATCACTTTATAATGCATCCATTTATCCTCATTCTCCAATATCAAAATATCTATTAATGATCGCAATAACATGCAATTTCACACGATTAATTTGACTGAAAATCTGTTATGGATTTGTTTTTTAAATTAACTAGTGTCCTAGTCGGACTGTCTCAAGATGGGGCCATTCTAAGGGCCAATTTTCTGGGAGCCGATGATCCTATCCCTTATCCATCTGGCTTCAGATTTTTATCCTACCTATTATGATGCCATGCCCCATGTCATTACCATCACAGCCACCATCCGCGATTCTTGACATGATATGGTAAACACTATAGTTTCACTGATCCAGATCAGCATGTCTGCATTTGCTCCTACATATTCAAAATTCACTATGACCTCATTTACCCTGACGGGAGATTAGATTTCTAGACTTGATTTCTGCAACATGAGTCCGTTTCACTCCATCCAATGATCTAGAAGGCATCCAGGAATTCTTGATCCAAAACTGTCTGTTTTCCTCCTTTCAAAAAATTTAATTCTTCCTGTTTGATAGAGTTGTCCATTAAAACCACGATCCAGACTATGGGCCTCACATGCCCGCAAGATAAGGATCACAAATTCCAGCCACATGCTCCACTTCACCCATGATCTCTGACATTCAGAGGTGGTCTATCGCCTCCTGGTGATGACCAAGATTTGGCCATCTCAGATGATCCACTTCGGTCAGCTTTGGCTCCGACCGGCTCACTCCATGGTCCTGGAGGTCAATACCCCCGCCTGAAGATGGTTATCACCGTCAATAGAGATGGTAGCCATTGTGGACCTCAGCGTGCCTTGAGCCTCTCATCAATTGAAGTCGAATTCAACTCAATCACCCCAACCAGCCACCATGCAGCACGATCAACTTTCTCGGCATGTAAGATTCACATCTGCAACTCCATATTTCTCCATGTTGGGCATCTGCCTGATTCTTCAACTGTTTATGAACAGAGGGTCACATCCTTCCTGCTGTTTCACATCGTAAATATGATTCCAATAATCCTGGTGATCACAATATATAACAGTGTCTCCCTACACCCCCCTTTCCCACTGATAGGAACAGCTTTGCAAGCTTCTCTTCACCTGAGAACGCCATCACATGAGTCATCCACAGAAATTTCATCCTCCTTCCGGCGCAGATCTCATCGCAGAGCACTGCTATTGGGAGAAAACTCAAGGAAACCTCCCACACCGGCCAATCCTAAGAAATTTGATGCATTCCCAAGCACGATTCTAGTTCTCCCCAACTCATCACAACTCATCTCTTCCAGTGGTCCAATTCAGACATTATCCTAAGTCGGACACCATTATAAGTCCTTATGAATCCCATCTTATGTTTAAAATCGCGATTTAATTTAATTTATAGGCAAGAACTGATGATCACCAGTGTTATGTATTTATTCTCGTTATCCTCACACCAATTCCTGACTAGAGTAGATCAAAGATGTCATCAACTAATACGATAATTAAATGATTCAACGTAGAAGGCCTAACGATCCGGTCTGGCGAGATTTAGATGATACCACAATGTTGGATCGTCAATCCAAAGCGGCATCATCTTGGAACCAAAGACTTCATGTCACGTCTAATCACATCGGCGATAACTTCGTTTCCCTAATCCCTTCGCTGTACGGAAACAACCGCGGACGCCTTATTCGAGCATCACGCCTCTCAATCTGAACACTCGTAAATGTCGCTCAACTTGCGAAGTGGATATTTCATTCTTTATCGAACTTCGTTTCAACTATTCGAGATCTATTCATAATCAGAATCTTATCCTTCTGATCTACAAATAGAATATGATTTTTGAAAACAAAATGTTCTACTTTAATGAAACCCTCTGTCAATAACTCAGAGATCTGACCTGACTCCCAACCCACCGCACTATCCTATGGAGCATAGAATAAGATATACCTGATAAATCCAATGAAGTCTATGATCCCTTGAGGAGGGTCTCAGTCAGTCCCAAGTACCAATCTCTGATCAATAACTCCATTCCAGGTAGACTTCACAAACCCAAATTATCTCGCCTTCCAAGGTATTGGTCACAATCATCACCTCTGTTATCGGATTCGTATGGATATGAGTAAAGGCCGTAGCCCATTCCTCAAAATACAACACAGTACTAATTAGCGGAAGCACCCTCATGTTGCCATATCTATGATAAACTGATGCTGGTCAACATGTCCATCCAAGATGATCCCAATTTCTGATAAACCATGATCTGGCGTCCACCATGAGTAGAATTTTAAGATCTTTAATCAAGATCCTGTGGGTGATCGATCAATTCTCTCCCGGTCTCTCCCCGAGTAGGGTAACCTCATATGCAACTGGTCTGTTGTTCCAACCCCAAGCCCACTATTTCTGCCACAAGATGCAGACAAGAAATGCGATGCACCGATCAATAATACCCTCGTCATACGGGAAGATGAATTATTAAACTATTAATGATTCATTGTTCGTCAATAAGTAATCATATAGATATTTTCAAGATTCCTAAGTCTCGGCCCACACTCGCCAACATCTCGACCATATTCCCGTTCTTTCGTAAGTCGATCTGCGGTAAACACTGATGCCCAGAACACCCCAATGATACTCCTGCTTCCCCGCCTACATGCCGTGCAGGTCAGTGCCGGTCATCCCATGTCCACTCATGGATCAAAAGATCTAACTGATCTCAACCCTCAGAGATTCACATTATCCCGCTCACATCCCGCCATGGAAGTGGAAACATAAACACGCTAGTTCCATTCAGAAACAGACCAAGCTGGGCTACAGTCGCCATACCCATCTCACTCCTCTGGAATATAAGTCCAGTTTTCCTGTTTGAAAAAGCTGGTTCCCGGCAGCCATCGTACCTGTCCCATGCCACATGTCGATTCACTATCGCCAATGATCAAATGACCCATCTGGCTCAGTCCCATGATCCGGCGTTATTTTCCATGGTCTGTGCTCCCCGGATGACAACCGAGTCACTTCATCCTCTTTATCTGATGTCATTGGCCGGCCACATAATCATCCCCAAAACAAAGTCACTCTATAGAATTCATTGGGTCAGTATAACATCTGCCTCGCCAGAACTCCCGCCTCTCAGACAATCAGCATGTTAGAGCTTCCACAACAACCCGGAATCAATCCATGTTATGGTCTCCAAGTCCTGGAAGTTTGATCCAATCCATCAACTGGGATTCACCCCAAGATTCATTTTGAAGTCATGAACCATAGTGAACCAGCATGATCTCATGGCCTCAGAGAATCTCATTATGATGAGCACCAATGGTCGATATTATCGTCCCCTTCTCCACAACGTCGGAGATGACAAAGCCCGAACCAGATCGCCCGGCATCTCCCGCCTCGCAGCTTCGGGCCAGCTTCTAGTGGCATTATCGCAAGATCCGTTCCCGGGCGAAGCTGCTTGGTTGCACAGGCGGTTCGGCTTCAACACCCGACACCTTCACGCTCTGATCCTCACTGTTATCATACTGTCAGCTGTAAGTTTTAATTCATTTTGCGTTCCATCGTTAGTGTAACATTCACCCCAGGAGAGCGTACAAGATACCAGTTTCAGGTGGCAAGATACCGCGTCATATCAAAGATTTTTGAGACAGAACAGAAAATTATGTACCTCGAATCCGACCGCATTTGAAACGTGGTATACAATCGTCAATAGCAAAAAGTTATATGGGGCGCACACCGTAAGTTAGAGATATCAGTGTAAACGCGTTGGATTTGGAAAATTTACAAAGCCGAAAAGCAAAGATAATAACAAAGTTTAAATAAGAAAATAATAATAACTAACGCCGCACTTTCAGCAAGTCGTGCCCTCAGATCTCTGATTACTTAGAACTGACTGGCGCCTGCTAAGTTCGTCTCTCGCTGAATCTAGTGACCTATGAAAGTTTCATGGAATCCGAGACAAATGGAATATTTTACTTAATTTCTGTACAGTTTTTTGTAATAAACTCTCAAACCAGATTTTCATCAGAAACTAAAACTGTAAATACAAACAAAGAATATTCAATTAGGATAAATAAAAATCAAAACCTGACAAAATAATTTTGTTTCGGGGCTTAAACGGACAGAGAAAGAAAGAAAAAGGGACATGTGGGTCCCACATCAAAAAAAAAAAAAAAAAAAAAAAAAAAAAAAAGATTAAAAGCAAAAAGGAAGTCGTCCGAAATATCAGTAGGCAGTCGGAGGAGAGAGATAATTTTTTTAAAATTTTTCTCTATTTAATTTCTTTCTCTCGTGATTTACGAAAAATCCGGACCGTCTGATTGGTCGATAAACACGAAAGTGCTCTACGCGACGAGCAAGCACGCTGCGGAGTACCGTAAAACACGTTTCACCGAGAATTGTAAATATGCGAAAAACCCAAATTTTTAGTTTCTCGATCTACGATTCTAGTGGTCAGGAATTTTCGACCAAAGTTTGCTTACTCTACGCGACGAGCTACGCTGCGGACACCAAAATCTCGCTATTAAGGTCAAGAGGTAGGAAATTTTCCTACTTGTGTTATTTCGAGCCTAAAGACTATATAATGGCTTGGAATATTCTTAGAGGCCATAAATTCAGTCCCAAAATTTTTAGACTGAGTTTAGGAATTTTTGGGAAATTTTAGAAATTAGACTATTTTCTGACATCCGGTCAATTTCGGATCTGACGCTTTGGTTAAAATTTCGTGGATTTTATTCAGACAAATTCTACGTAATTTTCAGAAATGTTTTCGGGTGTTTTTAGACTATATGGAAAGTCCCTTTAGTCTAGAATCTAGCCATATGCCTGTGAATGGTAATTGGGGCCCACATATTTTCTGAAAATTTTAATTGTAGCACCAAGTGTGCAAATTGCTTGGTTGTGCTGACGCGTGTGATCTAATACATCGAGTGTGTAGGCTAAAAGCAAAGGCGGGAAAGTTGTGGAACTGTGCTCAAGTTTAGCAAGCAAAGAGGTGAGTGTTCTAAACTCATTTTCCAAATACTAGTGTATTATTATTATTATTATTACAAATTGCTTTACACTGGTATTTTATGGTTTTGAATGCAAACCATTTTCAAGAAGCAAGCAATGAGATAAAGCAAGCAAATGGTTTTGAGTTAAACCATTTTTGAAAAGCAACATTGGTTTTAAATTGTAAAACCATAATTAAGCAAGCAAGGCAAGCAAATGTGTTTTTGAAAAAGTTAAACCATTTTTGAAGCAAGCAAGCAACTAAGCAAATGGTTTTGAATAATTAAACCATTTTTCAAGCAAGCAAGCAAATGGTTTTAAATTGTAAAACCATTTTTAAAAGAGCAAGCAAGCAAGCAAGCAAGCAAAGAATGTTTGTGAAAAACAGGCCTTCCCTAGTTCTCATAAGAAAAACCGTCGTGAGGTATTCAGACGTGCACGGTGGTGTTAGGATCTCTACATGCATTTAGCTGGGCCTCGGTCGGCAAACCTAGACATACATCATGCATTTAAAGGAGACCGTGGCACGTACGGAGCATATAAGGTTATGAGTCAACTACATGGTGATGGCGACCCGTGTCACCCCACCATATTCACCGAAAGGTGATGCGGACCTGTGTCCTTCCACCCAAGACGGTCAGCCCAGGCTCTCCCAGTGGGTTCTACTTCAGTGGTAATGGGGCAGAAGCAAAAATAGCCTCCAAAGGGTTGATGTTTTATAAGCATAATATACGCTTTGAAAATCAACCATTGGTTCCCGGCCTGTGCCCCGAGAGTTTTAAAGCAAACGGTTGAGCCAAGCTCCCGCTTAGATTTCAAAACGACGGCTGAGCCAAGCTCCCGTGGATTTTAGCAAACGGTTGAGCCTGTGCCCCGCTTTATTTTCAAAGAATGCGGTTGAGCCTAGGTCTGCTTTATGAAAAAGTTTTGAGAAACTTTTAAAGCAAAAGGTTTGTGAAAGGTTTTAAGAAACTTTTCAAGCAAGATAAAGCAAGAGAAGTTTTGAGAAGTTTTATAAACTTCTAAGCAAGCAAGAAATGAGAGTTTTATAAGCTTTTAAAGAAAAGCAAAGCAAGCAAGCAAGTAAAGAAAAGTTTTAGAAACTTTTAAAAGCAAGCAAGTACAAAAGCAAGCAAGCAAAGAAAAGTTTTAGAAACTTGAAAAGCAAAGAAAGCTTATGGAAAATAATCGTAAAGAGAGTTTTACATTTTGAGATGTTTTCCGAAAAGCAAAAACGCTTTATGTTATACACTCACTGAGCTCGTTAGCTCATTATTTTGTATTTTTTAAAACTATTTTCCAAAAAGCTGCATAATTCGGACGCCGGAGCAGATTAGATTCTCCGACATTTATATCAAGCGTAATTAAGAATATTGTGTAAGGAAATATTAACTTGTATAATGGAACATATATGTACATGTAGTGAAGTTTTGTGAGAATGTGTTGGTATGGCCGGGGTTGCCATATTTTTGATATAGTGTAAATTGGATGTATGGGCTGTGATTTTGGGACATGTCCTATAGCGTACCAAGCAGGCCGCTGTAAATTTTATAAAATCATAAGTTTAGAAAAGAAAAAATTTTATGTGAGGTTTTGTTAGGCACACAAGCCGCTTCATTGGGGAGTTTTGGTCGTTAGAGGTAACGACCGGGATTGTGGAGGGTGGTCGGGCACGCCCGCCACCGAAGGGGGTGGGGGTGTGTCAAGGTGGTATCAGAGCAGGTTGTATATAATAACCTAGGACTTGAGTAAAGATGATACCACGCAAGGTGGTATCAAAGCATAAGTATTGGCAACCATGCATGTTTAAGTTCAAAGTACATACATATCAAGTGAGTCAAAGTATTAAAAAGTTGATTTTTAGTAATTACAAGACTATGTCGAAGAGGACGAGGTCGTCCCAGGAGAGTATTCCAAATGTCACCTGTAGTACCCCGAGAGATGAGCACGTAGTTGGTTCCACTACCGCCTATGAATCAGCCTCCAAGAGTGTGTCAGCCGACCATCTCGCCACTGCAGGGAGCCTGCGCCGATTATTTACGGCAGAAAGCAAGTGGCAATGATTGTACGTATAGTAGTCAAGTAGCGACCGCCATCGCCGCAGCCTCCACCACAACCTAGAGAGGTTCCGGGAAGAACCTCGGGAGGTCAATGAGAGTACGAACCTAGCGCCAAGCCATATGACTCGCAATGGTGATCCGTATGTACTCGGGTTATGGCTAGGCCGAGTCAACAAGGTTTACGGAGTTATGGGCTGCACGAATGAGCAAAGAGTCTTGTTTTCTAGTTTTCGATGGAAAATAGTGGCTATGATTGTGGATGTCAGAGAGGAGGTAGGTATCCTAATGGGTCAACATGACCAATTTCAATAAAGAGTTCACTGATAAGTTCTTCCCTCATAGTCACAAGGATTAAAAATTGAGGAGTTCTTCAAATTAGAACAGAAGAACATGTCGTTGTCGACATGTGAGAAGAGGTTCTCGTAATCAGTTAGATTGGTTCCATATATTCAAAGGATGAAGTCTTGAAGTGCAAAAGGTTTTGTCGAATTACAAAGACCAAATCGCAGTGCATTTGTCCTCAGGGTTCCTCAAAATAGATTTGGGACTTAGTAGAGGCCGCTCTGAGAGTTGAGCAAAGCACTACAACCATGTATCAGAGTAGACAGGAAAGTAAGAGTAAGAGGAGTGCACCAGGCACGTCCCAACAAAGCTCAGGACAGTACAGTAGAAAGAAAAGCAAGAGCAGAGGTTATAGAGGCCGAGGTGCAAGTCGAGGAGCTATCTCTAGTCAGGGATCGCTGAGGCCCCTACTGGGTTAGCAAGGCACCCAGAGTATCTCTCCCGTATGTCATATGTGCTCAAACGACACCATGGGGAATGTAGAGATCCAAGACAGTGGTGTTTCCACCGTGGGCCAAGAAGGCCATTTCCATCTGGGAGGCCCTCACCGATTGGCGCGTGAGACATCAAGAGCCGCTCCAGAAGCACCCCAAGCACTGCAGGTAGATGAGCACACGTGGTCACTCCGAGAGGTTTCCAAGAAGAGGGGCCACAAACAAGCAGTAGAGGTGGGCCGTGGTGAGGTGTAGAGGCAAAGGCTCCGTGGATACGCATTGCAGCCCCGCACCTAGGCCGTGAGTATATGCCAGACTCCAAACAAGACGCCGGATGCGTACCCAGATGTGGTTACCGGTATTATTTTTATATCCTGATCATGATGCATATACATTAGTAGACCCAGGAGCCACGCATTCATTTGCATCCAAGCATTTCTTAAATCGCCTGTGATAGAGACCTGCAACCATTAGAGTGGTCGGGATGAGAGTTTCCTTCCAAATGAAGATCCGTTATTCTCGCACAGAGTAGTCGAGATAGTAGAGTTCCATTGGGGACGTGGAGTTCCCAAGGATTCAGGGCCTTAGGATATGCGGATTTTGATGTGGTTCTCAGACGTGGATTGGCCGTCTCGCCCATGTAGCCACATTGCATTGTTATAAAAGGAAGTAAAATTGCATAAGCCGTGAAATTAGAGGTAAGCCTGGGGGAATACGCAGAATTATCTTCCAATATGATCTCCGCTTTATGAGCCAAGAAAAGAATGCTGCGTAAGGGTTGCTGTGTATATCTAGCTTATGTAGTGGAGACAGGAAGAGGGACTTAGGATGAGATTCCAATAAGGAGAGTTCCCGCATGTATTCCCAAATGATATCAGGCAGGATTTCCTCCGTAAAGAGAGGTGGAGTTCACCATTGATTTGATCCCGTGGACCGGAGCCCATTTCCATTCCTCCTTATAGGATGGCTCCGCAGAGTTGAGGAGAGCTTTCTAAGGCTCAATTAGAAGAATTGTTAAGTAAGTGATCTATTCGACCGAGCATATCCCCACTGGGAGCTCCAGTTCTCTTCGTGGAAAGAAAGATGGAGTTTATGGTTGTGTATTGATTACGTGCAACAATAGAGTTACCATCCGAATCAAGATTCACTCCCAGAATTGATGAGTTATTTGATCAACTCCAAGGGTCTCGAGTATACTCCAAGATAGACTTGAGGTCGGGGTATCATCAGTTGAGAGTACAGGAGAGTGATGTACCTAAGACTGCATTCAGAACACGCTACGGACATTATGAGTTTCTCTGTGATGCTGCTTGGCCAATTGTTAATGCCCGACAACATGCATGGATTTGATGAACCTAGTATTCCAAATTAAGATTGGATAGGGTTCATTAGTTTTTTTTTTTTTTTTTTTGGCTGATGATATCCTAGTGTATCTGTAGTTCGAGGAACATTCAGAACACTCCGAGGATTGTATCACAGACCCTAAGGAAAGACATATGCCAAGTTTATGTAAGTGTCGCTTTGGCTCGACAAGGTGGCATTCCTAGGTCATGATTTGTTTGATGGGGTGAGCGAGATCCCTCAGTAAATAGAAGCAAGTGGGAAAATCTGGAAACCACCAAAGACAACGAGGTCTAAACTTCCTTGGTTTAGCCAGGATATTACAGAAGTTTGCCGAGGGGTTCTCCAAGATAGCAACCCCACCGACCAAGCTCTTCCAAGGAAAGATGATGCCGGGCATGATTGGGTGATGCCTACCAAGAGAGTTTCGAGGAGTTGAAGGGTAGATTGACTTCAAACTCTCCAGCTTCTAGCTTTACCCAATGGGAAAGATGGATTTGCGGGTTTATAGTGACGCTTCCGTGCAAGGCCTTGGTCATGGTTTTCATGCAAAATGATAGGTGATTGCATATGCCTCTAGACAGTCAAGAAGCATGAGGAGAATATCACATGACTTAGAGTCATGTTAAATGTACTTGCTTAAAGATATGGAGACATTATTTATATGGTAAATCTTTGTAGATCTTTACTGCATCATAAAAGTCTTCAATATATTCACCCGTAAAGAGTTAAACTCAGGCAAAGAAGATGGCTTGAGTTGATTAAGGAATCACACCGTATATTGAGTACCATCCAGAAAGCTAATGTCGAAAGGTATGCCTTGGAGTAGGAGACCGAGAGTTCTTTTGTCTCACATGAGATCAGCATCTTCCACTATCAGGATCTCGAGAGCCTTAGCGATATCGAGGCCGAGATCAGAGCCTTGGCTGCCACGCTTTCATGTTAGGACTACCTTAGTGATCGACTTGAAGGTGGCAGCTTCACATGATCCACAAATGATTAAGCTTAAGGAAGAGATAGCAGCAGCGTAGTTTCAAATCGAGATGATGGCATGATAAAGGAAAGGACAGAGAACGTGGTAAAGCGTGAGGCGGCGAATCGGAAGAGAGACATTATGGAAGGGCTAACATTCATCTCACGTATGTTATGCATCCAGGTAGTACCAAGATGTACAGGACTTTGAAAGAACATTACTAGTGGAATGGGATGAAGAAAGAGATCGCAAGTTCGCTTAGGTGCCTAACTAAGCCAAGAGTAAAGGCAGAGCGCATCAAAGGCCCAAGTAGGAAGATACGCTTACTCCCTATTCCGCGTATAAGATTACTATGGATTTGTGGAAGGTCTTCCACGACACCGTGCGCAACATGATTATGGCAATACGATCTGCTGGATTAAAATCGCCCATTTTCTACCGCTATCATTGAGGATTCATTGGAAAAGTCAGCCCAATTGCATGGGACGAGATGTTGAGACTCTCAGGGGTTCTAGTTTCGAGAAGTTTCGCATCGGTGAACCCGGTGTTCACATCTAGTTTCGCCTAGTTTGCAAACGCTTTAGGTACTCGCCTTCATTTCAAAGACAACATTTCATCCTCGACGGATGGTCGTCGTAGAGGACTATCTTATCGCTATAGGAGGATATGGGCCGAGCTGTGTGATGGAATTCAAAGGAAGTCAGGATACTCACTTGGCACTAATGGAGTTCTGCTACTTACAACAACCCGCTATCAAGCCAATATAGAAATGGGCTCCATTTGAGGCAATCAGATGCGTAAAATGTAGACTCCAGTGATGATGGGATGAGGTTGGTGAGAGAAGACTGACAGGCCCCGAACTAGTACAGATCACCAGAGAAAGTGAAAGCAAACGTGATAACTTGGAAGATAGCAAGAGATAGACAAAGCTATACACAAATCTGAGAGATCATAGCTTGAGATAGGTGACCAAGTCTTTTTAAAGATCAATTTGAAAGGTGTGTTGAGATTTGGGAAACGAGGTAAGCTTAGTTCGAGGTATATTGGACCTTATGAAATTGTGAGCAAAGCGGGCCGTAGTTTATGAGCTGAAGTTACCCCCAGAGTTATCAAAGATACATGATACATTCCATGTGTCGATGTTAAGGAAATATATCCCAGATCCTTCACATGTATTGAGAGAGCAAACTACCAGCTTTAAAAGGAAAATTCACCATGAGGAGATACCCGTGTGCATTGTAAATCGCATGAACAGGTGTTGAGAGCAAAGTGATTCCATTAGTTAAAAAGTTCATGGAAGAATCATGAGAGGAGGCAATACTGGGAGCCGCAGGCTCGGGAGTGCGCCGTTCGGCACTCGTCATTTTCCTGGATGAGGTATTTTCGCTCTCTTTCTTTTGAGTTTAGTTTATTCATTTCGAGGACGAAATGTTCCTAAGGAGGGAGGATTTTAAATACCCCATTCCGAGAGTGCGTACAAAGACATGATATTGTAGGGTGGCAAGAGCAACTAAGTGTCATGACAGTATTTTGGAGATGAAATTAGAAATTATAAATTTGGAACCCGAATTTGGTACTTAAACAAGGGTACACCACGAGCAAAAAAAAGGATATGTAAGGCATAATTGCTAGAGATGGGCCATAGTAGGAATTTCAAAAGTTGGATTTGCAATTACAAAGTCGAGGTGAAAGTATAATTAATGAAAGTTTAAAGAAGAAATAATAATAATGACCGCGTAATTTTTCTCAGTGGAAGTCTCGAAAATTCCTCAGATCTCGGATGACGTAAACGGACTGGGCGCCCGCTAAGTCTGCCTCGCGAATCTAGTGACCTAGAAAAAGTTTCGCTGAATTCCAGACAAATGGAATATTTTACGCACTTCTAGGCGACTGCTTGTAGTGAAACCTGGAATCGGATTTTTGAAAATCTAAAAATGGTAAATATGTAAAGAATATTCAATTAGATAAATAAAAATTGAAACCGGGACAAATAATTTGTTTTGGCCAACGACGAAAGAAAAGAAAAGTAATATGTGGGTCCCACATCAAAAAAAAAAAAAAAAAAAAAAAAAAAAAGATTAAAAGCAAAAGAAGTCATTCGAAATATCAGTAGGCAGTCGGAGGAGCAGAGATAATTTTTTTAAAAATTTTTCTATTTAATTCTTCTCAGATGATTTAAAAATCACCGCTTGATTGGCTTGATAAACACTTGAAAGTGCTCTACGCGACGAGGGCTACGTGAGTAAATTTAAACACCTGGTTTCACCGAGAATTAGGTAAATATGCTAAAACCCAAATTTTTAGTTTTCTCAGATTCACGCCATTCTAGTGGTCGAATTTTTCGACCAAAGTTTAGTTACTCTCTTATCGCGATTTATAGCTACGCGCGACACCAAAATCTGGGCTTTTGTCAAGGTTGAAGAGGTAGGGAAATTTTCCTACTTGTTATTTTCTCGAGCCTAAAGACTATATACCTGGGCTTAATATTCTAGAGCCATAAATTCAGTCCCAAAATTTTTAATTACTTAATTTTTATAAATTTTATACCCTTTGGGACTATTTTCTGACAAATCGTATGAATTTCGACTCAGTTTTTGGACAAATGAAGAATTTCAGATTTTATTCAGACAAGTCCATGCACTCGAAATGTTTTCGTGTTTTTAGACTATATAAAGTCCCTTTAGTCTGGGACCCAGCCATACGCCTGAATTCGCATTTCAAAAATTTCAATATATTTTCCGAATTTTAATTGTAGTACCAAGGTGCAAATTGTTTGACAGCCGACGTGTGATTCAACAACATCAGTAGGCCAAAGCAAAGGCGAAAGTTGTGGAACTCGTGCTCAAGTTTAGCAAGCAAAGAGGTGAGTGTTCTAAACTCATTTTCCAAATATCAGTGTATTATTATTATTATTATTGGGCAAATTGCTTTACACTGGGTATTTTATATTTTGAATGCAAACCATTTTCAAGAAGCAAGTAATGAGATAAAAAGGTAAGCAAATGGTTTTGAGTAAACCATTTTTGAAAGGCAAGCATTGGTTTTAAATTGTAAAACCATAATTAAGCAAGTTAAGGGCAAGTAAATGGTTTTTGAAAGTTAAACCATTTTTAAAGCAAAGAAGAACTACAAAATGGTTTTGAATAATTAAACCATTTTTCAAGGTACAAATGGCTCTAATGTGAAACCATTTTAAAAGAGGCGCAGCAAGGGCAAAAGAAATGCCAGAAACAAAGCCCTGGGCTTCCTCAAGAAGAAACCGGTCGAGGTATTCCGTACGTGCACGGTGTTAGGATCTCATACATGTATTAGTTTGCCCGGCTCAAGAAACCGGGGACATACATCATGCATTTAAATGAGACCGCAGACGCATGCGAGTATATATAAGGTTATGAGCTCTTAACTACATATGGTGACATGCAATTAAGTCAATTCCACCATTCACCTCCTAAAGGCAGATGGACCTGTGTCCTTCCACCCAAGACGGTCGCCTGTGCTTCCGTGTTCACTAGGGTACAAGAAGCAAAAAATAGGCCTCCAAAGTGGGTTGATGTTTTATAAGCATAATATACAGTTTTGAAAAAATCAACTTATTGTCCCCGCCAGTTTCCTGAGAGTTTTAGCAAATTGTTGAGCCAAGCTCCCGCGTAGATTTCAAAACGATCGTCGAGCCAAGCCCTGCGGATTTTAAAGCAAACCGGTTGAGCCCAGCCCTCGCTTATTTTCAAAGAATGCGGTTGAGCCAGTTCTTTATGAAAAAGTTTTGAGAAACTAAAGCAAAAGGTTTGTGAAAGGTTTTAAGAAACTTTTCAGTTGTAAGATAAAAAGTTGTTAGGTTTTGGAGAAGTTTTATAAACTTCTAAGCAAGCAAGAAATAAGAGTTTTACAAGCTTTTAAAGAAAAGCAAAGCAAGCAAGCAAGTAAAGAAAAGTTTTAGAAACTTTTAAAAGCAAAGCAAGTACAAAAGCAAGCAAGCAAAGAAAAGTTTTAGAAACTTGAAAAGCAAAGAAAAGCTTATGGAAAATAATTGTAAAAGAGAGTTTTACATTTTTGAGATGTTTTCCTGAAAAGCAAAACGTTTTATAAAAGACACTCACTGATGTTTGTTAGCTCATTATTTTGTATTTTAAAACTATTTTCCGTGCACAGACACTCCTGATACTGGAGCAGACAGATTCTCCGACATTTATATCGCAAGCGTAATTAAGAATATTGTGTAAGGAACATTTTGAACTTGTATAATGGAACATATGTATGTACATAGAGTAGTTTTGTGGAGAATGTGTTGGTATGCTGGTTGCCATATTTCTTGATATAAGTGTAAATTGATGTATACAGATTTGGGACATGTCCTATATGCACTGTTATGTCGAAATTTTATAAATCATAAGTTTAGAAAAGAAAATTTTTATATAGGAGGTTTTAGCAAGCAATACTGGCCGGCTTCACAGAGTTTTTAGTCGCTAGAGGTAACGACCGGGGGATTTTTCTCAGGAGTGGCTTCAAGACGCCCGCCCACCTGGCAGGGTGTGTCGCAACAAGACATGCCGCCAACCAATATCAGATCTAATATCCCTTTAACCATCCATCTTTCCCGAACTCCAAGGTTACGTTTCTCAACCCTAGTGTTCGCATTTCCTATATACATCCTACCACGTATATAATTCAGGCAATTTGTAACACACAATCACGCACATTCAATCAAAGCATACACAAGAAAACACACAATGCATGCTGTGATCTAATCCTGTTCCGCGGACTCCTGGGTAACCTCCTACATAGACCTTAATACCAAACTATGATCTGGATATCATATTCCGAGCACTAGGTTACTCTAACTCAAGCGTCAACACCCAGCCATACCAAGCTGTGATGCTCCTACACATTAACAGCATGTCCAAAACCCATGCCCCACCGAGCCTAAGGTATTCATATACCTAAGCTTTGATACGAATCTGTGGCGCCTTAAAACCCGGGGTCTCGTCGACAAACTGTCAACCTGCGAAAGTCTATGGAAATTGGGTATCCCGATATCGCACTCACATGTCTCGTATACCAAGACTCATCCCTGCATATTTAATTTATAAATACACAACATAACTTCATACAGTCCGTATACAAAATGTGAGAGTTATAGCACCTCACTCACACATATGGTACAAATACGTGCATTAGAACCAATACAATCAATATACAAAACAAAGGATATATTTTGAAAGTAACAATCTCGATACATATACAAAATACGCCAAGGCCGGGCAACCCACCTCTTCTCAACTTTTAGATTCTGGTGGAGCTCGCCCGCCCTCGCACGCGTGACCCGTCAGACCGAAAAGGGGGTCCCATGACGGGTGAGCTATAATCAGTAGAAACAAAGCCTACCAGAGCTACTCCCCATCTAGGTGCACATGCAAATGATCATTTCACAATCACACAAATAACACAATCCATGCAAACATGTTGTCCTGTCATGGAAAAAAAAACTACATACATGTATGAGACGACACTCTACATGCCTCATGTACCGGGTCAACCTACGACCCACCACCCAATGCAAGTGCCAATAAGAAATTAATACCGAGTCAGTCCCGACTCCCACCACACAACCTGTAGTATATGAGATATTTATCTAATCGCTTCGTGTCTTTTGGGGAAACATAACTTTCCGGGGTCTCACCACGGGTCTCTTACACCCTCCGACATTTTTTGGGCTTTCACCGATGGATACGCCGTTCAACCATACTAAGCTTTTCACCCGGTAAGTGTCTATCCTCTACTTCAAGTACGCCTCGACACTATTCGTTTTCCATTTTCATTTAACACTGTGTGACTCAATTGGACTTTGTCCCATTCCCGAGCCCACACAATTTAGCACCAAATGCAGTGCCAAATCAGTACCATGTACACACACCCATGTAATATGGTGATTTGTTGTGCACCATTGCAATGCACTCAAACTCACTCAAACTCATGCCCAACATGTGAAGACTCTACTTGGACATTTTACCTTGTACATTAGGTGTGTACCATGAACCCTCGTGTCTAATGCACATAGCAGTTCATATGCTCAATTCAATATCAATTTACATGTTGTCATGCTAGAATCCCACTCACTCAATTCAATACATCATGCAAGCATACATTCCCATAACTCCTAACATAAATTAGGCAAATATAGGTCATGGGTCACGTCTTTAAGCTAGGACATAGCACCTCCGTCCCACAAGCTACATGCAAAACATGGCCATGTTCAAGCACAACACATATAACTCCAATTGTTTGGAACACACAATAAAGTCATCATGCCATCTCTTAACTAAGAGACGACACTTTGATCCACAATTCACAATGCCTTAAGATTCAAGCCTCATACAATCATAACTGAAAATAAAGATTAACCCCAAACATCACAAAATCCATGATTTAAAACTCATCTAAAATCAAGGAGAAACAGTTTTGGAAACACTATTTTTAACATGGCTACTCAGTTTTCAAAACATATCAGAAACTTCTTGAACATAGTTCCCCTTTGAATGCATTTATGAGTCAAAAGGAGTCGAAAATTGGATAGACCTATTTCCATGAGATATGTTGTCCTATAAGTTTAGTTTACTCATAAATTAGAATCATTCCATTCTGATGTGTGATGGCCAAGTTATGGCCATAACACAATCATGGGATCTCAACACAGCACGGGAAAATTGTCGAAACCTTGCTCCACTTTGAATGCATTTCTGAGTAAAAAGAAGTCGGAAATTGGATAGACCTATTTCAAGGAGATATGTTCTCCTCTAAGTCTAGTTTACCTAACAACTAGAATCACTCAATTCAGATGAGGTATGGCCACGTTATGGCCAAAACATAGTCAAGAGGTCAAAGGAAAAAAAAAAACTAGGCAGCATCGCCCCTAAAACACAACATTTACCCTATACACGAAATCTCCTCCATTGAGGGTCACAACCAAACTCAACCAATGCGATTTTCATGGCCCCAAGAAAGGAAAATAACCAAATAGACAAAGTCTCTACCTCTTGTAGAGTGTGGGATCAAGTCCTTGATCCTTCAACCTCGCAACAATGGAGGTCTTATAGCTTTTCCTCCTCCTCTTCCTTCCTTCCTTCCTTTCTTTCCTTTCTTCTCCATTTTCTGGTCTTTTCTCCCCTGGTTCTCCTCCCTCTCCTCAGCTCACGAATTGTTCTCTTCCTTACAATGCTTGATTCATTCCAACACAAACCACTAAGCTTAGACATGTTCTCAAACATGCATGACACATGGCCTAAGTTAAGGCTTGTGTCACTCATGCCAAAACTCATCCCACTATAATGGATTATTTCACAAGGGCATGACACTTGGCCACTCAAGTGCCAAGTGTCCCTAATTTTGGTGCCACGTGGCATGCACTCTCATGCCACATGTCACCCCATGATTGGCTCGTTGAACCTCAAATTGCTTGAAAAATCGACTGGCTCGGGATTAGTCACAGTTCGTCTAATTCAACTAGATTTAGCGAGATGATTCGAACGATGCGATCCATTTCGTCATCCGAGATCTAGAGATAAATCTAGGGTTTTTCCTGTACCATCCCGACAAGAATTATCGATTCACTCTTTTTCGGAAAAATACGTTCTTACTGGGTTTCACATCAACTTAAAACTATGTGATTTATTTCCGTAGGTGTTTTTATAAGACCTCATTCTACATTTCAAATTTTCAAATTCGAGTGATCAAATATTTAAATTCATTAGTATCCATTATTGGATTCTAATAATTAGGGTTGATCTTTACATTCACGGGTTGATACGTAGATAAAATGCCTTCTACATATCTTGTTTATCTTCCAAACTTTTTCTAATTCACAATAACATGTCAAGTAGATGAACAACCTTAAAATGAATGTAGGTCATGTGTAAAATTGATTTATTATTTTTAGTCTTGGTTTGTCAATATTGTGACACCCCAAATTTAGGGGTCCCGTTGATAACCCGTAAACCCGCGGAATTCCTATGGATTTCGAGTGACCCGATACCACACTGTTGTGTCCCGTTTATCGGGATCCATATTTTCAAAAAAACAATCGGGCAGAGTCTCCTTTGTTCGGGGAGTTCTACCCAACATATAACCTGTATAACCATAACCCATGCAGGGTTTCAACATAAGTATTAATGACCACATAGGGTCCATCTGTCCATATTCCCAATACACAACTATATCACAAATATCCATGGACACCGAGTTACTCGGCACCACCTTGATCCATTCATTCACATTTCCATCTAAATTATGAAAGTAAAACACTTAATTACAACCCGTAAGAGTCTGATCACGACCCTTTTACCATAATTACTTACCCAACTATTTATACAATAGTCCTAAATAATTTAATTACAATTATTTTATACAAAATTCTTTTTACTTAAGTAATATTAAGGCCACACATCGACCTCCTTCGTAATCACGGCCTCGTCGGAGCGCTATCTCCCGTGACACTCCTCAGACCTGAAAGGGGGTCTCACGACAGGTAATGCCCAAGAGAAAATTTTCCTACAAGGGCTACACGGCCTATAAATGCACATTCAATGGCATACATAAAACATCAAATCATATTCCATATAAATAATGCAATTCTATATGGAATGTTCTGTGTCATGCATGAGATGAGACTCCTCATTCCCATAACCCGAGTCCCGACCGACTCCCTCACACCTACAATGCAAACTGTGAAAAAGCAGTCATTAGTGTTTTACCCAATGACATAAACCATTGGACGACCCTCCAGTTTTAATTTATCAAATCCTCGTGGTGTTTATTCGCTGCAAATTCCTCGGTCTCACCGCAGCTTCGCAACGCCTTCTCGACACTTTCGAACTTTCATTGTCGGATCCATACGTCACACCAAGAATAAAAATTTGGGTCTTTTCTGCTGGGTTACGGGCCGAATATCCAATCCGATTGGAACATAAACGCAAATGGAATTTAAAAAATCTCTCTATCCCTTAACCCACCAAGGATCACATGCGCTTTCATAAAACCGAAGTAAGGGTAAACGAACTTACCTCTTTATGACGATTCTGGCCAAGCCTTCAAAGTCCGTGATCTTGGTTTATTCAGATCTTTCGCGGTGTCGCTTTCTAAGCGACTCACCCTTCTGCAAGTATCCAATATGACGAACAAATAATGAACGATCTGTTGAATGCTAGTTCATGTTCGCTTTCCTCAAACAAAATTAGGGTTTTTCTTTCTTCTCTCTGCTTTTGTTTTTCTTAGAGTAAAACACGACTACTATAAAATATATGTCTCACATATATATATCTATATAAGTCCGTTAGGGTTTAAGTCAAAACGACTTTATATATTTAAAACTCTTTTAAATAAGAACAATTTTAAATTCAAACTGTATCAAATAAGGAAACGAATTTATAATATTATATATTAAAACTTTTTAAAAAACTCCTTTACGCATTATTTCCTTTATCCAATAAGAAAATATAAACAAATTAATTATTGTCACACTTAAATCGAATTTAAACTTTCAAAATTAAATTTAATTTAAATAACAACTAATTGTTATTTTTAATTTAAAATAATCTCATCATTTTAAATTACTACGTAGAGTGAAAAACCATAACCGTTATTATTCGTTCCACAAAGTGACTCCTATAGGTTCACCAACATTGGCAAAAGAGGGCCTAAATCACATTTTGATCCCACAAGCCGCTGGCAAGTGGCCTCAGCACATTATGACTACTCCAAGTTAAAAATGAAAGTTCTCATGATCCGGTGACAACCTTAATATAGCTAATAACATAACTTTGCCTCATGATATTCCCATAGGAATATAAGGCATGGACAAAAGTCAACTCGCAGCATCGGCCTATCTTGACTACTCGAAACCCAATTAGACTGACTAAACAAATGACATTGATCTCCATCAATTCATTTGAGCACAGCCATAAATTTCTCAGTCTCAATTGTCGAGGGGACCCAGAGATATTTCTCTTATAATAAGAGAGATAAATTCCATCTTAATCGCTCATATCTCACTACATAATTCTTATTATGTTCAAGTATAACCTTTATAGTCATCCGATTAAAGACAACGTTTGATTATATCAAGACACAATATTCCTTATGTTGAGAACTATAGCGATCTCAGGTCAAAGGATTTAATGACACAACTATTAGAGATTAACTTATGACTTTGATCCATGTATTAATATCAAGACGGGTATGTCCAATATTTGTTCTCAACAAATAGATATAAATTTTATTTGTATCTCATACACATATTCATCCCATGAATATCAATCAAACTTTATACTAATCTTAATTCATTGTTATTCCCATAACAATAACCTGGACAGGACATTTAGAATAATTAATAATATTATTTAAGGACATTATATATAATAAACATGCAAATCATCATAATAATAAATTCTCATAAATAGTCAAAATACCATGTCCTTACAATAGGCCTAGAGCACTATTACTAACACCTCCAAGGCCTCAACCTCTAAGCCCAACTCCATCACAACTGATGCAGCATCTCTAAGGTGTAAACATAGCCCCGAGACACTATTTACGTACTAAAAACATTTCATACACAATGTCCATGCATTCATAGGTAATGCAAGACAATGCACTGAGTCTTGAGCAAAGGTTCATGAGCAAAGGGTCCAAACAAGGATCTAAAAACAATGCACCGGAAGTCAAATCGAAGTCGGATGTATAGGCGACATTCTGACGAAGCTCAGGTATCACACCGCGTCGGGCAACCGCATCGCGGCCCTACGGTCAGATCGCGAGGCACTGTGCGCTGTCAGAGCGCACGCCCAACCATCGCACTGGCCGCCCGTAGTGTCAAGCCGCCCGCCGCACGTGTTGTTGCGAGTCATATCGTGGCGCATCTTGCGCCGTATCGCAGCCTGTATCACTACCCCTATTGCAACACAAATGCCGCCCCAAGCCATGATACAATTCTTGTATCGCGACACTCACCCCTAGCGGTCGCCCGAGGGCCTACTACACGCTTCGCGTGAGGTCATCGAGTCCCGCCGCATCGCGATGTTGTGGTCGTGTCCTCCGGCTGGCCATACGCCTCTACGCTGCATGTGTCCCGCAATGTCATGATACGCCTGTCAGGACGCGATCTAGTTGAATCGGGTAGTAGCCCAATCCAAATTTCCGCCACTCCCTTTTTTTTTTTCTTTTTTTTTTTTCTCATTCCAACAATTAGAAAACCACAAAAATTTTCATTTTCCAATAGAACCAAAAATATTTATTTTAAATATTTATTTTAAATATTTATTTTAAATATTTTATTATTATTTTCCGTTTTAAAAAGCAAGTCAGGACACCCCAAACTCGGGTCCGTGACAACTCGTCAACGTGCGTATCGGGAACCGATGGATGCCTGCTAACCCGACACCACTATGCAGTGCAATCGGCGTAGCCTTTGTACGAGAGCCTACCCAAACAAGCCATTAATGACTCACACAGGTCCATGGCGCGAGTAAATAACGCTACTCGGGCCTCTTCGTGATTAATACCCATAAAATACATCAACTATATACAATAGTTCAAGAGTTAATAAATTACTCTTTACCAAACATATATCAAAATGTACAATTTCAATACATGTTATACAAAACGGATACCCAAAGCCACAACCCGGCTTTCTTATAAACGCGGACTCTAGTGAGAGCCATCCTCATGCACACTCCCTATAAATCGAAAATGATGATCCTCTGATTGCAGTGAGCAAAGCCCAATAGAGATAATTTCCTACATGGGTTACTCCCCACCTAAGTGCACATGTCATGGCAAACAATCACATTCAAGCAATTACATGAACCTACTCGAATGTCTACATGACCAATCCCATGTCCAAGTCCTCATCGACTCCCTCACACATGCCTAAGCCAATATGCGAGTAAAAATGATCGGTTTTCGCAAAAGCTTTTTGTTCTCGAAAACTTACTACCGAGTTTCGGTAAATACATTGGACTACCCTCCGAGGTGAATTGCTGGATATTTCTCCAAAATAGTCATGGGTCCACCTCCGAGATGAACTGTTGGACAACTCTCCAAGGCAATTCTTCGTAAAAATATTCGCCAAAATTCTTTCGGCAAACGCGTTCTTTCTTTCATGTCATGCACTCCACTTAATATTCTAGGGTGCCCTAAAGGTATATGGAATGCATGATGCCAATCCCAAACATTCATAATATATCCACTTACATATATATTAAAATAATTAATTCAAACAAATCATGTTTTTAAATTCACATCAATAACACAAAAATTGGCTCACAAGGGCTAATTAGCAAATACAAGCAATTCATTTTGAGTCACTCAACATCATAAAAATCACACCAAAAAATCACTTAACTATTCACATGAACAAAGTGGAAACCTTCTGCGGCGGCACTGCTCATGGCCACCAAATTCGGGATTTTCCACTCGACAAAGGTTTTGAGGACCGAATTTACGGCTAAATCAAGCCCTCGTAATATCCTCGACCATAAACATGGCTCTAGCCAAAGAATAAACCACGAGGAAAGATCCCTACCTCTTGAGTTGCCTTAACTCCACCAAATAGGTGTCCACGCCAGATCCCTCGTAAGATCGATCGACTTTACTTCTTGCTCGCCGAGAACCGACATCCGAATGGCCTAAAATCTGTAGATAAGGCACTCTTTCTCTCTCTAGATTTCAAAAACTCAAGCTACTGCACGAAATTCTTCATTCTGCACGTTTTCTCCATTTTTTTGTTTGAGAAGACAACTATTCATGTTTTTTGTCTTATTCATTAAACATTTCTATAATTCAATTTGTGTCCCTTTTTTCTTGATTTTTGACACATGGCACAATCTCAGCCATCCGTCTCATCCTCTAATTACGCAACATGTCAGAGGGTACTATAGTATGTGACTCGCGCATCACATGTCTTCACGAAATACACGGCACCCGACACCCGATGCCTCGAAAAACGTTAAATTCCGACTGTCTTGGAATTCAATGAAATTGAACATGATGGCTAGATTTCGCGAGAAAATTCCAACAAAGGAAGTCCCCATCATCCTCGAGATCGAGAAAATTACCTGATTTTTACCGAAATTACCGTTTACCCCAAAAAATTCAAATTTTCTGCTCCATAAAGATTTCCAAGCTCTCACAAGATGGACTTTAAATATCCATTTGATTTGAATCTTGAAGTATGTAATCTTGTTTGGTAGGAAAATGACCAAAGCACCCTCTTTACAGTCATAACGGAAGGTCAGATGACTACAGCCAGACATGCCGATATATGTGAGCCAATAAGTTCTAATCGCTGTATGAGACGCTAATAATTTATTACCTTTACAAATGATTATAGTAGATATGGATATCTCTATCTGATGAAACATAAGGATGAGTCTTTTGAAAAGTTCAAAACATTCAAGAATGCGGTATAAAACCAACTTGGTAAAAGTATAAAAGCTCTTAGAACAGATCGAGGTGGTGACCATGGGTGATATAGCCAACCACCGCCTGGCGTTGACCACTGTGCCTTTGTAGCTAATTGATGGTGCTACAAATTACCCATTGCTCATGTTGCGCAGCCGGGGGTAAGTAACCCTAAACGATTTATAACACATCGTCCTCTGACATTCACCGGGGGAGGGGATCCATTTGTAGCTGATCATTGGTTTTGATAAGTTGAGAGGATTTTGGAGGCTATGGAGATTACGTCCGATGCTATGAGGATCAGGCTAGCCACATTTCGGCTAAAGGGTGAGTCCCATATCTGCTGGGATTGGGTTAGAGTCTCGAGGGATCCTGAGACGATATGGGGAGAGTTCAGAGAGCTCTTCATGGGTAAGTTTTTCCCGACATCATCTAGACATGAAAGGTCGACTTGAGTTGAAGTAAGGAAACATGACTGTGCTCAAATACGTACCAAAGTTCACTGAGTTAACACGTTTTGGGGATGACTATGTGGCCACAAATATGGCCAAGGTGTAGAAATTTGAGGATGTCCTCAAGTTGTCCATCCGGGGTAAGATTTTAGGATTTGTCCTACAGGACATGGACTCTATGGTCAGGACCGCTATGGCCACAGAGAGAGAGATTAATGACACACGGAGCATCCGAGATGCGAGTGCTAGTGGCAAGAGGAAGGAGGATCTGTAACACCCCTAAATACACCCTAGTGTTTTTAAACACAATTAGGGTATATTGTAAGTGCATTTTGGAAATTTTCGCAATTATTATTTTGCAAAGTGAGAAAATTTCGAAACCCAAAATTTGTACAAGTTACAAGGGTAAAAGTGGAATTTGTCAAAACATGATATAAAAGTCATAAGATAATAAGATAATATGCCAAAGTGGAATAATAGGAGACTTAGATGAAAGATGGGTTAAGATCCAAAAGAGGAAAGAGCCAAACATGGCCTTAGGATAAAGTGAATTTAAAGACAAAAAACTAATCTAAGAGCTCATTTTTGGGGAGCAAATCCCGTTTTTGGGAGAGAAATGGAGGAGAAAAGGGTAGAAGAGCTAGGGCTTGAAGAAGATCAAGTTTTTGTTGGGTTTCTTCCCATTTTCTTGCTCCTTTGTTATCAAGCAACTTAGAAGTGAAGATTTGAAGAGGCGAAGGTAAGAAACAAACCCTAACTTTCCCTTTCGTGATTTGATTTTGGGGAAAAGCCTTAACTTGGGAAAAAGAGGTTTTTATTGATTCTAACCCATTATTGGAGTGGTTTGGGTAGGATTCCATGGTGGATTATGACATACATGAGTTTAGATGAAGTTATTTGAGTTTTGTGGGTGAAAATGGGCAAAATCTTCCATTTCGGGCGTAACCCTCATTGGTACCGGGAGCACGAAAGTGTGGTACCTGCATCTCTCGACGTAGGCAAAGTGGTACCGGTACGATCAAAGTGGTACCGGTACCCATTCACAGAAAAGGGTTGGTACCGGTACCGATCAAAGTGGTACCGGTATCGATGCTTCCAATAGCCCTGATTTTTGTACCCTTGCATTGTTAAGACCCAAATTCGTACACCAATAGTATAAGAACCCTAATAAATGACTAATGGGGGTTCAAATAAGAATGAAACGCACCGTACCTCGGCGAGTTGGATGTTATCAAACTTAATGCCCTTGTGATAATAGAGTAAGTTCATGAACACATTTAATTGTAAGACTGCTTAAGACTAGATATTGAATGACACGGAACCTCTGTTACGTGGGCAAAAGTACCGTGAGATAGTACTTCGCATTTCCTCGGGATTAGTGTGACGACACTCTAACCATGCTTCGCACATTTAGTACGGCATTCGATTAGTACGCCGACACTCTTCCCGACCGTGCTTCGCACACTTAAGACTTACTCCCGTTTAGGTTACGGCCTCAAGATCGCACTGCACTGGTACTTATTGTGTTATGTCCTACTCATTTCGTATTCGCCCAGGGTAGTCAAAACAATTACATGATAAGAGTCCGAACAACGAGTAAGAGTAAAGTAATATACATCGTCTGGGTTTAAATGTGCCCACGGTACCACACAAGCATAAGCTCCAGAGCACCTATGTGGGTACCTCTCAGATAGGTATAAGCCTGCAGTACCTACTGCACCTCCGTATAAGTATAAGCTCTATGTACCTAATGATACCACACAAGTATAAGCTCGTAGTACCCACGGTACCTCCGTATAAGTATAAGCCGAAAATTCCAAGGATACCTCTCAGATAAGTGGCAGCTCATATAGTACCTAAAGATACCTCGTATAAGTTGAAGCCTCTATAGTACCTGTAGCAACAAGTATAAGCTCAGAATCGTAATGCCCCGTCCCGAGAGAGCGCGACAAGCATAAGTAAATCAGAGGGGCGTATAAGAAATTACCCGCGAACTTGTAATATTTTTGGGAGTTATTAATAAGGATGAAAATATGAAATGATAAATTTATGGAACCCGAAATTGTGGTACTAAAACAAGGGTGAAAGTGTAATTGCCATAAAGGATATGAAAATCATTAAATGAGTATAGATGGGCCATAATAGAAATGTCAAAAGTTGATGTGGTAAATCTGAGAAGATAGGATGCCAAAAAATTGAAATAACACAAGTTGATTGGCAATATTAAAGATATGGAGGACCAAAATATACCAGAGGAAAGTCGGTGACTAAATAGGAGATGAGACAAACTTAACATTTCATTTTTGGTCTCTCAAACTAGAGCTTCATGGTTATAGGAGAAAGGGAGAAGAAGAGAGGAAGAAGAGGAAGAAGAGGAAGGAGAAGAAGGAGAAGAACAAAAGTATGTTTGTTTTTTTGGAATCAAGGGCCTGATGTCTAGGTTACTGCAGGATTGCCGGGTTTTTCTAGGGAGATTGGTTTGTTCTAAACCTAGGGTTAGTTTTGCTTGAGAGATCACACAACCCTTGATTTTGAAGTTTTGCATAAAACCCACTGGTGTGTAAACTAAACATGGAATCATCATATTTATATGGGTTTTAGAAGAATCGTGGACCTTGGTTGAATCTTATAAGATTTTTTACCTAGGTTTTGTTGTATGGGAGTTCAAACCACCAATACAAGTGTTATGGAGTGGTTTTGATTGAATTTCATGTTGATTATTGAGGTATTACGTTTTGAGGATTGGTTAAAAAATAAAGAGAATGTTGGGTTTTAAAGGAATTGATATCAAAATTTTGTAAAACCCTGTTTGCCATAGATTGCTAGAATCATCAAATGAATTGGATTAAAATTGTTAAAGAACCATAAGAGATAGGGATACAAATGTATATAAGGTACCAAGAGCAAATTGTAGCTCTGGGCGCCCCAAATACGGACTGAAAGGTGAGCTCGTAGCTCACTGATTTTGCTCTGTTTTGGGTATGGTTGTAGTGTTTTGGCCATAAGTGGAGTTTCACTCCTCCAAATTGAGTGATTCAAAATTCTGGGTAAAATCTACTTCTGGGGGAATAAGTTATCTGAAGGAAGTACAAGCAAAGTTTAACCCCAGAGTGCCCATAAAAATTTCCAAGTGGAGCTATGTGCAGATTCTGTTCTTCCAATTTGAGTAATCTAGATAAAAACATAATAACTTGAGTTTTGGTGATCCAAATTGGGTGATTCCACTGGAGAAGAAACATTAGAACCAGCTTCAAATGAGTGAAGAAAAATTTCCAATTTATGGAGTTAAGACCCAGAAATCAAGGATAACAGTAGGTGATTCAAAGGACTTAACCAAATTGCATCAAAACATGTTGTAACTTCAGGTTATGTGGTTGAGGGTCCTAGAGAAGGAATATTAAATTGAAAATTTAAATAGATGTCAGTTGGATATATAGCTATTCGGGTCTGGAGAGTTTTGGCAAATTTTGAAGACCGCTTGAATAATTTTTTGGGTAATAAAGTTCATAGAGTATTGTTGGAAAAAGGTTGCTAAAATTAGTGGTTTTTTTTTTGTTAGGGTTTGATAGTGCATTTGTATGATATGTTGAAATTGGTTAGAGATTAAAGTGAATGTGAAGTTATGGTTAATGTGTAGTTGTGTTTTTCTTGAAAAAGGTGAAAAGGACTATCGGACGGGAAATGAGAGAATTTGATCGAAGCAGCTGATTGAGCGGTAAACCTGAGTGTAAAATGATATTTTGACAATTGAGTTTTAAAAGTGAATGGTTTTAATGTTAAGTCGAAAAAGTTTAATGGAAATGTTTATATAAATGTTAAGGCATGGAAATGTTTTGTATCTTTGCATCAATATATATATATATATATATTTATATTAATTATATATGTATGCATATGTTAAGGCATTATGAAAGTATAAAAATGTGTAAAGAATGCATATGTATTTTAATGATAAATGAAAGGATTTAAATGGATTTATAAATGTATTTTGAAGAAATGTTTTACTGATGGTTACCCTAACCCTATATGACTGTTATGACTGATATCGGTCGAGGTACTTTCAGCGTGTAAGGATATAGAGGGTAAAGTTATAGGTTACTAATTGAGGGAGGGAAATAGGTGTTTAGAGTAATATCCTTACACGTGATAAAGTGCTATGACTGGAACCCTATGCAAAGCGTGAGTTTCTCCGAAGCATAGTGGTTGGTGACTGAATGAGATTATCCTCACCGCAGTACCCTGAAATCGCTCAGTGTGTTTAATCCCGTTCCACCAAAGAAAGAAATAAAGAAAGAAAGTTTAACGATAATTGATTTTTAATTGTATAAGTATTTATTACTTGCTATATATCAAAATGTTATCTAAAGAAAAATGTACACTCACTGAGCTCCTTTAGCTCATTCTTTCCTCTCGTGAGAGCTTCAAACCATTTTCGTGAACCGAGACAGTGCTTTAGTAGGGCATCCTCACAAGAAGGAGTTGAGCCATCGAGGAGACAATGATGTGATCGATTTTGTATATTTTGCATATTGTATATGTTGAATATTTTGTCATGTATATGTATATATGTATATATTGTGAAAAGGAACTACGTGGGCTTTGATCCTCGTGACGAGGCACGAGGCGGCCTATTGTCCGCCTGCCCACCTTTGATAAAATGTGCATGGAATAGAAGAAGGTTTGAATGTTTTGATGATTTTGATGTAACAAATGTATATGTATGTTCATGGTGTTCGATTGGGTTTCATGGGACGAGGATTCCTAATATGGAAATTGAAAATTTGAAGTTTAGAAGTGTTTTTAAATGCTTTCATCAGGTTTTTGTAAATTTAGGAAAGTCCGACAAACAGAGGAAACTCTAGCCGATTTTCTGAAAAATCTAAGTGTTTGAAAAAAAGAAAAAAAAAAATTACCACTTCACTTCCGCATTATTTTCTAAAGATATGTTAAGGGGTTGGCTCCATGGATTTTAATTGATTGTTTTGAGGAAAAGTTTCTATATCCATTGGAGTAGACGGAGGTCCCCTGGTTCATGAGGTTAACTGCTCCAAGATCCTCTAACGTGGTATCGTGAGCCAAGGTTTTCAAAATGTTATAAAGAGTTGAAAATTTTATTTTCATATGATTGTGTTTTAATGTTTTATTTAAAATTGCATAAATTATTTATGTGATTTAAAATCATATATGCATTACATGACATATTAAATTTTAATTCAATAAAATACGCTGCTGAGGCCACCGCCACCAGAGAGCCTCGAGGCACAGTACTGACCACCCAGGAACATGTTGATGAGTTCTGCAGATGTCTTCTCCACCCACGCATATAAGACCTATGCCTTCGTAGCCACTACGCATAAAGCCGCAAATCTCGAGGTCGTGGAGAACAAATAATTTTAGAGAGTGTATGGCTCAGCCTTACCAATTTCATTACGACAGCCCAGAGCCAGAGTTTCTATAACGATGGGGCGAAAGCTAGGGGCACGGAACTATGATGGATTGGGAGACCCGGAAAAGGCTTCATCATGGTTAGAGGGAAATGAGCGGGTCTATCAGGTGATGAAGTGTACAAATGAGCATATGGTCACTTTTCTCGCCTCCCAATGACAGCGTTAGAGTGGTGGAGGGCAAGCTCAGAGAGATGCCCAGAGGGAGCTGCCCCGGGGTACGGCCTAAGGAAGAAGATGTATAAGTTTGTTCCATCCAACATGAGATGCGTAGCCGAGGGAGTTCTTTTAGTCATAAAGCAGACACTCTCCATGACAGATTATGAGCAGTTTTTCTTCCGAGCCTGCCGCATGTCCCATTTATTAGGGATGATGTAGTTTCAAGACCAAGAGGTTTTTCAGAAGTCTTAAATTCAACGACAGACCACGCAGCCGACAGCCCACATATAGTACGACTGTGCAGTAGAAGCCAGCTAGGTTGAGAGGAGCATGGGGTTGAAATCCGAGGCTACGCCTGGGCCGGGCGATTTAAACGGCGTGGGTCGGCGGGTTCAGTGGAGGTTCCAAGAAGGCCCAAGAGGGGAGGAAAGACACGCAGGACCTAAAGGAAACAAACGCCGCACAATAAACAGCCAGGTCTGAGCTGGCCGCATGTGTAGCTCCAAGGGTCCAAAGCCAGAGTGTGCTTAGTGGAAGAACCATTATGGTGAGTGCGATTGGGCACGATAGCTTTCTTTAAGTAAAGCGGACAGTCGACACCTTCGCCATAAAGTGCCCACGTATAGCTGGTAAGTGACCAAGAGTAGACAAACAGACAGAGGCGCTCGCTGCTGGTAGTGGTCAGGGTCAGAGTCAAAGAGGGGCTCCAGGCAGAGGTCGCACTACATTTACTAGACCTGGAGGACCAGTAGGTAGAGGTCAAACATCTAGAGGACAGATGGGATGACCTCAGATATAGGCTAGGGTATTTGCAGTCACCCAAATAGGAGGCGTATGTGCTCTGCAGCTACAATGTGTACTATCCAAGTTTTTGATAGGGATGCTTTAAGTGTCTTGATAGATCCAGTGCTACTCACTCGCTTATTTCTCGTGAAATTCTATTGCAATAGTGAACATAGATACAACCCATAGATTGTAGTATGGCACCTCCTTCCTACAAGAGATTCACTTATAGCGTATGAGTATACATGGGTTGTAGAGTGATTATTGAGGGCCATGAGTTTAGGGCCAATTTGGTATTGTTGGAAATCAAGGACTTCGATGTGATCTTAGGGATGGACTGTTGTCTCGACATCATGCCACCATGGATTGCTTTAGGAAAGAAGTTAAGTTCTGTAAACCGGGGGAACCAAAGATTACTTTTTGTGGGGGGTAATAAGATATCGTCTCTATATGATGTCCGTAATGATGGCTAGAAGATGTCTCAAATTCATATCCTGGGTATTCCAGTGTGTAACACCTCACAGAGAGTCTACAAGACATGATACTGAGGGGTGTGTATAAGGGTACCAAGAGTCGTTAATTGAAATATTTTGGAGACTAAAGTAAGAAATGAAAGTTTATGGAACCCGAAATTTTGGTATTAAAGTAAGGGTACAATGGTCATTATGCAAATGGATACATGGAAATTAGAAACAAATTAGAGATGGGCCTATAGAAATTGAATAAGTTACAATTGCAATAATTAAAAGAAGAGGGGTATTTGCAATTACGGAAAGTTAAATTAATAAAAAAGGAGAATTAAAAACCAAAATCACATCTTGCCCCAAAGCTGTGGTTCACGGCTTCAAGAGCAGAAAGAGAGGAGCCAAGAGGAGGAAGAGAAGGAAGAAGGTGGAGAAGGAATCAAAGATCAAGGTGGCGCTTGTCTAGAATCAAGTGTATTGGATTTAGGCCGCAAGGGATTAGTTCTCCTTGGTCTAGGTTTCAAGAGCACATGAAACCTTTGTATTTGTCGGGGTTATGAGAGAAAACCCTAATAGATGTAAAGAAACTGGAATCATCAAATTACATGATGTTAAAAGAATTGCGGACCTTAGGTAGGGTTCTGGATTTTTCACCTAAGGTTTTGGGTTTTGTGGTCCAAAACACCAATTAAAACGCCAGGAGTTGTTTTTAGATAATTTCCAAGTCTTGTTTTTGAGGTATTATGAATTATAGAAGTTACATGGGAGGATTGGTATCAAAAGTGGGGAGAAATAACGAAATTCGCATTTTGGTGTGTCCTACCGGTAGAATAGGGTCCTACCGGTAGGAGTTTGCTTCTGGTCATTTTTGGCCAAGTCCTACCGGTAGGAGTTAAGTCCTACCGGTAGAACATGTTCTGGTTTTCCTGTTTCACCGGCCGTATTTGGCCATAACTTGCTCATTTCTTATCCGATTTGAGTGATTCAAGTGGCCACTTAAAATAGACTTCAAGGAGAACAAACCATATTCAATAAGTATCGCCAAATTCTGACTATAGCTAGCCCAAAATTTCACTCAAAGTGGGGCTATGTGCAGGACATTTCCTGCATCAGTTTGATTATAGAGGACTCTGATCGATTAACGTGTTGGAGTTACGGTTCGAATTGGGTGGACCAAACTGAAATGAACCCTTAGCACCTTATCTTTGTAAGAGGCTGATCCAGTGCCAAATATCGAGACAAGGCACTGGAAAATAAATACTTCAATCTATCCCTAGGTAAAAATCAGAACCGACTAGCTGGCATGAAAATGCCATAACTCGAGTTTGAAGATCCGAATAGATTGATTCCAATTCCTATAAAAATGTATTCCGAGAAATAATAATATAGGAATGAGTGTATGGTGGATTATATAGAAGTTATGATTAATGTAATTGTAGTTTTCTTGACAAGACGTGAGCGACGCCACCAAGAGGGTATGGTTTAATGCCCACCAGCCCAGAGAGACGCTGACGGAGTGACGCGGATGGTGCAAGTGGTTCGCCACTTAAGATCCTTTCCAATCTCATGTAATTGGTTTATTTTGCAATGAACATGTGAAGGCAATAAATAAATAAATTTAGCACTACGCGACGATGCAGGAAATTCCGTCCGTAGTTGCTCAGTTTCATTGAAAGTTTTGAACCCTACGTTGCGATGCAGACAATTCCGCACGTAGTGACTATTGGCATAGTTTAGCATTACGCGACGATGCAGAAAATTCCGTCTGTAATGACTCGCCTCAGAAATTCGTAAGCGCCACGCGCGTGCATAATCCGCACGTAGCTGATTTTTGTATAGTTTAACAACAGTATGATGCAAGAAATTCCGCTTAGAAGCGCTCAGAGTTCTAGCACCACACTACGATGCAGTAAATTCAGATTGTGAAGCTGCTCGTTGAAAGATTTAGCGCCTCACGCGCGATGCAAGAAATTCTCAGAATGCAGGTTGAAGTGACTTAATAAGCTTCACATTGGCGTTAGTTTTAAAATCGCCTGTGATGGTTTAAATAGTTAAAGTATATACATAGAGAGTTTTTGATAGAAGTTATAAAACCAATGACAAATTGTCATGTTAGCATTTATTATATGTATATCTTCGTGCACTAACTTGTTTGTTTATTTTGTAGCTATTTCTATCCTACTACGCGCTATCATGACAAAAGGACGCCAACGTTTGGTTTATATATATAGGTGGGACTATTTAGAACTATGATGTAAAACCTTATGTTAGATGGATATGTACTTGAACAATATACATTTTGGAAATTATGAATTTGTAAGGTCAATTATATTTGTAAAACATAACTTATTGCTTGAGAAAAACGCAGTGTCAAAATGAAATTTGGTTGAATTCATATTTATCTTATATTTTGATGAGGACCATAAGTCCTTTTGTGATTATATTCGATTCGCTAAAATGAAGGGTGATTTTGATGGTGAAGTGAAAAAATTTTTATCCACGCTTCCAAAGGCGCTTTTAGCAGCTTAACGCTTAGCTTCATGGTAACTTGTCGTACGAGCTGAGCTGGTCGGGAGGTTATCAGTGAGTTGCCTATGATATCTCGCAAGGAATGGGTTCCGTCAAGTTGGTATCGAAAGGTGTCCTCGCTTCAGTTGAAAGAGTTTCAAGAGAAAAGTCGAAACTATTTCTCAGCCAAATTGTGTGTTAGATATGCTTAAGACATGAAGTTATCTCCCGCAGGCCACATCATTCTTTAGATTTCAAGAGTTATATTTTCATTGATTGCATGCTTTAAGGCATAAGTCATAGTACTTGAATTCAGCATATGATGAATATACATTAAATTGTGAGTTATGGCTACGTATGGAATTATCATGCCGCATTATAATGAAATAGTGCGGGCCAAACTCCGGAAATTTTGATTTTGTTGCCTATAGATAGTGTACTAGTACATTTAGCTATGCAAGACGCTGTCGCCCGGTGACGCCACAGCGCGGTGCCGCAGAAGCCCCACACCGCAGAGAACAAAGCTGACGAGTCTGGCCAACGCGCTGAGAGTTCTACACACCCACAGCCATCACGCTACAAGACGACCAAAGCCTACCCTGTGACCTATTCCGGTGAGCGTATGGAACATATGGCACGATGCTGGCAGCCGCCTTCCGCGTCACCGCGAGTCCGGGATATCGATTGAGCGCCCTGCAAATTGTGGGCTGTCGCTGATGGTAGCGAGACCCAGAGAGCGTTATTCGGATAGAGGCAAACGAAGAGATTTTTCGTATGACGGGGTACCGAGGAGGTAGGAGTCTCCTATTCTCGCTTCCTACTTAAAGATTGACAGCCAAGGACTGTGGAAGGCGTATCGCAGGGCACACCTGTGAGGGTGTCATAATGGGCGGAGTTCAAGAGAGAATTTACAGAGGATTTTTTCCTAAAAGCTATAAAGATGCCAAAGTCGAAGAGTTTTATAGATTGGAGCAAGGGGACTCCTCAGTCCCAGAGTACGAAAAGAAGTTTTCAGAGTTGATTCGCCTAGTTCCTTTCTTCGCAGAGAATGAACAAGAGAAGATCAATAGATTTATGGCAGGTCTTAACCCCGCGGTTAGGACAATAGTGACATCTGCATCACATACCGTATATAAGGCTGGTGGAGGCAAAATAATAGAGAGAGCAGAGTGCAATGCATCGCCTAAGTCAAAATCACAATTCGGGCCGTAAGAGGAGCTGGACTGCAGTCATCGGGTGGAGAGGCCGCAAGAGGCCTAAGAGTGGTCGTGAGCCCAATATGGTCACGTAGTCTTTCAGCCAGAGTCGAGACCCCAGCCAGTTCCGCCTGGGCCATCGCAGGGTCCAAGAGCCAAAGAGAGTTGGAGGAGCCGACCAAAGGTGCAGAGAGAGATGTGGCCGATCACATTCCTGAATGCCTTCTCGTATGTGACTGGTGTTTCGTGATGCGCCGAGGCCATTTCATGAGGGACTCGGTCCAAGTGCAAAGGACGGCCGAGTCCGTCGTGTGAGGCCATATCTACGCTCGTGGGCCGACCAGTGGGAGTCGGGACCCGGAGAAGAGGCCTCAGATGGGAGGAACTACTAGTGCAATGGGTACCAAGAGGGGCGAGCGTGCAGGCATTACCCCCTGTGAGGACGTACCCCGCAGACCACCCAGCACCGACTGTAGACCTCAAGTCAGCCGCTGGTGAGTATATCACGGTGACCCAACAGCGGCCGATGCTGCCCTGTGTGGTCATTGTGCACCATTTCTTTATTTGGTACCGGGATACTCATGTATTGGTGACCTGTGAGCCACCCATTCTTTATTTCTCGAATTCATGTGAGAGTCGTGATAGAGATGAGACCGACTCTAGTGTGGTATGATAGTGTCACTCACTGTAATTCGCGACAGAATAGAGCCTATAAGAGAAGTAGTGATTATAGCAAGTCATGAGTTCGAGGCCGATCTAATAGTACTCGGAGATTCATGACTTTGACATTATTCTCGCATGGATTGCTAGCTAAACATCGCTACCTGGCTGACATTGCCACAAGAAAGAGGTCCATTTTAGTCAACCTGGGGAACCAGAAGTAATCTTTTGTGGAGAGAGGAAGATATTTTCTACAAGTTCAATCAATGTAATGCAAGCAAACAAGATGCTCCGTAAAGCATGCCAGGGGTACTTGGTGTATGCAATAGAATCTTCCAACCGTGAGATGAAATCGCAAAGTTCCCGTGGGTGAACGAAGTTCTCGTGGCGATTTCCCGAGGATCTACTAGGGTTACCGCCGGACAGATTGAATTCGAGATTGAGCTAGCGCCTGGCACAGAGCCCATCTCTATAGCGCCATACCGGATGGCACCAGCAGAGCTAAAAGAATTGAAGGTGCAAATGGAAGAATTGTTGAGTAAAGGCTTCGTTAAGACGAGTACATCACCATGGGGAGCTCCGGTGTTGTTTGTTAAGAAGAAAGATGGGAGCCTTCGTTTATGCATCGGGACAGAGATGTAAAACAACAAAGTAACCATCCAAATCGCATTCATTGCCAAGAATCGATGATCTATTCGACGCCTACAAGGAGCTAAGGTCTTCTCAAGATGATCTAATGATCAGATATCATCACTCGAAGGTGCGTAGAAGATGGTCCAAAGACACCCTTTAAAACCAGATATGGGCATTATGAATTCTTTGGTGATGCCATTCTACTTAATCAACGCCCACAGTCTTTATGGATTTGATGAATCGTGTCTTCGGACCTTATTTAGACAAGTTCGTTATAGTCTTCATTGATGGTATCTTGGTATATTCAAGTAGTAAAGAAGAGCATGCAGAGCACCTAAGGATAATATTACAAACTCTGAGAGAACATCAGCTCTATGCAAAGTTCATCAAGTGCAAATTTTGGTTAGATCGAGTAGCATTCTTGGGACATGTGGTATCCGGGCCGAGGGTATTTCAAAGACCTCGAAAAATAGAGGCTAACAGAGATTGGAAATCACCCACGAACATAACTGAAGTAAGAAGTTTCTTGGGTTTAGCTGGTTACTATAGAAAGTTCGTAGAAGGGTTCTCAAAGATAGCTACCCCATTGACCAAGTTAACAAGAAAAGAAGAGAAGTTTATCTGGTCAGAAGCCTGTCAGAACAGTTTCGATGAGTTAAAGCAAAGACTGACTACCGCACTACAAGATTACACTCCCCGTGAAGAGGATTTATGATATTGTGATGCCTCCAGGCAAGGTTTAGGTTGTGTGTTGATGCAACATGATAGAGTGATAGCTATGCTTCAAGGCAATTAAAGAAGCATGAAGTAAACTATCCAACGCACGATTTAGAGTTAGCCATCGAGTGTTCGCTGCTTAAGAATATGGCGACACTACCTCTATGGAGTACCTTGCAGAATCTTTACTGATCACAAAAGCCTGCAGTATCTATTCTCTCAAAAAAATTTGAACATGAGACAGAGGAGGTGGATAGAACTCATCAAGGACTATGACTGCACCATTGAATACCACCCAGGCAAGGCAAATGTAGTAGCAGATGCGCTAAGCAGGAAGCCCTCTAGTTCCCTAGCTCAACTTAAAGCAGAATACTTGACAATGCTAGTAGAACTGAGATCTATGGGGGTCAGTTTAGAGACAGCAGAGTCAGGTACTCTAGTAGCAGCTTTTCATGTTCGGCCAGTGTTAGTGGACAGGGTTAGAGACTTACAAGCTCAGGACCCGTATTTGATGAAATTGAGAAGCAAGATAGAGGCTGGACAACAGAGTAACTTCACCTTACGAGGTGATGGGACACTAGTGTTGGGTCAGAGATTATGTGTCCCCGATGTGATAGAGTTGAAGAAAGAAATCATGGAAGAGGCACACTCATCAGCATATGCGATGCATCCAGGGAGTACTAAGATGTATAGGACTCTGAAAGACCACTACTGGTGGAGAGGTATGAAGAGAGAGATAGCAGAGTTCGTATCTAAGTGCCTAACTTGTCAACAAATTAAGATTGAACATCAGAAACCTGCAGGTTTACTACAACCTTTATCCATTCCTGAGTGGAAATGGGAAAGGATCACGATGGATTTCGTGACAGGACTTCCCAAGACTCAGCGTGGTCATGATGCTATTTGGGTTATTGTGGATAGATTGACGAAGTCGGCCCACTTCATTGCTACTAATAATACCTATTCCCTAGAAAGATATGCGCGATTGTATGTAGATGAGATAGTGAGGCTACATGGCGCACCAGTGTCCATTGTATCGGACAGAGATCCTCGCTTCACTTCTCGATTCTGGCCGAAGCTACAAGATGCTATGGGCACCAGATTACACTTCAGTACTGCTTTCCACCCACAGACAGATGGCCAATCAGAGAGAACCATTCAGACTCTCGAAGATATGTTGAGAGCCTGTGTGATGGAGTTTAAGGGAAGCTGGGATAATTACCTAGCATTGATAGAGTTTGCCTACAACAATAGTTATCAGTCTAGTATTGGTATGGCACCCTATGAAGCATTGTATGGTAGAAAGTGTAGAACCCCAGTCTGTTGGAACGAAGTGGGGGAGAGAAGATTAATTGGCCTTGAGATTGTCCAAGATACAACCGAGAAAGTAAATATGATACGGGAGCGGTTGAAGATAGCAAACGACAGGCAGAAAAGCTATGCAGACAACCGTCGTAGAGACTTGCAACGCGAGATAGGTGACCAAGTCTTTTGAAGATTTCACCTGAAAGGTGTGTTTAGGACTGAAACGAGGAAAGCTTAGTCCGAGGTATATTGGACCTTATGAGATCGTGAGCAAAGTGGGGCCAATAGCTTACAAATTGAAGCTACCCCCAGAGTTGTCAAGGATTCATGATACCTTCCATGTATCAATGTTGAGGAAATATATCCCTGATCCTTCACATGGTCGAGAGCAACCAAAGGCAGCTTGAAGGAGAATTTTGACTTATGAGGAGATACTGTGCGCATTGTAGATCAAGGAACAGGTGTTGAGAGAAGAAAAGGATTCCATTAGTTAAAGTCTTATGGAAGAGTCACGAGAGGGAGGCACTTACGTGGGAACCAGAGGCCCGTGATGCGCCATCAAGACTTCACTTATTCTCCCAGATGAGGTATGTCCCTTTCCTTTTGTTTGAAGTTTAGTTTTCATTTCGAGGACGAAATGTTCCTGGCTGATGAGATTTCAGAACACTGTTCCGAGAGTCTACAGTACATGATACTGTAGGGGTGTATAAGGGTACTAAGAGTCACACTGAAATATTTTGGAGACTAAAGTAAGAAATAAAAGTTTATGGAACCCGGAAATTTTGGTATTAAAGTAAGGGTACAATGGTCATTATGCAAATGGATATGGAAATTAGAAACAAATTAGAGATGGGCCATAGTAGAAATTGAATACATAAATTGCAATAATTGTTAAGAGGGGTATTTGCAATTAATGGAAAGTTAAATTAATAAAAAGGAGAATTAAAAAACCAAAAATCACATCTTGGTCTCCAAAGCTAGGGTTCACGGTTTTGAAGAGGAGAAGAGAGAGCCAAGAGGAGGAAGAGAAGGAAGAAGGTGGAGAAGGAACTAAAGATCAAGGTATGCCTTTTGTCTTAGAATCAAGTGTATTGGATTTCGTGGTCAAAAGGAGATTAGTTCTCTTTCGTTCAGGTTTTGCAGGTAAAAGAGCACATGAAACCTTTGTATTTGTTTTTTCTGGGGTTATGAGAGAAAAACCCCAATAGATGTAAAAGAAACTTGGAATCATCAAATTACATGATGTTAAAAAGAATCGGGTGGACCTTAGGTAGGTTCTTGGATTTACACCTAAGGTTTCGTTTTGTGGTTCCAAACACCAATTAAAACGCTGTGGAAGTTGTTTCTAGATAATTTCCAAGCTGGTTTTCGAGCAGATACGAATTATGTAGTTTACACTGAGCCGATGAGATCAAAAGTAGGAGAAATAACGTAAATCAAGATTTGGTGTGTCCTACCGGTAGAATAGGAAGTCCATCAGGAGTTTGCTTCTCGTCATTTTTATTAAGTCCCACTGTAGGAGCAGTCCTACCGGTAGAACATGTTCTGGCTTTCTCCTGTTTCGACCAGCTGTATTCCTACCATAACTGCTCATTTCTTATCTGACTTTGGAGGATTCAAGTGGCCACTTAAAAATAGACTTCTGAGAACAAACCATATTCAATAAGTATCTCCAATTCTGACTCTAGATACCCAAAAATTTCACTCAAAGTGGGCTATGCAGACATTTCCTGCATCAGTTTGATTATAGAGGATTCCCGATTGATTCGAACGTAAGTTGAGTTACGGTGCTCCGAATTGGGTGATTCCAATTGGAAATGAACCCTTAGCACCTTATCTTTAAAGGAGTACAAGGATCCAGTGCCAAATATCGAGACAGGCATCAGAAAATAAATACTTCAATCTATCCCTAGGTAAAATCGGTAAACCGACTAGTTGGCATGAAAATGCCATAACTTGAGTTTGGAAGATCCGAATAGATTGATTCCAATTCCTAAGTAAAATAGATTCCTAGAGGAATAATAATATAGGAATGAGTGTATGGTGGATTATATAGAAGTTATGATTAATGTAATTGTGGTTTTCTTGACAAGGCACGGGAGCGACGCCCACCAGTAGGCACGGAAGCGACGTCCACGAGCCTCGTAGAGACGCTTGACGGGGAGTGAGGCGGATACAGGTAAGTGGTTCGCCACTTAAGATCCTTTCCAATCTCATGTAATTGGTTTATTTTGGTAATGAACATAGTAGTTAAGTAATAAATAAATAAATTTAGCACTACGCGACGATGCAGGAAATTCCATCCGTAGTTGCTCAGTTTCATTGAAAGTTTTGAACCCTACGTTGCGATGCAGACAATTCCGCACATAGTGACTATTGGTATAGTTTAGCATTACGCGACGATGCAGAAAAATCTGTCTAATGACTCGGGCCTTCATAGAAATTGTGGCAGCGCCACGCTATGGCACAATTCCGCACGTAGCTGGGATTCAGATAGCCTGGGCACCACGTAGTGACGCAAAGAAATTCCGCCGTGAGTTGCCTAGAGCTCCCAGCACTACACCACGATGCAGTAAATCTCGTATCAGAGCTGCTCGCTGAAAGATTTAGCGCCCTACGTGCGATGCAGTAAATTCCGTAACGTAGTGGTTGAAGTGACTTAATAAGCTTCACATTGGCGTTAGTTTTAAAATCGCCTGTGATGGTTTAAATAGTTAAAGTATATACATAGAGAGTTTTTGATAGAAGTTATAAAACCAATGACAAATTGTCATGTTAGCATTTATGATATGTATATCTTCGTGCACTAACTTGTTTGTTTATTTTGTAGCTATTTCTATCCTACTACGTGTTATCATGGGACAAAGGATCGCCAACGTTTTGTCATATATATAGGCGGACTATTTATGAACTATATGTAAAACCCTTATGTATGAGATGGATATGTACTTGAACAATATACATTTTGAAATTATGAATTTGTATGTTCGTAATTATATTTTAAACATGCACGCATGGTTTGAGAAAAACAGGTCAAAATGAAATTTGGTTGAATTCATATTTATCTTATATTTTGATGAGGACCATAAGTCCTTGTGGATTATCTCTGGATCTTCGTAAAATAAAGTGATTTTGATAGAAAGGTGGAAAATATTTTTATCCACGCTTCCAAAGGCGCTTTTAGCGCTTTACCAAATTTTAGTCATGGTAACTTGTCAATGAGCGAGCTTACCGGGAGGTTACCGTGGAGTCACTAAGCAGATCCCCGTCACAAGGAACGGGTTCCGCCATCTAAATTCTATGTAATGAGGTGAGAGGATGATGTGAGACTAGAAGACATTCCGGTAGTCAGAGAATTTTTGGATGTGTTTCTAGATGATCTTCCAGGATTACCACCGGACAGAGAGATTGATTTTCAGATCGAGTTAGCCCCTGGGATAGAACCGATTTCGAGAGCGCCCTACAGGATGGCCCCTGTAGAATTGAAAGAACTTAAGGTGCATATGGAAGAAATTGTCAACAAGGGGTTCGTCAGACCAAGCACGTCTCCTTGGGGAGCACCGATTTTATTTGTGAAGAAAAATGACGGAAGCATGCGATTATGTATTGATTATAGAGAGTTGAATAAGGTAACAATATGTAATCAATATCCTCTTTCGAGGATTGATGATCTCTTTGATCAGTTACAGGGAGATAAGGTATTCTCCAAGATTGATTTGAGGTCAAGTTATCATCAGTTGAGAGTTCATGATGAGGATGTTTCACACAAGACTATAACACTCTGGTGACGTGCATTTTGAGTTTCTAGTCATGCCATTTGGACTTACGAATGCCCCAGCCGCTTTTATGGATCTCATGAACAGATTTTGTCTTACTTAGATCAGTTTGTTATCGTGTTTATTGACTGATATACCGATCTATTCGGCGTAAAGGAGAAGAACATGAAAGCACTTGAGGATAGTTTTGCAAACATTATGAACATTGGTTATATGCCAAACTCGCAAGGTCATGGCTCTACGCTGTCGCCTTCGGACACATAGTTTCAGAGGTCTCAATGGATCCACATAAGGTCTAAGCTATATCAATTGGAACCTCCTACTAGTGTTACGTAGATAAGAAGTTTTCTTCGTTTGGCGGTGGTATTACCGTAAGTTCGCGAGGGATTTTCAAGATAGCTCGCACCTTTGACTAAATCGGGGACAAGGAAAGAGGAACCGTTTATGGTCGAGGCTTCACAAGAGAGTTTCGATGAACTAGAAAGGAGATTGACTCAGCCTCTCAGACTTACACTTCCATCAGGCAGGATGGCATTGCAAAGGACAGATGGCTCAGGCGTGGCCTAGACTGTGTGTTAATGCAGAATGACAATGTGATTGCATATGCTTCTAGGCAATTGAAAAAGCATGAACAAAATTATCCTACACACGACTCGAGCTAAAGTACCGTGTAGTATTTGCCTTGCATATGGAGGCATTACTTATATGGAGTGCCTCGTAGGATTTTTTACTAGATCATAAGATCTTGTAGTTTGCTACGTTGCAAGGAACCGAACATGAGATAGAGGAGATGGGTTGAATTGATCAAGGATTGCGAATGTACCATCAATATCATCCTCGAAAGGCGAACGTGGTAAAGAGATGCTCTTAGTAGAGACCCATGAGTTCCATATCTCACGGAGGGCCGCAGCTCCTCGACTAAATAGAATTGAGGTCCTGGGTGTGAGACTGAACTGATAGATCTCGTGGAGTACTATTAGCCACATTTCAAGTACGTCCGTATTGGATAGACGATTAGAGAGTCAGATTCGGGATCCGCGATAGTGAAGTTGAGAGGTGAAGTAGAGTCTGGGCAACGAGAGGATTTGTCATTGAGAGAGGATGGTACCGTGGTCATGGGACAGAGGTTGTGTGTACCGGATGTAGGTGATGTGAGGAGAGAGATTATGGAGGAAGCCCATTCCTCCGCTTATGCTATGCATATGGAAGCACAGCGACATCATACCCTAAAGAAACACTACCGTGGAAGGGCATGAAGAGGGATATTGCGCATTTCGCCTGTGATGTCTCACATGTCAGAGGTAAAAGCCGAACACGGGCCTCAGATTACGCGGGGCCGCCTCCCGTCCTCGTCAAATGAGAAACACTATGGATTTTATGGTAAGACTTCCAAAGGTCGAGTGGCCATGATTCACTATGGGTGATTGTAAGACAGATTGACTTAAATCAGCCCATTTCCCACCCACAAATAGTGATTCCTTGGATAAGTCGTCCACCATAATGCTAGAGAGATTATCGACGCATGCTATGCTAGTTTCCACAGCTGTAGCAGAGATCCTCGGTTTACTCCTACTCTGCTTGGCCCAGCTTTAAAGAATGCCCTTGGCACTAGACTACATTTCGCATGGCTTTTCATCCACATACTGATGTACTAACTTCGAGAGGACTATACAGACTTTAGAAGATATGCCTGGGGTGGCATGTAAGTGGAGTTTCTAGAGGGAGTCGACACCCATCTACCCTGATGGAGTTTGCATACACAACAGCTTATCAAAGTTAGTATTGGTATGGCCCTTATGAGGCTCTTAATCGACGAACATGTCGAACTCCGCCTCCGGTTGGGACGAGGTAGAGAAAGGAAATTAGTAGTCCTGGGAATTGGCCCAAGTGACTTTGTGATAAAGATCAGTTATAAGGGATATAGTGAAAATTACACAAGACCGATTGTAGTGCTGTTGTTAATAACGCCGCAGGGGACCTAGAGTCGAGGTAGGGGATATGGTATTTTTGAGGATTTCCCCAAGGAAGCGCGCATTCAAGATTCGGGGAACGCGGAAAGTCGAGTCCTACTCGCAGGTCAACCATACAGATTGTTGAGAGGGATCGGGAGGTGGCATTGATTAGAGTTGCCATCTGACCTCGACCAGATTCACGATGTTTTCCATGCTCTATGTCTGGCAAGGTTATACCTTAATTCCTTCACATGTATTGACAGAGCAACCGTTGAAATACAAGAGAACTCGACATACGGTTATGAACCAGCGTCATCCCCAATCGCCTGTGAGCAAGTTCCTCGCGAACAAGACTATTCCTACTGTGAAGGTGTATTGCGAGGAGTCATACAAGAGAGGAAGCTTACTGGAGCTAGAGGCTCGGGGATCCGTCACGTATTCTTAATTATTTTTCGAATGAGGTATTTTCCTTCCTTTCTTCGAGTTTAGTTTATTCGCTTTCGAGGACGAAATGTTCTAAAGGAGGGGGTGATTTGTACGCCCGTCCCGAGAGAGTGTACAAAGAGCATGTGAATCGTAGGGGCGTTTTAAGAACACCCGGGCGAACTTGTAATATTTTTGGAGTTATTAATATGATGAAAATATGAAATGGTAAATTATGGAACCCGAATCAGGGTACTAAAACAAGGGTAAAGTAATTTCCATAAAGGATATGAAAATCATTAAATGAGTAGAGATGGGCCATAATAGAATGTCAAAAGTTGATATGCAAATCTTGAGGAAGATAGGATGCCAAAAACTGAAATAACATAAGTTGATCGCAAAAGACAAAGTTGGCATGGGACCAAATGTTAATTAAAGGAAAGTTGGAGACTAAATAGAGATGAGACAAACTTAACATTTCATATTCGTTTCTCAAACAAGAGCTTCACGATTTGAGGAGAAAAGGGAGAAGAAGAGAGGAAGAAGAGGAAGAAGAGGAAGGAGAAGAAGGAGAAGAACAAAGGTATGTTTTTTTTTTAAATCATGTCTGGATGTCTGGTGGTTACTGGGGTGTGATTGCTAGGGTTTTTCTATGGAGATTGGTTTGTTCCAACCTAGGGTTTTGTCGAGAGATCAAGCACAAAACCCTTGATTTGTTAGTTTTGTGGATAAACCCCAATTGGTGTAAATAAACATGGAATCATCATATTTATATGGGTTTTTAGAAGAATCGTGGACTCGTTGAATTCATAAGATTTTTACCTAAGGTTTTGTTGTATGGAGTTCCAAAACCACCAATACAAGTGTTATGGAGTGGTTTTGAATGACTTTCATGTTGATTATTGACGACACGCTTTGAGGATTGGTTGTAAAAACAAAGGAGAATGTTGGGTTTTAAAGGAATTGCCGCTAAAATTTTGTAAACCCCTATTTTTGTTTTGACTATAGATTAAGTTCGAATCATCCAAATGAATTGATTAAAATTTTTAAAGAACTATAAGAGATATGGCTACAAATGTATAGAAGGGACCAAGAGCAAATTGTAGCTCTAACACTCCCAAATACGGACTGAAAGGTGAGCTCGTGTAGCTCACTTATTTTGCTCTGTTTTGGATATGGTTGTAGTGTTTTGGCCATATGGAGTTTCACTATCCAAATTGAGTGATTCAAAATCTGCAAACTAAACTCTAGGGAATAAGTTAGATGAAGGAAGGGCAAGCAAATTTAACCCCATAGTGCCCAGAAATATTTCCAAGTGGAGCTATGTGCAGATTCTGTTCTGCCAATTTGAGTAATCTAGATAAAAAATACAATAACTTGAGTTTCGGTGATACAAATTGGGTGATTCCAATTGGAGAAGAAACCTAAGAACCATAGCTTCAAATGAGTGAAGAAAAAGTTTCCAATTTATGGAGTTAAAGACCCCAGAAATCAAGGATAACAGTAGGTGATTCAGTGAGTTAACGAAATTAGCATTAAAAACATGCTGTAACTTGTGTTATGTGGTTGAGGGTCTTAGAGAAGGAATTTTAAATTGAAAATTTAAATAGATTTCATTGGATATATAAAGGACTGATCTGGAGAGTTTCATAAATGTTGAAGACCGTTTGAATAATATTTAGGTAATAAAGTTCATAGAGTAGTGTTGGAAAAGGTTGCTAAAATGAGGGTTTTTTTGTTAGGTTTGATAGTGCATTTGAAGGATATGTTGAAATCTGGTTAGAGATTAAAGTGACGTGGTTATGCTAATGTAGCTGTGGTTTTCTGAAAAGGTGAAAAGGACTATCGGACGAAACGGAATTCAACGGAAGCAAGCGGTGGATCGAGCTTGAATTGTGAGCGAAAAATGATATTTTGACAATTGAGTTTTAGAAGTGTGAATGGTTTTAATGTTAAACTGGAAAAGCGAATGGAAATGTTTATATAAATGTTAAGGCATATGGAAATGTTTTATTTGCATCAATATATATATATATATATATATATATATATATATATATATATATATATATATATATATATATATATATATATATATATATATATATATATATTTATATTAATTATATATGTATGCATATGTTAAGCGCATTATGAAAGTCTAAAACGTAAAGAATGGCTATGTGTTTTAATGGATAAAGGAAAGGATTTAAATGGATTTATAAATGTATTTTGAAGAAATGTTTTACCGATGGTTACCAACCCTATATGACTTATGACCGAGCATCGCCGAGGTATTTAAGCTGCGGTAAGGATGTAGAGGGTAAAGTTATAGGTTACTAAATCGAAAGTGTGGAACAGTGTTTAGAGTAATATCCTTACACGTGATAACGCTATGACCGAACCCTATGCAAAGCGTGAGTTTCTCCGCAGCCAGAGTGGTTATGACTGAATGAGACCGCCCTCACCGTCTTTACTCGTAAACTATCTTATGTGTTTATCCTCTGGGTTCCATCGAAAGAAAGAAATAAAGAAAGAAAGAATGTTAAAGGCATAAATTGATTTTAATTGTATATGTATTTATTACTTTACATATATACCTAAAATGTTATCTAAAGAAAAATGTACACTCACCGAGCCCTTTAGCTCATTCTTTCCTCGTATGCTTCAAAAAACCATTAGAACCGAGACAAGCGCCGCAGGGCATCCCCCCCGTGCAAAGGAGTCGATCCATCGAGGCGACGACGCATGTGATTGCATTTTGTATATTTTTCATATTGTATATGTTGAATATTTTGTCATGTATATATGTATATATGTATATATTGTGAAAAGGAACTACGTGGGCTTTGATCCTCAATGGACGAGGTACGTAGGCGGTCGGCTTAAATCCGGCTCAAGCCCAATCTTTTGATAAAAATGTGCATGGAATAGAAGAAGGTTTGAATGTTTTAATGATTTGAAGTAAATAAATGTATATGTATGTCTATTGTGTTTGATTGGGTTGTGGACGAGGAGTTCTAATATGGAAAATGAAAATTTGAAGTTTAGAAGTGTTTTTAAATGCTTTCATAAGGTTTTTGTAAATTTGGGAAAGTCTGACAAATAGAGGAAACTCTGGCCAATTTTTTGAAAAATCTAAGTGTTTGAAAAAAATATTTTACCACTTCACTTCTGCATTATTTTCTAAAGATATGTTAAGGATTGTAAAGGGGTTCTCGCCCCATGGATTTTAATTCTGGATTGTTTCGAGGAAAAGTTTCTATATCCGTTGAGAGATCGAGGTCCCCAGTTCATGAGGTTAATCCGGGTAATGGACATATCAGATTTTGATGTCATTCTTGGCATGGATTAGTTGATGGCACATCGGGTCGTCATTCATTGTCATAATCGGAGGATTGCTTCCTACACACGGGACGGTATCCGGGTGACTTTTGAGGGGGACAAGCATGATGCTTTGCCCCAGACCATGCACGACTCCAGGTGGAGTGGACAGCTGATGGGTTGGCTAGCAAACCTTACCCTAAAGGATGAGGGAGACAGATTTGGCCCAATTTCGTGGTTTGCCAAGATAAGGACGCTTTTCCCAAAGCCATCTCGATAACCTCCGCTAGGATACGTGACTTTGCTCGAGTTACACCATGGTACGCCACCCATTTCTATGACTTCTCATAGGATGGCACCGAATGAGTTGCATGAACTCAAGGTCCAACAAATAGAATCAGAGATTGGCATTTTATTAGACCGGCACTACCATGGGCACTCCGATTTTGTTTCATTTAATAAGAAGGACAAGACTCTCACTGTCCATTAATTCAATGATGGCTTGGAACAGGCTTACGATCAAGAATCAAGATCCCTTACCAAATCGATTGATGATTTGTTTGATCGGGCCAGAGCAAATGAGTCTACCTAAACTATTTTTAGATTGAGGTATTTTCCTTTCCTTTTCAGTTTGGCCTGGTTCTTATTCTACAACGAAATGTTTTAAAGAAGGGAAGATTTGTAACGCCCCGTCATGAGAGGGTGTATGGTACGTGTAACCGTAGTGTCGCATAAGTTCACCATGGGCTTCCTTAATTATTTGATTGCCATAGTAGTATTTTTGAAAGTTTTTTTAAGGATGAAATTGTAAAGTTTTCAAAGAATTGTGACACTGTAAAACCCGAAAAAAAAAATTTATTAGAAATTTTCAAAAATTGCAAAAGGATAATAATAATATTAATAAATTGTCATAATGGTTCAGGGAAGTCTAGAAAATTTTAGATCTTTAAGATTTAAATGGATTGTGCCGTTAAATTCATCTCACGAAATCTAGTGACCCAGAAAAGTTTTGTCGAATTTTGACACAGTCAGATTATTTTTACAATTTTCTGGATGATAAGCCATCAATGACTTAAGGAACGAGATTTTTACGAAAATCTCGAAAGTAATAAATGGCTTGAACTTAGTTCATTAAAAATAAAGTGAACTGAAAACAAATAAATTATTTCGGGGAAGAAATGGACCCGAATGAGGCAATATGAGCCATATATCCAAATAATAATAAAACATAAAAAATAGTCAAAAGGAGGAGAAGGTGAGACGGGAGAGGAGCGTGGAGAAGAGAGAGAGAGAGATTTTTTTTTCTTTCTTCACTTTCTAAGATCTACGAAATCTGAGACCGCAAGTTTTCAAGTGAGCAAAAAGTAAAGTCTGGCCCACGACGAGAGCCACGTGATGGGTACCAAAATCTTAGCTGCCACAACTCGAGAGGTGGAATTTTCCTACTTATGTTATTTCTATCCCAAAGGCCATTTAATGGTTTGTGATCGGGCTTAAAGGCCGTGGAGAGGCATTAAATTTCAGTCCAAAATTTTATGAGTTTGTGAATTTTTAGGAATTTTCGAGACTGTTTTCTAACAATCCAGGTTGAATTTTAGGGACTATTTTCGAACAATCCGGGTTGAATTTTCGAAACTATTTTGGGATAGTCTGGACTGGACTTTTAGAACTGTTTTCGAGCAGTCCCAGACTGTGTTGAGGTTTGGTCTTAATCCCGAGATTTGATGTTTTCGGATTTACTTTCCATCTAGGTGTCTTTTTGGTCTTGGTTGAGCATTAGGGGCTGTTTGGATGGCGTTTATAGAACCAAAGAAACGCATTTTTCTGGGTTTGTTTATGTCCCTGCTCACGTGAAGCCTCCAACTTTGGACGGCCATAACCTTTTCGTCTAAACTCCGATTCTGGTGTTCTTGGACGAAATTGTGAAGTCGTGTTCAATTATTGTAAACGGAAAAGTGAGTGTTCTAAACTTTATTTTTCAATGCCATTGTATTATTTTATAAACCATTTTACGATTTGAATGTTATGGTTTTATTTGTTAAACCATATTTTAAAGCTTATGGTTTTGATTATTTAAACCATATTTTAAAGCTTATGGTTTTGATTTGTTAAACCATATTTTATAAAGCAAGCAATATGCTTTATTAAGCAAGTAAGCAAACTTATATTTTATAAATTAGGCCTTAAGAAATCCCTAGTCTTAAGCAAGCATTACCGGTCGTTCGTATTCAGACACTGGAAGTTAAGACATGATTGCATTTCATTTTATATTTGCCCGGTCGCAAACTCAGCCTCCCGTATTGGGGGTATATTAGAGGGAGGGAATCGTGGCACGAGTGGAGTATATAGGGTTACGTCTCGCTTATTATGTGGTGATGAGCATTCCCACCATTTACCGGAATAGGTGGATGTGGACACGAGGTCCTTCCAGACCAGACGATAGAGACACGGGGTTTCCGTAGTTACTACAAAGACAACAAGCAAGAAAGGCCTCTAGTGGTTGATCATTATAATATAAGCATTTACATACAAATTAAAACGAATTAATTGATAAGGCATTTCTTATGAAAAGTTTTAGAAACTTTTATAGCAAAGCAAGCAAGGTTTTCTCAAAGTGTTTTGTAAAAGATCGCAGCTTTTATATACTTTAAAAAAGTGCATTTTATAAAGCATACACTATCAGCCTTTTAGCTAATTATTTTCCTGTTTTTAAAAATTATCTTCCAAGTACAGGTACGTCGAACGCTGGGACATATCAGGGTCCTCTTGATTTCTAGTTATATGTGCTATATTTACTCACTCTTGTATATATTTGGAAAGAAAATATAACTAACTTTTGTTAGAAAATACTTTGAACTTGTATAGTTGTGCATATGTATGTACATAGTTTTGTTTTGAAAATGTGATGAGCCTGAGGATCTTTTGAAGAAGTGTTGTTGGTTGCCATATTTTAGAAGTGTAAATTGTATTTACAGGTTTTAGGACATGTCCTATATTTAGTTGTTATGCTGCCAAAATTTTATAAAATCACAAGTTTAGAAAAAAATTTTACATGTGTTTTTCAAGTAGAAGCAACACTTCGCTAGCTTCACAGATTTCTAATGCTGGAAGTATCACTGAGTTTCGTGGGGTTGCCTAAGACATCGCCTTGCTAGTAGAGGTGGGGGTGTTTCAAAGTGAGAACAAGTCACGATGGATTTTGTGACCTACTTGCCACATACAAAGTGGATAAATGACACCAGATGGGCAGGATAGTGGATCTGGGTCGATCATAGCACATTTCTAGTAATGCAGATTTGACCTCTTCACACCTAAGGAATTTCACGGCCATACATTAGAGAGATTGTTCTCGGTTACATGAGTGCCGCTTATTGTAATCGATAGGGATCCCAGGTTTGACGCACACCTCGAAGAGTTTCCCAAAAGGCCATAGGGACGTAATTGACTTATTGAGCACTGCAAGCCATCCTCAAGGTACGCATGGTCGGCCTAGAGAGGACCATATAGATTTAGAGGACATGTCACATCATACCCGGATCTAAGGGTAGCTGGGAGAAGCACTTACCCTTAGTGGAATTTGTCTACAACAACAGTTATCAGACGAGTATATAGATGGCACCCATGAGGCCTTATATGGGAGGCCATGTCGGTCCTCGATTTGTTGGACAGAGGTGGGAAAGAGTTCCATCACTTTTCTGGATATGATTAGAGACACCTCTGAGAAGGTGAAATTGATTTCAAGCGCCTCTCACGCCGTAGTATACAAAAGAGCTACGCCGACGCACTCACGTCTAATTTAGAGTTTGAGGTGGTGATCATGTTCCTTAAAGGTGATGCCTAAAAGAGGAGCGGTCGATACTGTTAGTGAGTGGAAGTTAGCTGCAGAGTATCGAGCCCTTCGAGGTACTGAGAGATGGTGGGGCACACAGATATCTGCTGGCGCTACCACCGAAGTTGATCAGCGCCCATTATGAGCTTCCACGTCCTCACGCTCAAAAGATACCCATATCCAGCCACGTAGCTGGACGGTGGGAGAGATTACCTGCTTATACCGACAAGACCTTCGAGGAGGGACCGCAGGCATATCTTTGATAGCTCTGGATCAAAGCAGGGTACAAGACCCCTGTGGCTAGTTAAAGTGCTATGACAACACCGAGGAGTGGAGAAGACAACTTGGGAACATGAGATCGATGGCCACCCATCGCTTCCTATTTGAGTGATCTAAGGTGCGTGGTCTAACATTCGCATTAGAATGGCTTGCGCATGCACAGCCAGTGGGACCCTCGGGACCCAAATTATGTTAAGGGGGAATAATGTAAAATCGAGAAAAAATTTAATTTTTTCTCGAAAAGGATAAAATTGTATTTTTTGTTGGAAACCAGAAATTTTCTGGATCTCAAATGACGAAACGGACTTCACCGTTGGAATCGTCTCGCGAAATCTAGTGACCCATAAAAGTTCCGTCGAATTTTGAGACAGTCGGAATATTTTTACGATTTTCTAGGTGATAAGGGAAGGAAAAAGGAAAGTCAAATCAAAAAAGGGCAACATTTTCACAGACAAACGGGGAGTGAGGAGTGTGAGGGAGGAGAAGAGAGAGAGAAAAAAAGGGGAAAAGGGGTTTTTCACTTCTCTCTAAGATCTACTGAAATCGAGTTGTCAGGCTACGAGAGAGAACAAAGCTGACCCACGATTTCTGCCACATGTGGGTTCTAATATCTTAAAGTCAATAAGCTCCACCGAGGTAGGAATTTTCCTACTTGGAATATTTTTAGCCTAAAAGTCATTTAATGGCATTGGTCAGTTTCAAATGGATCGTCGTGTGATTTAGTCCCAAGATTTTGGGATTGAATATTTGAAATTTTTTGAATGTTCCTAGTAGTCTTAGATTGGTCAGGTTTGGTTTTGATTCCGTGACTACTGCCTCGGGTTTTGTGGTGTGTTTGGTATCACAAGAATTCTAAGTGACTTAACCTAGACCAAGAGGTGCCCCGTTTATTTCCGGGGGTCTGCGATTTATCCATTTTGTGTGGCCGTCGGAAAAATAAATAATATGTTGTCAGGTAAAAATCAATACAATATGTGTTTTTGCGTGATGTATTAACATGGAAATTGTGATGAATGGAAATTATATGTAAAAATATAATTATTCTCCGAATATATAAATGTTGTATGTAAGATAACATAAAGATGAAATGACATGATCGCATTTCATATGCACAGTCACATTGCGTCGAGCTCCGTGTTTGGTGATGGTAACGTTATTCACCATTCTTGGTGAATGTGTGGTGAGCTTCGAAATGGGACCACGACCAAAAATCGAGACCTCACCAGGGTATAAAAACAATAATAAATATAAAACAATAATAAATCATGTAATAAATATACCGTAGACCCCCCTGGTGAAATACCTAACTTTATATGCGGTTAAACATGATCAACGGCGGTGAAAGCTAATAAAAATTTCGGAAGGCGCATTTCGATCCTGCAGTGTGACCCCGAAAAAGAAATGTCCCATGAATAACAGAAGGGATTTGATAAAAAAAAAATCAAGTGAATATTGGAGGGTTGTCCAATAGTTTAATTCATTGGGTGAAACACCAACGACTGGTTTTCACACTTGGCATCGCAGGTGTGAGGGAGTCAGTCGAGACTCGGGTTGTGGGCATGAGGATTCTCATCCCATGCATGACATATAATATTCTATATAGGATTGCATTATTTATATGGAATGTGATTGGACGTTTTCATGGTTGCCATTACATGTGCATTTAGGTGGGGAGTAGCCTTTGTAGAAGAAATTTTCTACTAGGCATTGCTCAACCCGTTGTGAGACCCCCTTTCAAGTACAAGGGGTGTACTAGGAGACGGCGCTCCGACGAGGCTGTGATTATGAAGAAGACCGATGTGTGGCCTTGATATTATATTTGAGTAACATTTTTGCAAAAATATTTTGTATAAAAGAATTGTAACTACCCTGGGACTATAGTCTAAATAGTCGCATGTAATTATGGTAAGAGGGCTATGATCGCACTCACGGATTGTACTGCGCCGCTTATTTTCATATTTTAGATTTAAATGTGAATGAATGAGTTCCAAGAAAGGGATGTATATTGAGGATATGGGCGATGGACCTCGTGGGCTCTACCACTCGTTGAGACATTGACGGGTTATGATTATACCGTTATACTGTGTTGTATGTTGCAGAGCTCCTCGAACAAAGGAGCCTCTCAGCCTCTATTTTTGTGAAAATATGGATCCCGATAATTGGGACACAACCGTGTGATATCAGGTCACCCGAACTAATGTGAATTCGCTGCCGATGGATCACAACCGACCCTGACTGGGCGCCACAGAATACTACGTCATTGTAATTGCAAAGTGATTAGATGTCAAAAAAAAGTTGATAAATTATATTTATTCAATTTTTCAAACTCATTTTTATTTATTTTTTGTTTTAACAATATAAAAATTCAATAATTTAAAAACTTACAAGTTTTTCAATAATTTGAATTCTATTTGATTTTCATTTTGAATAAGATCACCCACATTAAAAAAGCTCATTTTACCTAATAATTTTTCTTTTACTTAGTATTTCTTCAATTAATATTTTTCTAGAAATTTTAATATTTGGGAAAATAAAAACTTTTGCTTTCTTAAATTTTTCCTATATTTAATTACAAAAAGTTTTATTTTTAGGAAGCATGTGTTAAAAAACCATCAAAATAAGAAAGAGACATTTTTAACTCTACAATGGTAGTAATAAGATACATAATAGTTGCTTGGGAGTTACAAAAAAGAAAAATTGTCGCAAACTCACCCTTATATGATTCCCAAAAAACTATCATCATACAAAAATATCGGGTAATGAAAACTAAAGGAAAATAATTTTCTAATATTTTGTCATAAATATTTAAAGAAAATTAAAAATTGTTAGAAAATATATACATTGTAAAGATACCGAAGCTAAAATATCAAATAAGTTTGAAGTAGCATAAAAAAATAATTATTGCCTTTATCTTTATTTTTTTTCTTCAATTGTTTCTCGATTTTTCCTGAATATTTTCATTCCCTTATATTTGAATATTTATTTTATCACAGTCGGTCTTCAGTCAACTCAGTGAAGACAAGTCACATTGTTTTCATCTCCTTTACCCTCTCTGAGATCACTTTGCCTCAGTTTCTTCTTGTCGATACTCATCCAATTTTTCTGCTGTTTTTTCCTTGATGTTTCGTAGGGCTTTCTCACCTGATCGCCAGTAAATCTTTTATTTTACATTTCTTCTTCTCCTCCTTCTTCAAATTTTGTCGCAACTTTTTCTTCTTCTTCGCATTTTCTAGCTTTCAAATTTTTTAATTTAGTAACAATCTCGCTGATAATCAAATTTCCATGTCGAAGTTGGATCTATTCAGGTTCAAGCTTCTCTATCCTGGTCAACCTCATCATGTATCTTTACGTAATGGAGGGCTAAGAACAAGAATAAAAGGTTCCTTTCCATATATAGAATTAAAACTTGTACGTACTTGACAAGGATTTTCATCATCCACTCTTGGCCTTAGAATTTTGATTCATCGACATTCTTATTCACTCCAACTTTAGCATCAATTGTATACTAAACGCATCTTAAATTGCTTTAGTTCTGTGTATAGCACAACTAACATTCTCTGTTCTCTGTTTTTTGTTCTGAAAATGGGACTGTTATCTTCACATAGAATTAACTTTTTCTTCAAAACCATTATGAGAAAAGCAATAAAAGGAAGGAAATTTTGAAATATGATTTGAAAGTACTTTATTGGTGGATGAACATGGGAGGACTTGAACAAGGACATTTCGGGTGAATGTGCTCGAAGAGTGGGAATGGAGTCATTGCCGTTGGATGCTCCCTTGTATGCAAGTCTTGGTATAAAGCTAGCCGTGAGCCTCAATGCTGGAGAGCCCATTTTCCTCCATACATCAAACCCGATGATTAGCATGGAGTAAGAGAGCCCCCGATAAAGGCTTTGCAGAGAGATTAGTGAATGAGATATCAAGAAAACTTGTCCTGCCTTTGCACTCGTGAAATTCATCTTTAATCATAGCCGTGGAAACGCCACAATCAACAAATCACCCGATGGCTGCCCCGAGGAGGTATCGGGAGTATATGGCAAACGAGTAAGGTATCTTCAACTTTTACATCTTATTAGAATATCTCAAATTCCCAGTTTATATTAATTCCTTTTTGTAAAAATATTTTATAATGATAATTCCTAGTTGTTATATTATTGTAATATTAGATTTCCTTATAAAAATAAGGATAGCTAGGAATCTCCCTATAAATATTATGGGTCACAAGGGGAAAAAAGTCATGAGAGATATGAATTTGTAAAGGTTATTCAGGCATGTGTGTATGGGATGTAAGGGTTTGAAAGATTGAAAGTTTTGGTGATATATTTTCTCTCAGATATATCCATCCTAGGGTTTTGTGATTTTATGTTTTTTCCTAGTGATCGCAATACTTTGATTATCCAATTTTGTACTCTATGTTTTCAAGAATAGTGGAAATATTCTCTCTCATTTGTAGATGTAGATATAATTAACCGAACCATGTTAAAACCCTCGTGCACCTTTAGGTTGATTACTTTATCTTTGTGCTCCTTAATTGATATTCTCATGCATCAAAGCTTCCGCATTTTATAACAAGATCATTATGGTTTGTCTTTACATAAATTCTCCTAGGTGTACAAAGGTAATAATTGTGAATCTTATGAAGTGAATTGTAGTGCAGTGTGTGTCCCAAATTAAAAGATTTTATCTGGGTTCATATAATATATCGATTAATGCTATTATTCCAAAATTTATAAGCGAGTGGAAAAATTTGGAAATGCTGAAACTAGGGAAATATTACTTGAAGGAAATCCTACCACAGATTGGACTTCACTGCAACAACTTCATTTGGCTATCAGCTCCATATAACTACTTCCATAAAGACGACGCATCGGCTTTGGTTGCTTCACTCCCAAAGCTTGAGTACTTGGATCTACATGGAGGAGGCTTTGAGAAGGAAGCTCTTTTGATGATATTGCAGGGTTGCAAACAGCTTGTTCATTTGGATGTTAGGCAATGCTTCGGTTTTGATGACGATGATGCAGAGATATTAGAGCTTGCTTCACATATTCCTGTGTTCATGTGTGAAGGGTCGATGGTGGTGCCTGATATAGAACCTGCTTCTTTGCAAGACCGTAGGCTTGATCATGAGTTATTCTCATGATAAAATTAATCATGACATTGTGTTTATGATTTAAATTTTGATTTTGATGATCTATTTGAGGATATTTGAATACGCTAGGGTTCAGATTGTTAATAAACAAGAGATGTCAGAGAAACTCCCTCAGGTGCCTCTTTGGCTAGCGATGTAAGATGAATTATGAGCTCTAATTTCTAAAGATTGAAAGACGTATAATTATATTTGACTTTGGCTTCTATTGGTAATTTAATTTCTTCCAATTTGTTGTTATATATGAGCAATGTTTCATGGAGTTTATGCTCAATCTGTACAAAGATAATGTGGAGGATGAAGGAAATTTGACACTCTTGTGATGGAAAATCCGATGTCAATTCGATCTTAACTTGATTATTTCACTTGAAATTAATTGGTGTAAAGAGATGGCACAACATTTCCATAAATTGAGGATCAACTTCACAAGTCTACCTTAAAAGACATTATTTGGACAACTCTCACCTTGGATTTTTAGAGCAACATTATTTCATTGCAAATGAGAAGATTATATCAAACAAGGATTAAGTTATTAAACATACTTCGACAATAAGGGTGGTTTGAGAAGGTTAAATACTAATTTTCTTATGCAATGATATCCTATCCATCCATCAAGATGTCTGCTTTAGATGTATTATCATCCTATTCTAAGTATAATTGTACATATTCTTTTAATTTCCTTCTCAATTGGTTCTCTCAAAACTGTTTCTTGAAAAAAAAATATAAATATATATATATAGTATATATATATAAGAGAGTATATATATATATATATATATATATATATAGAGGGAACGAATTTTATTTTGTGATTGGATTGTGAAACTTGAATTAGCTTCATAGTATTTACTTGAGATCTCGATGATCGAGCTTCGAATTCAGCTTGTACAAATAGATCCCTACTTGATCAGATTAGGTTTTTAGAGTGTTGTTGGGTGTGCATCCAAAGTCTCACATCGGTTCAAAATGGAAAGGATTATGAGTTGATAAAACCTGGATAACATCCACTAAAAGTGAGGCATTTTGGGAGGAGCTCAAAAATTGTCACCATGAAGACCTTTGGTCCAAAGTGGATGATATCATACCAACATGGAGCGATGGGTCCATAAGGTTTCCCAGCAATTTGAAACTTTCTCCATTCCTAAAACCCTAGCTTTCAAGATATAATGATCACAAAATCTAATTATATATTCTTCGTAATCCAAAAATAGGGAAAGGTAAAACAATTTGACCTAAACCTTTACGAGCTTTCTTTTGGGTTTGCTTTCAGTTGCTGCCTTGCAATTTTCATGCGACTTCTTCATTAGCCCTTATTCTCGCACAACCATCATTTTTCTCAATGGCTGAAGAATATTCTCCCCCCACCGTCATCGTGCCTCCTCGTCGTCCGACGGCCTTAAATGGCACTGATACTTCTCATAATTTAATTATTCTCAATGTCAGAGCTCAAGCACCATTGCCACTCACAACCACGAATTATTTCTCTTAGCGGCTCCAATTCACATCTCTCATATTCGGGTATGATTTACTTGTCTTCGTTGATGGCTCAAAGCTAAGTCGTCCGGAAATGATAACTCTACCTGATGCTACCTCCCTCTCCCCAAATTTGACCATATTCTCTGGCTCAGACAACACCAATTACCTCTTAATGCAATTGTTAGGTCTCAGATCTCGCCACCCTTCCTCAGAAGTTTATTCTCACCTCCAATCAAGACTTCGTGTTGCATAGATTCACTCGAAAAGGAGAATGCTCTCTCCTTCGCTGATTCGATCATGATCCATCACCAAAATCTTACTAGTCCTCAACAAGGTAACCAAACTATTACCAACCATATGCAAGATGTCAAACAATATTGACTCTGTTGCCCTTATGAATGTCTCTATTGACTTCGATGAGCTCTCTATCCATGTCTTAAACGGACTTGGCCTAGCCTGCTCAAACATATCACATGTCCTACAAGTTCGAGAAACTCCAGCTACTTTTGAGGAATTGTTTGAGCAACTATCAACTACTCAACTACCAATGCCTTGGTTTCTTCGACTTGCACTTCATCAAATCATCACTCGAACATGCGAACACAACCATAATCGGTCTCAACAGTCATGAACGCTCCTACCACCCCCCACTCGTAATACCGGCCAACTACTCCTCTATGGTTTCAGCAGCCTCTAACTCCACCTACCCAACTTTGCAATAGTCACTACCTCTGTCGTTTTCAAATTTGTGGTATAACCAGTCACTCTACTTGCCAATGCAATTATCTATCTACTGCAACACTTGCATCTCTTCCACCCGCCCCTCCTAGTGCTTCGCGCCCGACCTTCATTGCACCATATGCCCACACTTCAATACATTATTCCAATCCTGCTAATTCTCCTGATTGGGTTGTTGATTCGAGCGCCTCTCACCATGTGACCACGAATCTTGCTACCTTAGACCTTCATGAGCCGTACATCACCTCTAACAGTGTTATTATTGGTGATGGTATAGGTTTATATATTTCTATTGGTTCTTTCCCCCTTACCTCTCTACCTACACCATTATTATTTACCAATGTGTTACATGTGCACACAATGTCTAAAAACCTTATTTCAGTCTCTATATGACGATAACCCTATTAATGTCCTTTTTTTCCTCTTTCTTTCAAGTGTAGGATCTTCACACTAGGTCACTCTAGTTTGCAGGCAGCATAGAGATGGTGTCTATTACTTGCCGAAGTTGGTCCCCCTTCAGTCTTCTGCCTTAGTTTTGTCATCTTCAGTCCAGTCTTCGTTTTCCATTATCTTCATGTGGCATAGTCGTTTAGATCATCCATCTTTACATATTTTTTTGAAATTTTCTAAGTGTTTTAAATATTTCTTTTCTCGAAGAACATTTATATTTCTTTTCTCAAAGAACATTTATGTTTCTTTTCTTATAACTATTGCAATATTAATAAAAGCCACAAATTATCTTTTTCTAAATCAAGTATTACCTCTTCCTCTACTCTTGATATCATTTTTTCTAATGTTTGGATCTCACACGTTTCATCTTCTAATGGTTTTAACTATAGTGTTCTTTTTGTTGACCACTACACAAAGTATATTTGGCTTTACCCTTACGTCAAAAATCGAATAATCATTCAACCTTTGTTGTGTTCAAGCAACTTGTTGAAAACTATTTCACCACCACCATCAAAACATTTTATACAAATAATAGAAGTGAGTTTTTAGCCCTTCAGTCTTTTCTCTCGACCCATGGTATAACCCATCTCACTACACCTCCACATACTGCTGAACATAACAAGTATTTTGAACACCGACATCGGCATATTGTCAAAACCGATATCACTCTCTTGTATTAAGCATCCATCCCTCTCACCTTCTGGCCATATGCATTGTTATAGTTGTCTATTTAATAAATAGAATGCCTATAGTTGGCATTTCCCTTGGTTCCTCTTTTGAAAAATTATTCAACAAAGCTCCTGACCCATCCAAACTTCATGTGTTCGGTTGTTTATATTTTCCCTTGTTGCATCCTTATTCTTCCCATAAACTAGATCCTAAATCCAATCCATGTGTCTTTCTCGGGTACTCCCTCACTCAGAATGCTTTTCTTTATTTTGACCCTACCCTCAAAAAAATATTTATGTCCCGTCATGTTAAGTTTGTAGAAAATGTATTCTCGTTCGTGTTTGCCTCTACCTTTAACACATTGGTAATAGACACAAACTCTGCATTCCCCACTTCATCGATCGTTTCGTGCAACTCTCCAGCACTACCCCCACCTATCCACCTGCCCATATCGTTGACCTCACCAGCGCTTCTGGGTTCATCACCAGCACCCCTCCCATCCTCCCACAGAACTACATCCCCGACCTAGCCAACAACATTCCAACAAGCTTCTTCATTTGTTGGATTATTTGGCCCAACACCCTTACCACCTTCTCCTAATCATCCTCCCAACCCCTTACCCATTCCCACCATCTCCCCCATATGTCCATCCTCCACCCCCACCCCCTACTAAACCAACATCCTATTCAAACTTGCTCCAAAAATGTCGTCATCAAGCCTAACCCGAAATATGGCCTCATCAACATAGTTCCTTCTATCACTGAACCATGCACTATAGGCCAAGCCCTCTACGATCCTAAGTGGGTTCAAGCGATATAGGAAGAATATGATGCCCTCATTCGAAACAATACTTCTGCTCTTGTTCCCCCTAAGACAGGGGCAGAATCTAGTTAGCAACAAATGGGTGTTTCACATCAAAAAAAAATCTCAACGACTCTATTGCACAGTATAAAGCTAACCTTTTTGCTAAATGCTTTCACCAATGGCCGGGTATTGACTTTCACGAGACTTTTAGTCCCTTGATAAATCTCATCATTTTCTATATTGTGCTTAGTCTTGCACTCAATTGAGAGTGAGGAATTCGCCAACTTGATGTAAATAATGTCTTTCTCAATGGGCATCTTACGATGGAGGTCTATATGGCATAGCCGTAGAGCATGCAAAACGTTGATTATTCACATCATGTTTGTCGTTTAACCAAGGCTATTTATAGGCCTAAAAAAGCTCCTTAAGTTTGGTATCTGGGGCTCCGCGCCTTCTTGGTCTCTCTCTGATTTATCACATCCCATGTATACTCATCCCTCTTTGTCTACTCACGCAGTACTAGGCTCCTCATTTCCTGGTTTATGTTAATGATTTGATTATTACAAGTAATGACCCCTGTGAAGACCCGGGTAAAGTGAAACGATAGATTACCATTATAGTACAGGCTGCAAACCTAGGAACCTCTCTAAATCTCTGATGCCGACAAGGAACACACTTTGGGAGTTCAAGCTTGCAAATCTAGTTGCGCAACTTCTCGACGCTGGAATTTCACGTATTTCCAAGGAGAAGTGAACAACCACATGAAATATGTGGCACGAGGACACGTGCCATGTGGGGACCAAAGCGGACACGTAGCAATATGAAAGCCAAGTGTCATACTCTTTGTCTTGCATGAACTAAGGCGGGTGGAGAAATGGCATGAGGAACACATGGCATGGTGGTTGCCATGTGTCAAGATGACCAAGAAAGGTGTCCTACACCCAGACCAAAATGAGTTTGTGGAGGAGAAGGAGAGAATGAAGGGAAAAATATAGAAAGAAAGGAAAATGGGAGTAAAGGAGGTTAGGCATCTATTGGTCTCTAGTGTTCGAATAGTAAGAGGTTCGACGGGTCATGAAGTGAGCTAGTCTGTGCTCTAAGAGGTAGGGGTTCTCTCCTACTCTGGTTATTCTTTGTCTAAGGGCCATTCAATGGCCATGAGGTATAGCCCTAACAGTGGGGCTAGTTCTAGAATAGTTGTGATCAAACTGTTGAAGAATTACGGGTCAGTTTTTAGGTTCTTTTTGTCTCTAGAACTACATTTCTGGAACAGGCTGTGCTTGCTTGAAAGTATGGGTTTGAGCGTGATGATAGTGTGGTGTCTCATTGCTGGGTATGGACTGACATGCTGAACTGTATGTGTTTTTTCTGGGATTGAGCATGAAGACCTAATTTGTGTGTTGTTGTTTGATTGAATGACATGCAGATTGTGTGAAAATCATGTTGATCTATGCTTCTTGATGTATTAACATGGGTTATATGATGGATGTGTATTATATGCTGTAGATATAATTATCCATGAACTGTGAATGTTGCATGTAGCTCTCATTGTGCCTGTAACTGAAAGGACTTGCAATGACATTCGGCATTGCATATGCACGGGGACATCACATGAAACGGGTGTGAGTGCATGACAAATTAACACTATGTTTGGTGTTTAATGGTGGGCTCTGTCAAAGGGACAACGTCTTAGAGTCGCACGATTGAAATTATGTGTCGGGTAGTAGCAAGAAGTAATAGACACCCCCTTAAGTGAAAGGCCCGCATCCTTGGTTAGACATATGTATCTAATGGTAAAAGCCCGCGAAAGTGTTAGAAGGCTCACGATGCTTGCGATGAGACCCCGGAAAGTCATTACCCACAAAAGACACATGGCTTTTGAATAAAGCAGTTTATCAGAGGTTGTCCAATGAAGTTGAATTATAAAACAAAAATCTTTTGTTTTGAAATAAAGGTTTTTCATACATGGCATATGCATGTGTGAGGGAGTCAGTGAGGGCTTGAGACATTGGCATGACATGTGAGCATTCATGTAGAAATGCATATGTGTTGCTCAATGTGTTTGTAATGATTGAACCATGGCATTGCTTGTGCACTTAGGTGGGGAGTAGCCCTTGTAGGAGAATTCCTCTACTGGGCATTGCTCACCCCATCGTGGGAAAATATTTCAGGTACTGGAGCTACACCAGGAGATGGAACTCATCTGAGACCTTAAAAATAATAGCCAGCGCTAGACTATGGCTTCGCTTACATGTTCTATAAAATATGGATAGCTTTAATCCGCTAAGTTACGATGTGAAGAGAAAAGGGTTGTAATAAAACTCATTTTGATTTGTTCAATGCAATTTGGCAAGTTTCTTTCCCAGATTTTATGTTGCCTTTATTATACTGAGGCCATTGTATTGAATTTACCGATTCGGGAAAGAAGGAGGTGCAAAAACGCCTGTGAAGGCACGATTTTTGCCGCATTTTAGGTCAGGATAAAGGCTTCGGGTCGCGGACATACCGTGCTCGATGCGCTTTCTAGTCGCGACATAGTTTTTCCTCCACCTCGCATCAAGCAGCCTCTTCTCTGCCGCGGACAATGTCGCGACAGAGGTTTCCGTAGATTCCAGATGGTCACCCACAGCAGGTCGAGTCGCAATAGGTTCGCCTTAGGGCGGGGGATTTACGTCACGACAGTGTTTTTATGTCGCGACAAAGTTTGGTCAGACAAAGAGCTTATGTCGCCGACAAAATATTTTCATGTCGCGACGCAGTTTGCCTGTGTAAGATCCATGTCACGACAAAGAACTCAATGTCGTGACAAAGTGGCCTGAAATTATGTCGCGACAGTATATACCTTACGTCGCTACATAAAGTTCCAAGTCATGAGGTCTTCCATGTCACGACATAGTGTTCTATGCCGCGACAGTGGGGCACGGCGTTGCGTTGCAACAAGGCAGGATGTGCGCACAATAGAGACACTCTATCGAGCACGACTGAGTTGGGTGTGCCAAGGGTAAGTGATGAGTGTAAAACTCATTTATTTTTAATCCATTTTTCTGGCATGCTTTTAATAGTTTAAGATCTATTTTTATGCCAAAATGTGGAATATTCATCAACTTTGTGTTTTATAGGAAATTATTAAAAAATGAGAGAATCCCAGCAGAAAAGAAGCAAAAAAGAGGACAAAATAGCAGTCTGTGTCGCGACACAACATTTATATGTCGCGACACAAAATTCAAGCAGGCCCAAGGAACTATGTCACAGACAACAGATCTATGTCGCAGCAAAGATTGATCAGAACTCAAGACTGAAAAGAGCTTTTTAGGTCGCAATCGTAAAGTTTTCTATCGCGATAGAACTTGAAAAAGATTTTAAAGAAAGATGTCGCGACAACCCTAAAATCTGTCGCGACATACTTAAGGTCAATGATGAAGGAATTGTGTCGCGACATTATTTTCTATGTTACAACATAAAAGCTGAAGACTAATGGATGAACTCTGTCGTGAAAAGAGACCATTCTGTCGCGACAGAAAATATCCGAAAGGAAAAACAAGTCAGCTAAGACAAGTATTTTTATGTTGTGACAAAGTTTCCATCATCAAGCCAACTCAAGGAAATCATGTCGCGACACAACAGTCATAATTCACACCCAAGGGCAACACAATCTCTATCGCGACAAAGATTATTTTTGTCGTGACAGAGTAAAAATCAAGGAGGTGAATTCCCTGTCGCGACAAGATGCTGAAAAGAAAAACAAGAAGAATGGAAACAAAGAAACTTCTTGTTGCGACATAATCAAGAGTTCAAGGAATAACCTGTGTCGTGACCAAGAATTTTTCTATCGCGACAAAGAAGTTTTCTATCGAAACAATAAAAGCTAAGGAATGATAAAATTCTGCTGCGACAAGAGAAAAGTAGGTCACGACAAAAATTGAAGAAGACTTGAGAATTGCCAGGTAATCAGGTCACAAACATATATTCTAGCGTCGCGGACGGCTTAGCTCAACAAGTGCAACAAGAACCTGAGAAAGTCTTTTCGCGACCAAAGAGTTGTCGCTGGAGCAGAAAATTGCTATGACTCAAGAAACTCGTCGCAACAGGTAACCTGGTCGCCACAAAGTTTCAAGGCTGAAAAACAATTGTTTGTCGTGACAATGAAAATTATGTTGCGACAGACTCTAAAAGGACAAGGATGTGAGAAGTTGGGTGCAAATAAGTTTGGTGTCACGACAATAACAAGACTACTGAAAGAAATTTATGTCGCGATATCAACAAAGTATGTTGCAACACAAATCAAGAACAAGCCTAGGGAAAAGGTCGCGACAAAAAAAAGAGAAGCTATGACAAAGTAAGCGACAAAGACTGGAGGTTTTGTCGCGACAAAACTTTCTATATCGTGACAAAGAGACCAATTTGGGCCATAATTTTGGGGATCCACAATGCAATTAATGAAGTGAGGCCCAACATTAGAAAGCTTATAAATACACACTTATAAGGTCATGTGCGCAGCTTTTCGGTAGCTCTAGGATATTTGAGTAGTTGAAGACTCTTGTACGATTTTTTATTTTTTATTTTTTTTTCTTTTCCATTTTAGTAGACTTAGCTTAGTATAGTTTTCATTAGTCAGTTTATTTTCCTTTAATTTTCTGGATTTGGGTATTGTACTCAAGTGTGCCTTCAAGGCTTTCTTATAGATTTTTCTTTTCATTAACTATTTGATTTAAATGGATGCTGGAAGGTTTCTAAAGTTAATTTATTTTAGTTTGTTTATAATTTTAGTGAATTTTCTTGATTAGTTAGTCACTGATATGAGTAAACCGGTTTTGAGAAGATGAGCTCACTGGAAATGGGTCTTTGATGATAGTCATTTTGCAGCATAAGGAGGAAGGAAGCGTTAATTAGAATTCTTGAATTTATTTGATTGTTATTATTCGTAAATTTACTTGTTCTCAGTACTAGTACCGTGTACCCAATGCAAAGTACTGTGTCTCACTCTGATTTCCAAGAGGGCCCTCTGAGTGACATAGAGATGGAGAATCTTAAGAGTGCATAACAGTCCCTTGTGGGTATGGTAGACTAATACTGTGGAACTAATGAACTTTGAAGGATCACTCAGATAGATCACCAACTTACTTATAAGTTGAGATAGGTTGAATGAAGTATATGTCTAATCACTCAGAGGTTTCTCCTCTTTCTGATGAATTGATTCTGATCCCTTGTTAGCTAAGATCTAATCAAGGAGATGGAGATGTGCATCAGAAGTGTAGGATGAGGAGTCAATCAAATTGGAGAAGGCTTGCAAGATCTTGTTTATGGGGGCAAGAATTCTTTAGTCCTAAGATCTGAGTATGAAGTACTGAAAAGGAAAAATACTTGATTCTTAGAAAGACGGTTATATATTACAAGTAATTGATTAGAATCATGTCTCATAAATGAATATGAACCTTTAATCAGTGAAAAGTATTGTTAAGGGAGAAATCCACACCATACAACCTTGCATCTTTAACAAACTCAGTTTTCCAATTTATGGCTGAGCTAAAAATTGAAATGATGCAGAAATTGATTATTATCAATTGATCTAGATCCAGTTCTGTCTCACTCAATGAATCCTAATTCCCACTTTTATTAAACTTTACGCTTGTATATTTAAGATTTCAGTCTAGGACTACATTTAAGTCCTCTTATTATTATATCAATGCAGTCCAAATAGAAATGATCTTGAGTAGTTAGGGTAGTTAGTCTTTTAATTTATCATCTGTCCTTGTGGGAATGATATCTGGACTTTAAATATCCACTTTTATTACTTGTACGACCTGTGCACTTGCAGTGATTGAGACCACAAACACAATTTTTAAATGAGTCATCTTACAAGAGAAAACAATTCCAATTTTTGATACATATGAAAAATGGTCTCAACAAGTTTATGGCATTGATGCTTAGGATTAGATAATATTCCTTTGATGACTGTGTCATAAATTTGCATATATCATTTGGTCCTATCAAGTTTTTGGCGCCATTGTTAGGGATAGATGATACTTTTAAAGATCAATATTCTAACAAAAAAAGGGATTTACTAATTTAGACATTTTTCTTTTTGATATTATTTTTTAGAAAATCACAAAAATAGTTTTAAAAGCAGTAGCTGAAGAAGCTACTGACATTTTTCTATGAGCATAATGGAGATAACTATTTCCCACATGATTCATTTGATCTTAGTATGTTTCTATTTCAAGAAGATTTTAAATGCATAGAAGACCAGAAGCAGATATGCTGCCTCTAGACACTGAAATAAAGAGAACACTACAGAATTTGAGAAGGATCACCAATGCAGAATCTAGAAATATGGCTCATCAAGGAGACAGATTGCAGGATATTCTAGAAGAAGAAGAAGAAGTAGAGAGAAATCAAAGGCCTAATACTATGGAGGACTCTTGGAGGCCTATTATCCAAGAGGAGTACTCTGCAGTAAGACAACCTGCAATTGAAGCAAACAATTTGAGTCGGCCGCGATTACCATGGTGCAAAGAACACTCATCACTGTGTCACCCTCGTTCCCAATGAGCATATGGGGAAATTCATGAGGATGGCCATCACAATCAAGCTGAATGGGGTGAGACCAAAAGTAATCAAGCCGTAACTCTTCCCCTTTTCACTGAGAGACAGCAACATGGTTTGATTCATTGCCAGTGGAATTAGTGAACACTTATGAAGAGTTGGTGGAGGCATATATGAGCATATTTTTTCCTCCAACTCTAACTGCTGAGATAAAAGGAGAAATAATTGTTTTGAAGCAGGGAAAAGAAGAGAGTCTCTACAATGCAGGGAGAGATTCAAGAGATTACTGAAAAGATGTCCTATGCATGGAATAGATCTGACCACTCAGATGGATATATTCTATCATGCCATGAATTATGCCTCCAAGGGTATAACGACGCATCCTTCCGCGGGAGCTTTTTAAAAAGAAGAAATGCAAAGGAGGCAAGGCAACTGATGAAGACCTGCCAATGCAACTACAAGGCTCCATCTCGAAGCTTCGTGGAGTAAAGAAGAAACCGAGGGAAGTGGTCTTATCGACTAGATAGAATGACGCCATAGAAGCAAAATCGATGCGCTATGAATCAGACCGGGGGAATAATGAGAAAGAATGCATACCGCACATGAAGTTGGGAGCGTGAAAGAAGGAATGAAGCAAGGATGCGGACCGCTTGAAGAAGAGCCCTATCAGGTTGAGGAGGCACACTACCTAAATGCAAATAAGAGCTACACCTTTAAGCTTAACCCACACCTGCCAACACACTATACACCAACACTGAGGAACCATGAAAACTTTTCATATGGTGGAGGAGCACAACAAGGGGCCTATACTGACACAAATACTCATAAGGCTTGCAGGTTTTCAAAGAAGAACAACAAAGCAAAGAAAGAACAACATAGAGACAATAGAGGAGAATATCAAGGTCAGATAAGGACTTAATCTTTTGAAGATTAGATGTTGCAGTTCATGAGGGAAAACAAGTTGTTGAACATACATGAACAAAAATTTGCTAAGATAGCAGCATTCCAGGCAAACACAATTGTATTTCAGGCCAACACAAATGATTCTTTGAAAAATCTAGAGGTACGATAAAGGCAGCCTTGCCTAACTATGCGTAATCGCCAAGGATTCTTTTCCAAATGATACAAGGAAGAATTCAAGGGATTGTATGGCAGTAGCTCTAAGAAGTGACAGGGAATTGGAAGAAAGAATAAAGGAAAAGAAAGACACTGAGGAAGAACAATATGAAGACATTGCAGAACACTTTAAGCAGCATAGCCCAAAGACTACAGAAGAAGAGGAAGCAGTAAAGATGTAGCTAGAGAAAAATGTGGAAAAAGAAAATCCGAGGAAAAAGAAAGAGGTTAAGTCTTATGAACCTCAAGTTCCATTCCCTCAAAGGCTGCAGAAGGCAAGGCTTGAAGAGCAGTTCTCTAGATTCTTAGACATGTTTAAGAAGATAGAGATCAACATCCCTATCTAAAAAGTATTGACTCAAATGCCTCTTTATGCAAAATTTATGAAGGAGATATAGAGCAGAAAAAGAAAGATTGCTGAAGAAGGAATAGTGAGCCTGATAACAACCTGTAGTACAGTAATTTAGAATTCTATACCAGAGAAGATGTAGGATCCAGGCAGCTTCACTATACCCTGTGAAATTGGGCATGCTGATGTGGGAAAAGCACTATGTGATTCTAGAGCCATCAACTCGATGCTCACAAGAGCAAAATACTAAGTCGGGGAACTGCCTCAAAGCCATGACCTTTCAAATGGAAAATAGAACACTGGCCCATCCTGATGGAATTTTAGAAGATGTGTTGATCAAAGTGGGAAAATTCATTTTCCCAGTGAACTTTGTAGTCATTGACATCAAAAAAGACAAACAAGTTCCATCAAGCTGCTGTGAAGACCTTTCAAGCAAATGTGAGCGTACTTTGATCGGAGCAAGTCAAGAAAGGAGAGAATTAACCGTAGTTGGAGATGAAGTGCTGCATCTCAATTCAATCATAGTTTGAAACGGCCTAAACTAAGTAATGCTGAATGTGAGATTGTAGAAATGAAAATCCCCAACTGTTCTGAAATGATGAAAGATTGTAATTTCCAGAATTAAATGAATGAGAATGAGAAGAATTTCTAGTATCTTGAAATTGAATTTCTGGACCCTAATGTTAAATTGAACAAGGCAGTACTCAGTGTTGAAGAAAATAATGCAAAAAAATTCAGCAGTTATAAAGAAGAAGGTGCTAAAGAAAACACAAGTTTAGAAGGATTAATTCTCAAGGAATTACCTAAACATTTGAAATGCCTTTTGCAACCGTAAAGGAAAACCAACATCATCAAGCAGATGACCGGGACTAAACTTGAAGAACACAAACTGCTGGAAACTCTCAGAAAATATAAGGAAGCAATAGCTTGGTCGATAGAAGATTTGAAAGGAATCAGTCCTTCTATCTGGATGCACAAGATTCTGGTGGAGGAGAATGCTAAAACCTCTATAGAAAATCAAAGAAGGCTGAATCCAGTATTGAAGGAAGTAGTCAGAAAAGAAGTATTAAAATGGCTAAATGTAGGCTTCATCTATGCAATCTCATATAGCCCTTGGGTGAGCCTAGTTCATGTAGTTCCAAAGAAGGGAGGATTCACTGTGATAAGAAATAAGAAGAATGAATTGATTCCTACAAGAACTGTGACAGGATGGAGAGTGTGTATTAATTGGCGTAAAACTTAACACCGCTACCGTGAAGGATCATTAATTTCTACTTTTCAATGACCAAATGCTGACAAAAAAGTTAGCGTGATAATTCCTATTACTATTTTCTGATGGATATTCTCGTTACAACCGTATTGCAATAAAAGGCCAGAATCGAGAAAACTACATTTACGTGTCCTTATGGCACCTTTGCCTTTAGAAGGATGCCTTTTTCACTATGTAATGCTCCTGCCACCTTTCAAAGATGTATGATGTCTATGTTTTCTGATTTGGTGGAAGAGGCTATGGAGATATTTATGGATGAATTCTTAGTATATGGATCCAGTTTTGAGCATTGTTTGAAAAATTTAGAAACAATGCTTCAGAGGTGTTAAGACAAAAATCTAGCATTGAATTGGGAGAAATGTCATTTTATAGTAATAGAAGGTATTGTCTTACGACACAAGATTTCTGCTGTTGGATTGGAATTAGACCAAGCAAAAGTTGTTGTTATAAAAACTCTCAAGCCAATTCGCAACCGGGGCCCAAGGAATAAGAAGTTTTGGGACATGTCAAGTTTTCATGCAAGATTCATAAAGGACTTCTCAAAAATCTCCAGACCATTATGAAGACTACTGGAAAAAGATGCAAATTTTGATTTTGATGAATCATGTAAATCTGCATTTGAGGAGATTAAATCCGTATTAGTGACATCTCCCATCATGTTAACACCTGACTGGAACAATGATTTTGAGATTATGTGTGATGCTAGTGATTATGCAATGGGAGTTGTGTTCGGATAAAGAATTGAAAAGATATTCAAGGCCATATACTATGCCAGCAAAACCTCTAATAAGGCACAAGAGAACTACTCCACTATAAAAAAGGAGATGCTGACAATGGTGTTTTCTTATGAGAAATTTAGGCCTTATATATTGGGATCTCATGTTACAATACACACTGATCATACTGTAATTAAATATCAAATGGCGAAGAAGAAGGCCAAGCCAAGACTTATCATATGGTTATTACTGCTATAGGAATTTGATCTTGAGATCAAAGATAAGAAGGGAAGTGACAATGTGATAGCATATCACTTGTCTAGATTGGAAATGAATGCTGGGAAAGAAAAAAAGAAATAGCAGAAAATTTCCCTAATGAGCAGCTGTTTTTGTTGTCAGTTGCACCCTGGTATGTTGATATTGTCAATTATTTAGCTTGTGGAGTGATGCCACCTGAATTTAGCTACCAACAGAGAAGAAAATTGAGAACTCATTACAGATTTTATATATGGGATGACCCACTATTGTATAGAAGAGGAGCATATATGATCATAAGGAGATGTGTTCCAAAAACAGAACAAGGAGGTATTGTGGAGAAATGTCATGCATCACCATATGAGTGACACAGTGTGACAAGACGTATTTCACAAAATTATCCAATCAGGTTTCTATTGGCCTACTCTATTCAGATACTGTTTTGAATGGGCAAAACATTTGCGGATGTTTCACACGAGAATGAGCAACATAAGCAGAAGAAATGAGATGCCTCCGCAAGAAATTTTGGTGGTGCAAATTTTTTATGTTTGGGGAATAGACTTCATGAGACCCTTTCCTCCATCATTTGGTGATATATACATTCTCCTAGTTGTGGATTATGTATCCAAATGGGTGGAAGCAATAGCTTGTCCCAAAAATGATGCCATAACAAAGGGTGGTTTATACAAAGAAATATTTTTGAGCAGCATTTGGAGCACCCAGAAGCATCATCACTGATGAGGGAAACCATTTCGCAAATAAAGTTTTTGAAAAACTCATGAGCAGATATGGAATCAAACATATGATGGGATTGGCTTATCACCCTCAATCAAATGGGTAAATTGAAATTTCCAATAGGGAGATAAAGAAAATTCTGGAGAAAACATTTAATACAAGAAGAAAAGACTGGTCTATAAAACTAGATGATGCATTGTGGGCTTATAGAATCAAGCACAAATTCTATCGAATGTTCCATACATAATAGTATTTGGAAAGCCTTGTCATCTTACCTTAGAATTTGAATGCAAAGCTATGTGGGCCATCAAGAAACTGAATTGTGACTTTCAAGCTGCAAAGGAAAAGAGACTACTCCAAATGAATGAACTAGAAGAGCTGAGGAATGAAGCTTATAACAATGCCAGAATCTACAAAGAAAAAACCAAAAGGTGGCATGATCAAAAGATCCTAGGGAGAGAATTCAAGTTAGAAGAACAAGTTCTCTTATACAACTCCAGGCTCAAGCTCTTTCCAAGGAAATTGAAATCAAGGTGGAGTGGTCCCTATATTGTGATAACTAGTACACCCATTGGAGTAGTGACACTAAAAAATGAATCTGGAAATGAATTCAAAGTAAACGGTCGAGATCGAAGCACTATTCGATAAAGATAAACGGAAGGTAGGACCCAGATTTCAAAAAGGGAAAAGAGTTCTGCTGAAAAGAAGATAATTTACAGCAATTGTCTGGCTTCAGGACATTAAACTGAGCAGCTCCTTGGGAGGCAACCCAAGAAGAAGTTAACTAGGATAGTTTGATTATTGATGATTACTTTTATAATTTAAGATTTTAGGTTTAAATTGTTAGAAGTATATTTAGGTAATTTGATAATTTGCTAAATTTTTTTTTTTTTGATAGGAAAAAGGAATTGGAATTGGAATTGGAGGTCATTAAACAGCAGAGTATCTCAAACCGAATTATGTAGTGAATAACTACAAGGGGGACTATTTCTAATTCCATCAACTTGTTTTTAATGATAATGCATATCTTAAGTTTGGGGGAGTTTGATGCCAATTGCTTGAATGGCTAGTTGAATATTTTGATAAATGATGTTGATGTTAAAAATAGATTTATTCATACTTGAATTGAGGTTCTTTGATGTTTAATATGTGTTTTCACAAGTATGATCTAAGGGGAAGGATTTATTGAATGATGATTGAGTGCATTGAATGGATAAAAGTATGAAATTATGAAAATTTTTGAGGCAGAACAGAACCTTGTCGTGACAAAATAAGTTTTGTCGTGACACTAATTGAACTTTATAGCAATATTGGTTATTGTCGCGATATGCAGTCTTATGTCGCAACAAGGTCAATGCTAAAATGGAGTTGGCAAGAGATTATGTCGCAACATATTTTCTCTTTGTCACGACAAATAGCAACTTCAACCTTAGAATTTATGTCGCGACAAGATTTATCTTTGTCGCAACATAATATTACCCAAATTTAGGAATCTAATGAAAAATTTATGTTGCGATATTGATTTTCTATGTTGCGACATAGATTTAAAAAGGGGCATAATGGTTGGTCAAAAATTTGTCACGACAATTAAGAAGCACCACAATTCTTGGCTTATAAATAGAAAAGTTCGAAGACTAAAGAGTCATCTACCTCATCATAATCAAACCTTTCAACCTCCCTCACCAATTCTCTCACTCGTCCGAAACCCTAGACTTCTAAACAAATTTCTCACGATGTCTGAGCCCACAACCCTGATTCCAAACCTAAACGAAATCATGGAGGAATATACAGAGTTGGAAGATCAGATAGTACAAACCACTTAGACAGTGGCTGAGCAAGTTGAGGAGAGGGTTGATGTCAACGATGAACTTGAATAAACAGTGGAAGAGTCTAGGAAGAGGAAAAGAGGAAATGAAGAAGCAGAAAACAATGAATAAAAGGTTAGTGAATGGGTCTCTAACATGGCGTATATTTCTTGGAGAGACAAGCTACAACACAAAGACTTCATTGGAGAGAAAGGCTTCAGCAAAAAGATTTCCCCTTTCCAAGAGCTAATAAAAAGCAAAGGATGGCATCTCTTCATGAAAGATAGCTCCCTGTTCAGATAGTTAAAGAGTTCCCACGCTAACATGGTGGAACTAAGGACAAGGCGCTTATGTCGAGGCGTACGGATATCCTTCAACGAGAGCGCATAAATCAAACACATTCAATCTTAAGGAGATAAGGATGTGTTTAAATTCAAAAGACCGGTCGAGGAACCTAACCCGTAAGATCATAGATCCGCCGACCGATGGCAAAGGGAAGTGAAATGCCATCAGAAGAACCGGCGATGGAGTCCGATCGCCGTGGGGGCATCACTAAGCAAGCAAAGGTTTGGTTTTACTTCTTAAGTTCAGTCATTCTGCCCTCCAAACATTTATGCACAATCAGGGAGAAGGAAGTAGTGTTGCTCTATGCCATCCTCAAGGGATATAAATTTAATGTGGGCAAGTTGATTAAAAACTAGATCCTGAGCTACTACAGAGGAGGATACAAGGGATTAATCCCACACCTAAGGCTGATATCGAGGCTGTATATTTTGGGTGGTGTCCAAGGAAACTGGGAAGAAGAAGAAAACTGCCCTAAGAAATCTCCACTGACACTCACTGGAATCGTAAGTGGCCTAAAAGAGAGGTGGCTGTTCAATATAGTTAAGAACCAAATAATTGCACAGGCCTACCTTCAAGATGAAACCACCGAGCCAACACAAAGGCGTAGAAGTGCAAGCTCAGCATTCACCCTTCTCCCGCACTGGCCCAATCACAGTAGTCAAGGCTCAATCTCTAAGGAATAACTTTGCAATCCTTGAATTGCTTAATGCCATGAAGCAAGGAATGGAAGAGAGGGACAACCAGCTTAAGCTCCAATTGCAACTCAAAGATGAGTTGAGAAAAATGGACCAAAACTTAGAAGAGGCTCTAAAACAGAGGGATGAAGAATGGAGGAGTAGATGGGAACAAAGGGAACAAGAGCTCAGTGAAGAATTAAAGGCAAGAGAAGATGCCTTTATTCGACCAAATTTCTCAAAAGAGAAAAATGAGTTATTCAAAATCACGAAGAAATGGAGGAGGCTATGGAGAAGAACATGTCATAAAGGCGATGCTCTTTGGATATCTCGCACAAAGAACATCGGCGAGATCAAAGCTTTGATCGAAAAGCGGACAAGGAATCGAGGGCACCCCACTACAAGGAGAAGTGTTGGACATAAAGCTAGACATGATCAACAAAACTTGATTAAGATGTACTCACCCGGTGAGTTTGAGGGGAACCTTGAATTTATCATGTGAAAAAATGATATGATCAAGTAGCTAGCCCTAACCATGGAGTGGTCTATACTGAACAAAAGTGGAGAAGGCAGCAAATCAAGACAGCCACAAGTCCAAATCCTTGAATTCTCTCCTTCTGCGGCTGGATATAAACTAGACCCAGTCAACCTACCCTCTTCCCATAGGCTTGATGTAAAAGAAAAAATAACACTCTAATTGCTCCATCTCCTCATCCTCTCTGTACTCAATGTCTAGTCATCAAAATATTCAATAAAATAAAGAATTCTTTGAAAATTCGGTGTTCATTTGTGTTTTTTATTTTATTTTATTTTTTTTGGTTGCTGTTTTTGCTTAATTTTCTTTGTTTCATGATTGATAATTACTTAGTTGAATAATTAAGAAACCTGAATCAGATTGTCTAATTGCTGCAGCATATTTGGTTGAATTGAATTGATGAAATTGTGGTTGTGCTGGATTGTTGTGAGCTGAATGCATGATCAAAATGAACTTCTTGAATTGATTAAAACAACACAACAACAAATCTCAAGCCAAACAAAACATTGATAGATGCATTAGGGTAGGATAAAATAAATGGAAATAGAAAGTTGTAAGATTATGAATAAATATGTTGAACTTCAAGAATAAGGAAGGTTTTACTAAATTGATGGAATAGATAAAATTTATAATTCTGTTTGATGTAAATAGTTTGGTCATAAAATCTTGATTACTTTGCACATGGTCAACAATAACTCTTGAAAGACTTATGCCAAGGTTAGGAACATCTTCTGGGATACATTACAGTAAACTCTCCCATGTCCTACAACTTGTTAGATTATTAGTCAAGGTGAAATCCTAGGCAATACCACTAACAGGAAATGATTTAGGCCATCCTTTGAAATTTGAGCATTTCAAAGCCTACCCTTATGATATGCATAAGCATATACCCTAGTCCCTTATTTGAGTCTAAAGCCAAATTTCATTATCAATCAGCAATTGAGAAGCACAATCCCTTCCTTACATTTGATCCTACAGTAAAGAACCCTTATTTGCCCAAATTGAAAGACAAAAGACATCAATGACATAAAGGGACTTGTTTGGGGGAATATCATTTTGAGATGTAGAAAAAGCAAGAGAGCGGGAGCTAAGAGGGAAGTACAGAGATGGCCAGCAGATAAAAATAAAGATGAAAGAAGCTGTCAAAAACATCAAGAGGAATGAGTTGGTCTTATAGCCTTCCTCCTTGGAACAATTAAGTCCTTAGGGGTGTTCAACACCTAATACCCTAATAATGCCAACTAATATGGGAGTTATTGACCCAAAGTTTGTTAGGGGTGGTAGAAAGCTTAAAAAGAGCAACATTGCACCATTCCTAGAAATTAGATGAGAAATTGAAAGTGACAAAGCTTCTAAAATAAGGAGGAAAAGTATCTTTTGGGTGTGAACAATGAAAAGAGAAAAAGATACCAAACTAAAGAATATGCAAAGAGATGCACTAAACCTGTTGGGAAGTTTAGAAAATTAAAATCAAGAGAAATCAAGGATGTTTCAAAAGGCAAAAGTGTAAGCTGTCTAGAATCTGGGTTAAATTGAGCCTAAAATGTCTAATTATCTACCTCATTACCTAAGCCACACATTACAAGCCTAAAAGACCTATTTGATTTTGAAGGTGGTATTATGCCTGCATTAGTAGAGATTAATATGACAAACAAGCATATGAGACTTTAAAAATGAAAGAGAGTATGTCAATTGAGTAATATCCCAGAAGATGAACTGATCTAGCAAAGAAAAAGGGTAAAGACCAGCATACACACAAAAATCAGGATTAAATGATTGAATTGTTACACACTATGAATTATTGGTTGGTTTAATGAACTTAACTAAAAATCTTCCTGACTCTAGATTGGAAACATGTTTAGAATTAATCCTACAACTAACTTATGTTTCCTGCCCAATTGAGTTGTGAATAGAAAAATGTCCTTAAAAATTAAAGTTAAATTGCTTGAGGACAAACAAAATTTTCTTTTATTTGCTTGAGGACAAGAAAAACTTTAAGTTTGGGGGAATTTGATGAGTGTAAAAGTCATCTATTTTTAACCCATTTTTCTGGTATGTTTTTAACAGTTTAAGATCTATTTTTAGGCCAAAATATGGAATATCTATCATCCTGTGCTTTGCAAGCAATTTTTGGAAAATGAGAGAATTCCAACATAAAGAAGCAAAAATAGGATAAATAGCAAGCCAGTCGCGACACAACATTTATATGTCAGGATCGCAAAATTCAAGCAAGCCTGGGCGAACTGGCGTCGCAGCCGCAGATCTACAAGTGTCGTGAGCAAAGATTGGTCAAAACTCAAGGCTGAAAAGAGCTTTCTAGGTCGCGACCGTAAAGTTTTTTGTCATGACAAAACTTGAAAAAGATTTTGAAGAAAGTTGTCGTAACAACCCTAAAACCTGTCGCAAAATACTTAAGGTCAATGATGAAGGAATTGTGTTGCGACATTATTTTCTATGTCGCAACATAAAAGCTGAAGACTAATGGATGAACTCTATAGTGACAAGAGACCATTCTATCACAACAGAAAATATCAAGAAAGGAAAAACAATTCAGCTAAGACAAGTATTTTTATGTTGCGACAAAGTTTCCATCATCAAGCCCACTCAAGGAAATCATGTCGCGAATATCAACAAATGGACCACAACCAAGGGCAAAACACACCAAGTATGTAAAGATACCGCCCGCGACGCACAAAAATCAAGGAGGTGAATTCCCTGTCACAACAAGATGTTGAAAAAGCAACACAGAAGCAATGGAACAAAGAAACTTGAAAAAAAAAAAAAAAAAAAAAAAAAGGTAAGAAAACCTATGTCACGACAAAGAAGTTTTCTATCGCGACAATAAAAGCAAAGGAATGATAAAATTCTGTCGCAACAAGAGAAAAGTAGGTCGCAACAGAAATTGAAGAAGATTTAAGAATTTCCAAGGCAATTGTGTCGCAATATATAATTCTATGTCGCAACAAACAACTCAGCAAGTAACAAGAACCTAAGAAGAGAGTCTGTCATAACAAAGAGCTTCTGCCAACACAAAAAATTTCTAAGAACTTGGGGAAATCTCGTCACACATAAAGAGTCCCGTCACACAGTTGTCGTTGAAACACCTTTTGTCAAGCACAAGGGAAAATTATGTTCACATTGCATCTAAAAGGACAAGGACATGAGAAGTTAGGTGCAAATAGTTTAGTGTCGCAAACACAAGGTATTTGAAGACACAATAACAAGGATTCACATGAAAGAAATTTATGTCGACATCAACAAATATGCTCACAACACAAATCAGCGAACAAGCCTCAATGAAAAGGTCGTGACAAAAACAAGAAGGTTTAATGTAGGAAGTTTAATAAAGATAGAGGGTTTGTTACCACGATAATCGTTTCATGTCAGAAATATTGTTGTGACCAATTTAGGCTAGAATTTCGGGAACGCCAATGTGCAATTAATGGGGCGGAGGCCCAACATTTGGAAAGCTTATAAATACACGATTCTAGGGCAGGCCAAGGCAGTTTTTTGGCGTTCTTAAGGATTTCTCGGGTGGTTGAAGACCCTGTACAATCTTTACTCTTAATTTTTATTCTTTTCCATTTTAAGCACTTAGCTTAGTATAGCTTTCTTTAGTCAATTTATTTTCCTTAATTTTCTCGATTTGGGTATTGTACTCATGCAAACTTCGGGAAATGGTATTTCTTATACTTTTTTCATTAACCTGCTGATTTTAAATAGATGTTGAAAGGTTTTTCGAGTTCATTTATTCGCTTGTTTATACCTTAGTGAATTTTTCCCACCGGCTTAGTCACCGATGTGGTGAGCAACAGTTTGTTCGGCTCGGCTCGGTGGAGGGTATATGAAAACTGGCCGGGTTTTTTTTAGGTATTTGGAAAATCGAATTGAGATAAAAATTATGAAGAAATCATCGGTTCTATGAGTCGATTGTTCGGCTTTATCTGCCTCTGCTGAACTCGTTTGGATCGGTCAGCCCGCTGATGGGGCGGGCCTAAAATAAGTAAAAGTAAATATATTTTCACTAATTTGGGCAAAGCCCAATTGTTGATACATAACACTACAAATGGGTCCATATTTAATCCTAGCCTCCATTCTATATAACATAATTGACAAAATAGATGTTTCATAACATAATTACATAGGCTATTTGTCAGTGTAATTGAAGCTAATTCACACTACAGAACTAGATATACAAAATAATTCTAAGTCATAAACATTTACGTAAAGAACCAAAAAGGTTTCCAATTTTCAGAACATGACTTCCACAAAAAGATTGAAGGCAATTCTGAAAGCTTCAAAAGTAAAATTTATATGCAAAGGCCTACATATCATTTGCAAAATATCTGAATGCATCGACAAATTTTGTAATACCAAAGCTTCCAAGTTATTACCATTCCTCAGATTTAACAAAGAGAATAACAGAGAATAAGAATAATTTGAAACGCTAAGAAGCAAATTAAACCACCGGCGTAAAAGGGCTCGCCTTTTGAAGTTGTCAAGTCATGTCCAAATGGGGCTGTGAATTCTCGGACAACAAAAAGACATGTCACCCGAGAAATCTCAGTAAACACAACATTCGCATAATCCGCCCAGAAAATTGGCAGCTCTTCCATTGCCCAACCCAACCAAATATTCATAGAAACGTGAACCAACAAGTGCATAAAATAATTTAAAGGCAAGTAGACAGATATAAAATCTAAAGTGGGCTCAGATCTCATGAATTGTAATTCATTGTAAAAATGCAGCCAATGATTTCTGAGCAACAAATATATGCCACAGAAATTACAGCCAAGCATCGCATTTCACTGCATGTAGGGTGGAAACATCATAGCCCATAACGTAAAATGAACACCGCACCGAAGTCAGCCACATGGCCCACATCAGTATTGTTGTTGAATGGGTTTAAATTCATGCAACAACACTGGCAACATTTTTTCAGCCACTTCAGTGTTGCATTGCAATGTATTTAATCTCATTCAACAATTCAATTCGCAACCAACCACGCCACTTCGTTGTTGGTCACAAATAGCACACGCTGACATGCAGCACACAAAGCACATGCAAGAAGTGATCGCTAGAATATAATGTAATGCCACCACTTTACTGAAATTTCATGTTAAGAGGCACTGGTGATTTACGATGGGCCAAACTAACTGCAGGTAATTCTGTCAAGCAAAGGAAAATAAAATGGGTTAAAGATTGAAAAGAAGAAGCAAAATTAAGAAAAAATGAAAATAAACATAGAAGAACAATTTTAAATGCACAAACCTTTCTCAAATTGCTCAACTTCATCCATGATTCCTCAATTGAGACTGAGACAGAAGACAATCTCATCTCAAATTCGCAGAACATATTGGGAAGCTCCATAATTTTCGTGTCGCGAACTTCTACAAGAATCAGCACCTCCTCCCGTGCTAGTGCGCATTCGGGAGGCTACCAGAGATATTGGTACGCCTAACACATCACGGCCGTTGTTGAGAATAGGAAATTTCTGAATTGATCTTCCACCATCTCAGAATGTCAAATGTGCCCTCTTCCTCAATCACAACCTCGGATAGATAGATATCTAATTCAAATTTTTTCCTCCCACACTGTCCAAGTTCCATCTTTTGCTTCTTAAATTTAGCTTTTAGCAAGGACCTAGATTTCACAGAATCACCCTCAGTGACAACAGATGAGTGTCCAGATTGAGCAGCAGAATGAGGTTGTGGCTTGCTAGAAGCACAATAATCATCAAAGACCATACATGCAAAGCTCTTACATTACGCTTCAGGCTTCCACCCACGTAACTCTATGCTAAGGATTAACTCCATGTATTCCAGCTTATCTCTAGGATCAAGCACAGTTCCAATGAATATTAACATGTTCATCTTTGAGGATCAATCGAATATTTGTCACATTTGGCTTTCATAGAAAAGGCCATTACTCTTTACTAGGATCAAACATCACTTTTCCACCATTTAAATGAGGTAAAGATCATAAATTTAAGAGAAAATGATTTAGCAAAGAATATTACCGAGAACCGTAAATTCTCAATGTCATCTCATGTACCTGATGCAAGAAGGCAAACAAGTTGCTTTTCCACGCACTCCGTACCACTATATCGTGTACATCATCCCCAAATCAACCGAGAAATGCATGCTCACGATTCTCATTTTCAAACACTTTGTCAAATAAGCAAGCAGTTTTAACATGACATAGGTTGAATTCCACCTAGTGGGTATCTAGAGACAAAGAACACTTGTCTCTACACCACACGCAATTTCCCCTAAATTCAGGCAACCTAGTGTGTGAGTTCCTAATATATCTAACCGTCCCTCACCCCTTTGAACTGATCATTCAGATTCTTCAACCCCCATTATTTGTTTGTACCTCTGAGATGTGTGCAATGCATCTCATGTGGACATATTTTATTTTCACAAATAGATGTGCCCCAAGAAAATAATTTTTTCTTAAAAAAACCAAGTGCAGTATCATTTGAAGATGCATATCTACCGTCATCAGGAAAATATTTTCAAACCCCACTACAGCCATATACTTTCAAACTTTTAGCAATGTACTCACCCCTATGAGAAGTAACGGGGACAAATGAAATTATCTTTTTATGGAGCTCACTGATAATCTATGTAATGAGCTAACGCACATGTAGTTTATGCGTTGATTTGATGTCCAAGAGTATAAGAAAGAAAGTGCACTTTGACTTTGACAAGATTAATGAAAACATTTTTCAATTTGTGCCTTGGCATCTAAATATGCCCTCGATAACGTCGACCACTCGGCCCATCTACACTAGGTAATCTTGAACCTAGGGCATGCAACAGACATAAAATCTTTGAAACCCTCTCCCTCAACAAATTTAAAAGGACGCTCATCAACAATGCACATGTTAGACAATGCCTTCCTAATAGCATCATTATCAAACTTCCAAGTCCCAAAAACACCCACATTTTTAGAATTATTCAAATCAGGTTGTAGAGTCAAAAGGCTCTGTCTAATGGACTTCTAGGTTAGGTTTTTCATGCAAATCAACATGTGATTTCTAACAGATGATGTACCATTGATTTTAGATCAGCATGTAATTTTAGCACAAGATATACATTTAGCTTTTACCAACTTCCTCGAAGATTTTCTCGGCGTTTCCCACACCTTGCTTCGCCGTCCTTTCTTTTTCCTTTTTTAGCAACTCGTTGCTGTGTTTTCACCTTCTCGTAGCCATTCACCGCATGTTCATCACACGGTGTGCTCCCGCTTGAGTTTCCATCTACATACAAACAATCGAGAACAAAGAAAAATGCAGCATCAAAATTATCCATAGCCAAAAGTGCCCAAGCAGCATTAAGCAAGAATCACAACAAACATGTAGTAATCATCAACAATTATCAGACATATTATTTGACATCAACAAAAAATAAAAACAACAATCGTGTTAAAGAAAATATAGATATTTGAAAGTATAACTAAAAAAATTAACTTAAATGGAGTAAAAAATTAGTTTAATAAGCAATATAATTTATTAATAAAAATAATTAGTCAAAAAGAATAAATAGTTACATAATTATTTTATTTTTAATAATAGAGAGACAGAACATATTATTATACAAAAAAATAATTTTTAAATTCTTATCAAGTAATAATTTTTTTTACACCAACAAAATAATCAATATGAAGTCAGAAAATATAAAAGAAACAAAAATCTAATATTAATAAATACTATTTCAAAAATATTATTAATAAATATTATCAAAATCAATGTTTAAAATTTTGATAAATCAGGTAACTAAAAAAATTATTGAAATAATTTTTTCACAAACAATAACAGAAGATCGGCAACAAATATATCAAAAGGAGAAATAAAGATTGTACCTTTTAAATGATTTGTGTTCTGATGTTTCTTCTAGTCGATTTGATTTCAATATCGCAACTTTCCACCCAAATGATCAACTGATGGTTAGATCTACACATTAGTTTCCCACCATTTAAATCTCAATGAGATCAAATAACACTTCTCGCATCCAACCATACGATTCACCCAGACGCAGTAGTGCATACAAACAAAATCAAAGAACAAATATATCTCCATTAAAATACATAAAATAAGATAAACAAAATACTCAAAAATTTAAACAACCGTTAGATCTAACAAGATCATTACCATATATAGTCGATCCAGCAACTAAAGGTCCTTGCATGTTGATTTCATCAAGTTAATCTTAACTTTTGTACATCGGGACAGCGAACAAAACAACAACAAAGCAAAAAATGATCAAATTTTTGAGTCAGAGATTGGAAGGAAAGAGACGAGAAAGAGAGAACAAAACACCAAAAGCGAAGAGGTTTACACTAGAGGAAGGGAAGAGGTTAGGCTACAACGGAGAAGATCGACAAACGGCGGCGAGATAAAGGGGTAATGGGTTAAGATCTAGGGTTAGAAGAAGAGAGAAGAGGGGACTGGAAGGTTCGCGATGGCGAGGGGGCTGCTTAAAACAGGGAGGCCCGGGAGTGGTGAATGACATAGGAACGGTAGGGATTCTTATATAAAGGGGCGCATTTTTTGTGGTTAGGTTTCGAGGGGTATAAAAACGGTGCGCTTTTATTAATAAGTCAACAAGTATACCCTATATCGGTCTGGGCCCCAAGTATTAAACCTTCTAATCAACCGTCAACCGATGACCATTTTTCTCGGGCAGATGCAAACCGAACCTATTACTCACCTCTCTTCGGTTACTATGCCCGATCATGATTTTCGTTTGCTTCAGTCCTGGTTGAACCTGGTTTCGGCTTAAGCACTTCACTTAGTCACTGATATGAAACCAGTTTGAGAAGACGAGCTCACTGAAATGGGTCTTGATGATAGTCATTTTGCTACATAAGGAAAGTGAAGGAAGCTTTAATTAGAATTCTTGAATTTATTTGATCGGGTATTGTTCATAATTACTTGTTCTGCATTCAGTATCGTGTGTACCAATGCAAAGTATCAGGTCTCACTCCGATTTCGTAAGGCTCTGGTGCGACACAGAGATGGAGAATCCCGAGAGTGCATAACAGGCCTTTGTGAGTATGGTAGACTAATACTATGGAACTAATGAACTTTGAAGGATCACTCAGATAGATCACTAACTTACTTATAAGTTGAGATAGGTTCAATGAAGCATCTGTCTAATCACTAAAGGTTACTTCTTTTTCTAATGAATTGATTCTGATCCCGTGTTAGCTGAGATCTAATCAAGGAGATGGAGATATGCATCAGAAGTGTAGGATGAGGAGTCAATCAAATTGGAGAAGGTCAGAAGATTCTCTGCCTATAGGGCAAGAATTCTTAGTCTTAAGATCTCGAGGCATTTAAGTACCGAAGCGAAAATACTTCTGTTTAGAAAGAGGGTTATATATTACAAGTAACTTATTAGAATCATGTCTCATAAATGAATATGAACATTTAATCAGTGAAAAGTATTGTTATGGAGAAATCCAAACCCATACTACCTCGCATATTTGACAAACTCCGCTTCCTATTAATATCGAAAGGTACTCATGAATGATGCAGAAACTGATTATTATCAATTATCAAGATCCATTGCCCACTCCTGAATCCTAATTCCCACTTTTATTAAACTTTACGCTTGTATATTTAAGATTTCAGTCTAAGACTACATTTAAGTCCTCTTATTATCATATCAGTGGAGTCCAAATAGAAATGATCTTGAGTAGTTGGGGTAGTTAGTCTTTTAATTTATCATCTGTCCTTGTGGGAATGATATCTGGACTTTAAATATCCACTTTTATTACTTGTACAACCTGTGCACTTGCAGTGATTGAGACCACAAACAAAAATTTTAAATGAGTCATCTTACAAGAGAAAACAATTCCAATTTTTAATACATATGAAAAATGGTCTCAACAAATTTATGGCATTGATGCTTGGGATTAGATAATATTCCTTTGGTGACTGTGTCATAAATTTGCTTATATCATTTGGTCCTATCAATAAGCGCACATGACATAGGTATTCTATCACGACAAACTTCATACAGTGGTAAAAAAAAATAAAAAAAAAGGACCCTCGGGATATGGGGTGTCACAACCCCTCACCTGTCAACACTATTATTTGGCAACTTGACTCTAAATTCTCCAATAAGGATCTTAGGGTGCTATCTTTCTTCTGTGGAGTTGAGGTTCTAACCAATTCGATGGCCTCACTATCTCAACAAAAGCATGTTATTGATCATCTCAGCAAACATAACATGCTAGACTCCAAACCTAAATTCCACACCTTTGTCGTAGACACTTCTTCGACCACTCACCGATAGCCATGGGCCAATCAATGCTATCATCATGTACTATAAGCTGGCTGCGGCCTTCAACATATCTGAATGACTTGACTAGATATTTCCTTTACCGTGAATAAACTCTCCTAGTTTATGCATGTGTCATCCAAACACCATTGGGGAGCGGTCAAACGTTTGCTTTGTTATCTCAATAGCATAAGATCCTTTGGTATCCGACCAGAGACACTCATCGACATTACATGGCTTCTCTGAGCGCGGACTGGCCGGTAACCCAAATGATCATACCTCCATAAGTGCTTTTCTTATTTTTATGGGTGCTAATCACTTCTGAGTTTTACAAAGCAACACAATGTTGCTTGTTCTTTTACTGAGGCTGAGTATCTTGTAATTGCGACTTTGACGCCCCAAAATCTAGGGGTCCGTTGATCAACAATCAACCCATGGAAAGCCTATGGATATCGTGTAACTCGATACCACACCGTTATGTCCTATTTATCGAGATCCATAATTTAACAAAAATGAGATAAAGTCTCCTTTGTATGGGGAGCTCTATCCAAAATCCAACCTGTACAACAATACAATCACATGACCCATCTGAGGCCCAATATAACACAATGATCGCACCGGGTCCACTTATGAGTAAAAATTGACCACACTGGGCCCATTTATCCACATTCATATAAAAACATGTAAGACTATATTAAAAACAGTCCATATGAGTTCAATTACAACTCTTTACATATTAGTACATACTAAAAATAATTTGTTCCAAAATTATTTTACAAAAATAATTACAAAAGTGATTATAAAAGCCACACGTCAGCTTTCTTCACCCTTACGACCCCGGATGAGAACTGTCCACCGACGCAAGTCCCGCACCTGAAATGTTTTTCCCGTATATAGGCGCAGCTACGCTTAGTAGCCGCACTTACGTGGTTACCTCACCTAAGTGCACGTGCAATTTCCACATTCAATATCCACAATTTCAAGCAAGAAATATGCAATCTTATGTTGAATTCTACATGTCATATGCTGTTATGTTCATTTATATCCCATCACACCATACTCGAGTCTTTACCGACTCCCATCATACCCAAATCTTCACATACTCCTATCACACTATGCGATGCCCATGTGTGATAAACCATCATTGATGGATTACATCCAATGATCCTTTTTGAAACCAATATCATTTGTTTACAAACCAAAACCTTTTTGAATGTTAAACCTCAAATGATCATTTTATTTACAAAACCATGTGTCTTTTGTGGGCAGCGAATTTTCGGGGTCCCATCGCAGGCTTTGCAAGCCTTCCAAAACTCTTTGGACTTTCACCGTTGGAGTGTCTGAACCAATCCAGGTCTTTCACCCAAGGGAGTATCTAGCCCTTCTTTCTATTACCTGACACAATTTTTTACCATTTCGTTCAACAGGGCAACTCTGTTGAACTTCGTCAAACGGTGCCGAGCCCACTCATCAATCACCTATTGTGGTGTTGATCTCAACCATGTATTCACACCCATGAAATGCGTTGTTCCCATGCATATGCAACGTAGTGTACCATTGCATGTCACTGTCATGCCACATATGTAATGAATGTCATATGGACAATTTAACTCATACATTTAACCATGTATCATGGACAATTATATTACATGCATATAATTTCCAAAACAACCATTCATTTCAATGTCAATATATAAGCATACGTATATTAACATTCATCAAACAACACTATCAATCATGTTATTACTCAATCCACAATAATGTTCCTTCACCCTCAAGGCCAATTATGGCTTCCAGGCACGCCCACAAAAATAAACAATACAAGCATCTTAAACCGTGCTCTAACCGGCTACAAACCGCCAAACAAGCTCCTTAACAAATCGTGATTATTATTTAATCCAAACAGTCCCCTAAACACTTTTTTGGACATATTACACACAACCAAAATCAACATTAATAAAACCACCCACAACGGGCCGCAAACGACAATTAAAGTCGTTTAAACAGTTTCTCAAACAGCCCTCTTAGGGGCATCAATTAATCGTCTGATAATTCTTTTAATCTAAAATGGGGCCCCTAAAAACACTTTTTTTTGGGACATATTACACACAACCACAAATCAACCTACAAAACTGATAAATAGCTTATAGAACAAAGAATAAAGTCGTTTAATTACGTCAAACAACCCCTTAGGGCATCAATTAATACCCTATAATTTCTTTCTTGAATTCAAATAAATTCCTAAACACTTTCTGGGAGATATTGCACACAACCACAAATCAACACACAAAATCAACCACAAACGGGTTGTAGAACGACAATTAAAGTTGTTTTAACCCATGCCAAACAACCCCTTAAGGCATAAAATAGAGCCAAACAGCTCCTAAGGGTGGAAATATAACCAAATGAAATTTTAGGTGGAATAAACTAAAGTATGAAGAATTCTACCTCAAGCGTAGTAATTCTGCAAGTGAGGTCTCAAGAATACCTCCTAATCCTGAAAATTTTGATTTCTCAAAACCTACTCCTTTAGATCTTCTGTGAAATCCCTCCTTTTTGCACTCACGCCAGAGCCCGGCTGCCGAGTATATGAATCACTCGCTCATTTAATCACCACTAACTCGTAGATCAAAGAGAGAAGCCCTCGCTTCTCATTTTCTCCCTTTTCTCTCTATAGGTTTAGCAGAAAAATGTGTTCTTTCACTAAAATTCTCATTTTGACCTTATTTTGACCTTTTAAGTACTTTCGCTCATGTCGTAAGCACTGCAAGTCCAATAACTGATCGGTATGTTTCGCTCGAAACAATTTATTTGCCTCGATTTATTAAATTATTTTAAAATGAACCTTACTTAATTTATTTTATACTTTCAAGATTTTTCTCAAAAATCCCGTTGTTTGGGTCCACTAGGCACCCAACGCCCCGAAAATCGTGAAAATCTGACTGTCTCAGAATTCCATGAAATTTTTATGGGTAACTAGATTTCGCGAGACGAATCCAACAATGGGATCTATTTTTGTCATCCGAGATCTAAAAAAATTCAAGATTTGCAATCTGTGTTGTATTTCATCCCTAAAATTCACACACACATACACATTCAAATCACATACATATGGAACAGTCATTTAATTACCAAATGACTAAAAATATACCTTCATCATCAAATAAGAAAGTGATAATCGCATGTTGTGTAATCTACTGATCCACGAGCTGGGGCCGCGACTCACTTAAAAGAAAGAAAAAAAGGTTTTCAAGTTTTAGAAAATCCGTCCCTGTGGAGGAACGGTTTTGTTTGAGTTCTAATTTCTACTTTTATTTTTTATTTATTAAGGGGGAAATCAAGTAAAAACAAAAACCCTTAATGACTCCAGTCAGGAAGAAACGGACTGTGAAACATGAGTATGGGTCCGAGGATAAGGTTACCTATTAAGAAGGTACCTCATGTGAGGTATTACCCCTCTAAGCCCGAGACTTGGTCTCTATTAATGAATTGAGCACATGGGAGCATATGGGTCAAAGATTTGTTAACCACCTAGTTTAGACGGACAACGTGAATCACATAAACCTAGTGGCATCTAGCATACATTTAATCTCAACAAAATATAACTAGTTATAGTCCCAGAACCACGCTGCGCCCATAAGAAGTCAAATAATACACAACAAGCATGTATGGCAAACAAATACCAAGTATTCACATGAATTCCATTATCCAACATCAAAGCACATACCTGTGGTCCCTAGCCATGCACTGCAAGGGAAGGATAGTCACATATTTCAAGCATACAACAATCTCTCAAATTTAAATATCAAAAGCAAGGGAAGTCAGGAGAAACCATACATTACATCTCAGCCACTCATTGCTGCTACACCACCTGTGCAACTATAAAAACATGCCAATTTATCACAAAAATTCAGCCTCGACAAAACACTAAATAAATTACTAGCGCTTAACTAACCACCTTTGACCCAAGATAAAATCTCACCTTATGAAATGCGCTGGACAAAAAATTAACCTAAACTAAACCCCATTTCAGACCCTAAACATAGCCCTACATTGATTCGGAGTGAATCGGCTTGAATCACAAAGGCGGGCCCTAATTAAACTCGAAATCGGGCACTTCGAGAAAACCCAATGAATTGGTAGGATCCAGTTCCCCAACCGTTGAACCAGTTTAGAACCCCAAAATTTTTTCTTCAAAACATTCCTCACAAATTAAGGAACCCAACAAAAGCAACAGTGTACAATTCTGACTCTAGATGAGCGAGAACCGACCCAAACAAGGAAAAGTGCCCTAACTGCTACCACTAAACAAAACCTAATGAATCGTTGATCCAGCCCATAACTAGTGTTTTCGCTGATAGGGACTAATTTTTTTTTAACATTCCCAAGAGTAAGGAACCCAAAAAAAGTGGACGATGATATACTGATCAGATGAGTGAGAACCAACCCAAACAAGGAAAGTGCCCTAAATGCTATCCCCGAACAAAACCTTAATGAACCTGGTCGATCCACCCCCCAACCGACGAGCTAATTGAGAAAAAATCTAAAAAAAATTTAGAACATTCATCATAGAGTAAGGAACCCAAAAAGCAACGACGTATGATTCTAACTCTGGATGAGTAAGAACCGACCCAAACAAGGAAAAGTGCCCTAACTACGATCCCTGAACAAAACCTAATGAACTGGCTATTCTAGTTCCCCAACCGGTCGAGCTAGCTGAGAAATAATCTCAAAATTTTTTAAACATTCCTCACAGAGTAAGGAATCCAAAAAAAAGTAACAACATATGATTCTGACTCTGGATGAGTGAGAACCGACCCAGCCAAGGAAAAGTTCTAACCCGCTATCACGAACAAAACCCAATGAACTGCTGGATCTAGTTCCACAATCCGGCCGGTTTCTGGCCGAGAATAATCTCAAATTTTTTTCAAAAAATTCCTCATAGAGTAAGGAACCCATAAAAAGCAACAATGTACAATTATGACACTAGATGAGTGAGAACCGACCTAAACAAGGAAAAGTTCCCTAACTGCTATCGCTAAACAAAACCTAATGAACTGGTTGATCTAGTTCCATAACCAATCGAGCCGATTGAGAAAAAATCTCAAAATTTTTCAAAACATTCCTCACAAAAGAGGAGACCAAATGACATAATACAATTTAAATTTGATGAGTGAGAACCAACCCAAGAAAGGAAAAGTTCTCTAAAATGAGGCTGTAAACATCAGAAGCAAAGACAAGCAATGTCTAAAAGAAATGAGAAAAGCATACAACGTTCATACTTGTAGGATACCCGACCGGCTCCCTTGTCTTCTTTCTCTTTTTCGCCCTAAACCAGGTATCAACTCCTTCAAACCTTAGAAATCCTCTTCAAATGAGAGGACCACTAAACCTGTATGCAGAACTATCATTCTTTTCTTTCTTTTTCTCCCCTCACCTCTTTTATTTTCTTTTCTTTTTTCCCTCCTTTCTCTACGGTTTTTTGCTTGTATTTCTCCCCCTTTAACTCGAGCCCACTCCATTTTGCACACCTTCAGTCCCGGAACTCCCTAATCGCCCTCGACTTCATTCCATAAACACTTCTATTCACGAGGTTAAGAAACACATTAACTCATTTGCTTAACCACCAAGAATCCAAAATGGGCTCAAGGTGGGTTGCAAGCAACCCATAAGATGGCCCAAAACTAGACCCAAACCTTGCCTAGGACTGATCTGGAGCCTATAGGACCGAACCAAGTAGGATTTGGGCTCCAAAATCACAAAAATTAGTGTTCCATACAAGCTGGCCCAATGATCCTGCTGAAAAAGGTTCCAACTGGTCGAGCCGGCTGAGAATAAAACTTAAAATTTGAGAAAAAATTTCTTGAAGAATAAGGAGTCTAACAAAGAAAAACAACGTGCAATTCTGAGTTTAGATGAGGGAGATATGACCAAAACAAGCTTGAGTGCTCCGAATTCGAACCTACTCAAATAATGAACTTCAATTGAAATCTATCGAACCGGTTGAACCAATTCCCAAATGGTCGATTTGATTAATAAGAATTCTCAATTTTTTTCAAAGAATTCCCTAATTAGTAAGGAGTCCAATAAAAGAAATGTTGAATGATTTCCAGTCGAGATAAGGAAGATATGACCAAAACAAGCTCAAGTGCTCCTTATTCGAACTTGCTCCTATGAACTCTAGCTCAACCGGAATTTTCGGGGAGGTTGGTTTACCCCCCAACCATCGCTAGGCGATGAAGGGCCAAACTATAATGACTTTATTTGCTTTTTTCGTATTATCAGGCCCAAGTCTTATAACCGAATCAAAATATCATATAAAAGATACAAATAAAACTACCACCGTAAAGGGTGTTTACAAAGTGTCAATACATACACCCAGTCCCACTACATTTACATACAAAAATTGTACATTTACATTTACATAATCGTAGCGCAGTGATCTCACTGCGGGGATGACCCTACTATTTTGTGCTGGCTAAAAAGTATGCTAAGATCACTTAATGCCTTTCGACCTACACCCGATTAAAACCCATGTTAAGCTTAACGCTTATTGAGAAATGTATGACTTATACGTATACACATGCATTTATACTCTTTAACAGTAAGCATATAACAGTAACAGATATACAGTAGCAGATATCATAATTTTTCATGAATTCATATAACAACTTATACACATACTTATACTTATAGTAGCCTTATACTTGTTCAGATCTCCCGTAGGAGTTACAGAGCTTATACTTATATAGAGGTACCCGTAGGTACATTCAGAGCAGAACGATGTACATTACTTTACTCTTATTTGTTATTCGCACTTTATCATGAATCAAGCCGACTACCTAGACCGTAAATAATAAATGAGTAGGAAACAAGATAATAAGTACCAAGGTAATGATACAGATCGCGTGACAACATAACACAAAAGCGTATGTCGAAGCACCGATAAGAGTGTGCCGTCATACTAATCAGAGAGTACCGAAATACTAAATGTGCCGAAGCACGGTCATAGAGTGTCATCGCACTAATAAGAGAGTACCGGCATTTAAATGCGCCGCGCACCTGGCCAGAGAGTGTCGCCCTAATTGGCAAGAGTACCGGCAATTATACGTAGTCACCACGCAATGAGGTGTCGTGGTCATTCAACATCCGGCCTAGCATTCCAAATTATATGTTCAGAACTTACTATCTATCATGGGGCGTGAATTTGCTAACATCGGGCTTTACTTCACTACAGGTATCATACGGGGCCCAATTTTCCTTTACCTACAAACATGAACTGACCCTTTCATACACTTATAAAGTCCTCATTAGTCAAATAGACAAGTCTTTGGAATAACAAAATAACAAAACATGACAAAAACACATGTCTGTGAACAATGCTACGCCACAACGTAGCAATGCTACGCTGAGGTGTAGGCCTTCACCGCGGCGTAGCTTTGCTATGCCTCGGCGTACCCAAGGCTTGTTCAAGCCTCCCTCTCGGCCACGCCGTGGCGTGGACCTACGCTGTTGTGTGGGATCACTACACCACGATGTAGGACCCCAAAATTTCCCAGATTTGTTGATTTCATCCCTTTTTCCATAAATCCAACCAAAATAAAAAGAAAACTCATATACTCTCTAGAAAAACATCTCCCAAGTGTATTCTAATCCAACCAAAACCAAACATAGAGATTAATTTAGGGTTTTTTCCAAACCCAAACGCAAATACTTGTAAGTTAGGTTAACTTCCTAACACCCAAACATGTATCCATACACCATAAACAAAGAATCCATAAATCCATACTATCTTATAAATCAGGTTTTACCAACCCAACTTCTTCAACAAATCTGGGGTGGTTATGATGAATTCCTGAACTAAACCTCTGCAGCGGAACAAACTGAGACCGCCACAAAAAAAAGTCCAAAAATCCATACATATCCATACAAAACCATAGCAATCCATACTATTCCATACCTTTCTCAGCTTTCTTTCTCTTCCCTCTTCTTCTTCTCTTCTCTCTCCTCTCACGTTTTTTTTTTTTTTGTTTCTAAATGGGTATGAGAAAATATCTCATCCTAGACAACTTGGTCTTATCCCATTTGATTTTTAAATTTTCCTTTATTACACTTTTGGTCCTCAAACTCCTTCTATTTGCACCACAACTTATGCTATTTCTATAATAAGTATAATCTTCTTATATTATAACTTTATATCCCGTTTGACAAATCTAATTTTTACCCTTGTATCTCGTATTAAATCTCGGTTTTGAAATTTTCTCACTTAGCAAAATAATAATTATAAAAATTTCGTATCGCACTTATAATATACCCTAATTATGTTTAAAAACGACTGGTGTATTGGGTGTTACAATCCCCCTCTCCTTTAAAATAATTTCGGCCCCTAAAATTACCCTCGAACTAAAGAGCCGAGGGTGCACTGTGACCACATCGACCCGATTCCCATGTCGCTTCCATACCGTGATGTTGCCAGCACCTTACCAAAGGGACTCGCTTGTTCCAGAATCAAGTTTTATTTTCTCACGATCTAGAATAGTTTTCTACTTCTTCATCGAAAGTAAAATCTTCTTGTACTCATATATCTCTAACTGGTAATATGTGCGATGTGTCGAACGGAGCCCTCCGGTTATTGCATACACATGGAATACATCACAAATTTTGGCTAACTCTAGAGGAGGCCAAAGGATACGTGCTTATTGGTCCGACTCTTTCTAAAAATCTCGTGAAGGGCCACGAATTGACCCGCTTTTCCTTCCAAGCTGAGTATCTTTTTCCAAGGAGATACTTTTGAAAAACTTTGTCTCCGACTCAGATCCTTTTCTTTAAATTTAGCATAAGACCTTGGTTTCCATCACTTCAGCGCCTTAACCCCACCGAAGACCAACTTTTTTCTTCTTTGTCTTTATTAAATCAGATTCACAATCTTATGTTTGTTCAACTCTCATTCAACATGAGGAGTTCTACATCTTCTTCCATACAAAGCCTATGGGGCCATACTAACATCGGACTGACAATCGTCATATAAGAAATTCAATGAGTGGAATATACCTATCCCACCCTTCTGGAAATCTAATACATGTACTCTCAAATCATATCTTCCAGCGACCAACTACTCTTTCAAATTGTCCATATGTCCGTGGATGGAAAGTGCTGCTAAAATCTCGGCCCCTGCACTCAAAAAGCTTATCAGAATTCCTTCGCACCTCACGCAAATCGTGGATCGCGATCGAACACTATCGATAAGGGAATCTCATGAAATCTGATAATTTCACTCACATAAAGCTCCTACTTAGACGATCTATGTGGAGTAGCCGAAAGTCTGACCCCAGAGGGGAAGGAGCATACTTGGTCAACTCATGCCCACAATTACCCAAACTGCATCATGTTTCCTTTGGGTGAAGTGAAAATCGGATAAGAAATCAATAGTAATGTTATCCCACTTCCATTAGGGAATTGGAAGGGGATTCAATAAACCAGATGGTGCTTAGTATTCAACCTTTACTAGATGATACGTCAGCCAATTAGACACGTACTCAAAAATGTCCTTTTTCATCCCTCGCCACCAATAGTATTGTTTCATATCCTGGTACATCTTATTACCTCCAGAGTGAATGGTGAAAATAGAATTGTGGCTTTCATATAATATCTTCTTTCTCAAATACATAACATCTTGCACACATAATCAGCTTTTGTACAACAACCCACTTTCATCTCATGCGGCACCGCCTTGTCTCAGATCGACTAACTGCACTATATCTTCTAAATTGGCATCATCTTTCTGAGCATTTACTATCATTTGCTTCAAACCCGGTATAACTCTCAATTGAGCCAACAAGGCTCCATTAGAATCAAATCTCCAATCATAATCTTTCAAAGTCAAAGTAGAAATCATTTTCCTACTCAAGGCATCCGCCACTACATTTGCTTTCCCGGGGTGGTAATCAATTATACAATCATAGTCTTTAAACAATTCCAACAAATGATGTTGCCTCAAGTTCAAGTCCTTCTGAGTTAGCAAATATTTTAGACTCTTATGATTAGTAAAAATTCTACATTTTTCTCCATACAAATAGTGTCGCCAAATTTTCAAAGCAAATACTACAGCTGCTAACTCCCAATCATGAGTGGGATAGTTTTGTTCATGAAGTTTCAACTATCTAGAAGCATAAGCCACCACTTTCCCATTCTGCATCAATACGCATCCTAAACCTATCCTCAAAGCATCACTATACATAGTAGCACTCTTACCCGGCGGTGACGCCCCCAACCTGGGTCCGTCACTAATTCAATAACCTGCTGAATACTGCAGAATGTCGTGACCACATTTTTCATTTAAAACGGCAGAGTCTCCTTTGTACGGAGCTCACCCAAATACAAAATCTTCATAAACCTATCCCAACATCAATCAATTGGATACAAACGGCCTCGGGCCCAAACCAATACTAATCACACTATATCCAAAACAAGGAGATTCACAATATTCCAACTATATCCATAATGCAAGAGTTAATGATTCACTCTTATACAACACATATATTAAAATGAGAAGCATTCTAATACATGTAAACATCAACAGCTTTTCACATTTCCCGCTTTCTTTCTAATGGGCCACTCTAGACGAGCCGTCTCTCGCACACTCCCGACTAGAAAAGGGGGTCCTGACGACGGCGCTAAAGCTCAAGAGAGAATCGCCCCATGGGCTACTCACCACCTAAGTGCAACAGAATGTTCCAAATTAAATATACATTCAAGCACCACCATCCTACTCAATGTCTACATGACCAACTCATCCCGAGTCCTCAATTAATCCTCTCACACTCGCCTAAGCCTCAGAAGGAGAATATTATTTTAATAGTGGACAACCTCCGATATATATATATCAATCGGGCTAGTCCGACGATTGATATATATTATTTGCTTGCGGGACTACCCTCCGATGAATAATATTTAATCACGTCCGACTTGGCCGATATATTATTTAGTCTGACTACTCCGAACCATTTTTCCTCTAGACTATCTCATGCACTAACTCCTAAAATCCTAGGATGTTCATGCATATGGAATGGCGTATGCCAATCCCATTACAAATTAATCACATGCAAATATATAAACATGAATATACTGCATAAAATTAAATCGCCACAACATGTTATGTAATTATTTACTAAACATCAAAATTAGCTCACATGGGCTAATAATCACACACGAAAGAATTTAATTTAAATCACTGCCAAACACCTATTTTCATCGAAAATATATTTTCAAAGATATTTCGAATAAATAAACCTCGCTTACTATTCCCTAATCATACAAAACAACGGCTCACTTAGGAACTCCGAATCCAATTCCGCCATTTACTACCTAATACATACTAAACAACCATTTAATACACAAATTAAAACCCAACCACACCCATCGAATTCTCGACTGGCTACTTCGACAGCTTCTAAAAGCTCTGCAGAAGAATTTCTGATAATTTTGGCCCCATGTTTTGGGACCGGCCCACACCATTCCGCGATTTCATACCAATACATGATTTAAAGCAAATATTTATGAATTTAAACACCCAACAGCCCGTGAATAACAGCCACTGCTTCAATATTGGGTTTCACAAATTCAAATCAATCTTGGCCCTGGGTTCGATCGATCAAACCACTCACCTACTTCAAACCAACCGAAACATGGAAAAACCCCTGAAAAATGGGAATAAACACAAGTAGGAGAAAATCCACCTCTTGGAGTTGTCAAAAACTCGCAAACCCGGTCCACACAGAGCTCGCCCGCGTGAACGCCTTCGCCCGCTGAAACTAACGGCCCGACGCCCTATTTCAGAGAAGGAAGACCTCTCTCTGAAAAGACTCCATTTTTGTTCCAAAGAACCCACTGCATCCCACGAAATCGGGCCCCACGTTTTTTGCCTTTTCGGAGAAGATGATGTCTTCTTCACAAAATTACAAGTTTGCCCTCATTAATCCAATTAATTTCTTTTACCGTAGATTTGATATTCCATTACTACCGGGCCCATTTTCATCATTTCTTACTCATACCACTTATGGTACATGAGTACTTGTTATATGCGCTTTCGTACTCGCGCCGAAAACGATTCTGACACACAATGCGATGCCTCAGCGTATAGACTTTATTTGTCTCAGAGAAAATTATGAAATTTGCGTACCCCAGCTAGATTGCGAGGCGATTTCAGCGGTACAATCCCGGGTTTAGTCATCAGGACCTAGAGAAATTGATACGGATTTTTAGCGTAATTACAATTTTGTAATTAAAATTAGATTTTATACTTATTCCGATTGAAATTTCTCGGGTCTTACATTCTCCCCCCTCCTTAAAGAATTTAGTCACGTGAAATTCGAAACGATCATTATCAACACATGCATATGCAACATGCACTCTACCATGCATGTAAACTAGTCATTTAAATCTTAAACGACTAAACCACGTACCTTCATCCCTAAACAAGAAGGGATAAGTGGCCCGCATCGTGTCCTCGCGCTTCCACGTGTACTCCTCCATTCCATAGTGCCTCCACAGTACCAACACTAGCCTCACGGTTTTGCGTTGCAAGAAACGATCCGCGACACTATCAACAATGCACCATGGTGGTCCCTCCTCGAAGGTCCCGTCGGTGTCGACCTTAATCTATCCGATCAGCCTCGTAGTGCGGATCGGAGTATACTCTCGGGCGTAAGGCGACAATGCCTCTCGGACGACATGCTGGCGATAGCTGCCGTACTTACGAAGGTGCCTACCTCGGTATGTCCAGAAGGTCGATGAACCTCGGCGATGGCACAAGCGCTAGAACGACCACTCTCTTTCCAGGAATCACCCAGCCGAGGAAGGCAGTGATCACCGACCTCGAACTCTAAGGGGTCGGCGTGGAAATCATCCATGGCTGCTTCATCGGCTCCCAGAGTGGGTGACGGGCCGCTATGTCATGTCAAGCTCACCTTCGGAGAGTGTCTCCTAATCAGTTAGGACCGTTAGTGGGCTCTCTCTCGCTCGATGACTTATATGAAGTGATCTACATGGCCTCATCCTGATACTGTATAGTGCCATTAGTATACTACTTCGATAACTCTTTGTTGTAGGCGAATTCCACCTATGGGCGATTAATCCCTTTAACCTTATGACTCGGGACGGTATGCTTGCGGCGTGTCTCTAACACTATGTATATCCAGTACAACACGTATCCCTACACAAGCCATAGCTTGGTGTGTGGCATGCATTTCTCAGAAGGTCACAATCAGCGACGATCGATGGGCCAGTCAACTGGTCCATGTCATGAATGACATCCATTTGCAGAGAGCTCTTACCCATTCGACAACGCAATCTTAATTTCCAAAAGGGGTATCGAACCTCGAGGTCACTCTGGGCTCTATCCTCGACTCTAAGTCTAAGTGATATCACGTGAGTGATAACTTTCATCTACGATTACATAACTTTTCGGCTTACATACGATACTCTTACATTTCTGATTCAGCTATGAGTCTTCTTTAAATGTAGTCGAAAGACAAACTCAGCCTTTCACCCGAGAGTGGTGAATAATAATGCAGTGCACCCACACCCAGGCTCGTGATGTTCTGCAGTGCACCCCGACCTTAATAATGTCCTCTTGTGACATCGATCTAGGGTCACCACGGCGGAGAATGTGAGATCTCACACTCATAATCCCCGACCTATCAGGTCAACTCTCTGCCATCACAGGAAGAACATCTATTCGACTTCTCTAAGGCCTTAACCTCTAAGCCCCGAATCTAAAAGCGTCATCGAGTGTGCTTAGGCTAAGGTCTCAATTATTGACAACTTTGATGGTACGTCGACTTCATCCGTGTCAAACGACAGCCCATAGGTCTACCACCACAGGTCCGTCACACTTCCATTGCGCATAACTTTGATCGTCTGACTTGACCACACTCTGGCTCATAGCTGGTTGTGCTGGCGGAGTTGCTTGTATAACTGAAGCGAATCTAGTTCTGGCAAAAATCTTGGGGTGTGGAGAATAATTAGCTACCTTCTCTTGTCTACCGGCTAACTAAATTTGCATTGTCCACAAGTCTTGGGATCCCGTCTAAGATAATCCCAGTCACTCGTCTCAAATCTGACCTAGTCACGAAACTGAGTGTGGCTTGAAGTCTTACGCCTCTTCCCAGGAACTAGGAGAAGGCGATCACTCCTCTTCTTTATAACACGTATCAAGTGTTCAGTATCCTCGATTTCTCTCTCTTATGGTCAGATCGTCCCATTCATGGGTCCATATCCAGTAAACGAAAATCTACAATCACCTTAGAATGGACCCTTATGACTAAGATCTCTTGTAATACCCAGTCAATCGAGAAACTACGTATCTCGGGTGTTCAGATATCTCCGAGCTCATCTCTGCCTCGAGCCTCTGGGTGACCGGCCTCCTGGTGTTGACACGTCTCCCACATATCTCCCCTCGTTAGCTAAACTGGCATGCGAACTTAGCGTACAATGATGGTCTCTTAGCGGTGTGGGAGCAATCCTCAGTGATACGCTCCCACTCATTGGGAGTAGATCCAGTGCATCCACGAAGACGCGACCAGGCGTCGCATGCCCGATTCACGGTCAAAGGTCTTGCCCTCTTCTTATAGCGGCGGCATACATGGTGGAAGTGCTCGGTGCAATAAACCCCTTGTCTGTAGCTCTTTGGTGGACTCGAGTTCTATGACTCGGCCCGGTGCCGTCATGCGGTCGTAGAGATGGGCGAAATACCGGGTGTGGCTTTCGTCACAGAAATTTCTTGCCCTCCCATGGAGTAGTCGGGTGGCTCATACGGAAAACATCCTGAGCTTCGCACTACTGAGGTAGATCTAAGTATGGTCTCACCTCGTCCTCCAGTGTAAGGCTCACTAGCCAACAGCTATTGTCACGACAACGGACTCATTATCTTGTGCAGGAAAATATCGTGCCTTTGAAATACCACGGGAGTGCGAATCCTGGCGTGTGGCGATGGCCTCTCGCTCATGTCGATGGCGACCACCATGGCTATCGTTCGATCCATCCTCAGAATGACCTCGAACTACGACATGTCCATAACAATCCTCGGAGTCCCGCTGGTGAGTCCGGATCTCTTTCGCAGCGCCGACATGTGATCCCACTTTATTCTGTACGATCACTGGGAACTCTAGCAGCTCCTCTAAGGTCTCTAGAGGTCGCGCCCATTTCCACCATATATAGGCCTCATTCTCATTTCAGACCTTGATTCAGTCTAATCGGGTCGCGTCGGGAGGTAATCATGCCTCTAACACTTTGGGTGCTGCGGCCAGACGATGGTGCAAAACCGGATCTTTTCCCCACGTGAATCTTTCGGATGATACATACAAACGAAGGTTACTAGGATCTTCCCGGTCTACTGCTATCTGGCTGTGCTATAGCATTGGCTGTAATACCCTCTGACCTCGGCAAAGTGTCTTGATTAAACACGGTGGTGCTTACAGTATCATTGTCTCATCCTGCACTAGCCATTTACGATTAACATGTAGCAGAATGGTTAGCTTTCATTTCCGATCTAACTAGTAATGCGGATCTTTGATTACTAATGAACTGTGCTCCTAATGATGACAGTTCATTTCCTAAGTGGTCTTTAGAATTCCAACCACTTAATTCATTTAATTCTATAAAATTCTAGGCTCTTGTTCATTCAGTGCCCAAATCCTAAGGTCATAATTCCAACTTAGCATTCACCCATTTCCTATCGCATCACCATGCATATAATTTCGTATACGACTAAATGCAATCACCATTTCAAATGGTAGTTAAATCCAATCTGATATCCTACAGGCATAACCTGACCAAAGTTCCCAATCATACGTAACTTGGTGTATCTTGTGATCAATTTCGCGTTTAAAATATTGTTTTCAACAAAATTTTATTTTCAAAATTTTATTTTGAAAATTTTATTTTAATTTTATCAAAATTTATTTGATTTTATTTGATTTTATTTGAATTTAATAAATATTTTTTTGAAAAAATTTTATTTCTGATAAACGGTGTTCATTTGGTATTTCGAGAAAAAACGAGTAGCGGATCGAAAATGGTAAAATTACCTTTGCCCGAAGCCCGAGCGCCGAACGCGCGCGCGCGCCAGCGCCTGCGCGCCGCCTCGCCTGCGCTCACGCCAGCCCAGCTTTGCGCCCCGCTGCGCGCCGCGCCGCAGCTACTGCGCCGTAGCGACTGTGCCGATACGCTGCGCTGCCGCCTTACCTTGCGCGCTGCGCGCCACACCAGCGCCAGCGCCGCTGGAGTACTACTGCCTGCGCCCGGTCTTCTGCATTGCTACGTTAGTTGTATTATTGGCTTGTTTGAGCACGTATTGCAATGGTCCGGCCGTACCTAGCTACTCTTGTATTGCAACACACATGGACCTCTGCGATACAATTTATTCAATTTGCAATGTTTGTGTGCAACTTAACTTCTGTATTCTGCGATACAAAATTTTTTTTTTTCTTTGTCTGAGTAGGCGTGCCATTCCATTTATTTGTTATTTTTTTACGCACAATTTTTTTTTCAATTTTAACAATAATAATTATTCTTATTTTCAATTATTTCCAGCATCTAAAAAAATCACTAAAATCACTAAAAAATCATTTTTTTCTTTTCATTTTCTTGGACACTCAAATAAATTCATAAAAATTTATTTTTCTCCATTTTCTTAAATTTTACACCATATAAAACCTTAGAAAATTATTTTCTCACTTCAAAACCAAATAAATTTACAAAATTTATTTTCTTTTTCGATTTTCTATTTGAAAAATTTTCTCCATCAAATAAATTTATAAAAATTTATTTTCTTCTATTTCTTCAATTCCCATCCAATAAATTTATTAAAAATTTATTTTCCTTCATTTATTCGGGTTTGTACTATACCCTCGAACATTTTCTAAATGTTTCCTTAACCTTTCATTGATATTGCTAATCACCAAGCACACAACATTATAACACATTACAAACCATGTTATACACCACAATCACCAATTAATTCACGAATCACACAAAACACATCAACACTGCGTGCATGTGTAGTGTTCTTTTGTCAGAGTGATTTTCCTAGGTAATCTCATACCTACACTTATCATCAAACCACCTTAGTGGTGATGGATACCCAAACCCAGAGCTCCACTGGGTATTAGTATGCCTAAGCTCGATGCCAAGGCTGTGGCCAGCTGAGCTTGGGGTCGTTGACTACCGTCGGCAGAGTGGAGATACTCGTGAATGTCGGGTGACACGACTGACTTTTCCTGAATCGGGCGGAATCTCCGCACATGCGGGAGCTCTACGAATAAAATCTTCATAAAACACCGTCCCAACATCAATCTTTGATTCGCGGCCTCTTGGGCTGGCAATACTAATCGCGCATATCCAACGGTTATATCTTCTGATATTCCGACTATATCATGACCTGAGTTAATGATTCACTCTTGCCAACACATATATTAAAATGAGAAGCATTCTAATACATGTAAAACATCCATAATGCATTTGGCTTTCTTCTAGCTAAACCTCTAGAGACGAGCAGCCTACTGTAAGCTCCGTGCACGTAAGGGATCGCGACGGGGTGAGCTAAAGCTCGAGGTAGGAGGCCAACACTAAGTGGGCTACTCACCACTAAGTGCGGTCTGATGTTCCAATTAAACATACATTCGAAGCAAATGCATGATCCTACTTGAATGTCTACATGGCCCGACTCGGATCAGAGTCCTCAGGCTCTCACACTCGCCTAAGCCTCATTATGAGAATATTAGTTTTAATAGTGGACAACCCTCCGTGTATATATATATCAATTGGCGCTCAGACGATTGATCTGTGTTTGTTTTGTGGACCTCTGATGGATAACTATCAAGCCCCGAACTCAGGCTGGTGGAGATATATTATTTAGTTTGGGTACCCTCGAACCATTTTCCTACAGACTCGTCTCGCTGCACTAACTCTAAATCCTAGGATGTTCAGTGCATATGGAATACATGTATGCCAATCTATTGAGTCTAATCACATGCAAATAAACATGAATATGCTCGCATAAAAATTAAATCACACAACATGTTATGTAATTATCATTTCAAACATCAATTAGCTCACATGGGCTATAATCACACACAACTTGTTTAATTTAAATCACTCGGCCTTAAACACCTATTTTCCACGAAATATATTTTCAAAGCATTATTAGGAATAGTGAAACCTAGTTTACTATTCTGGAAAATCTAATATTGGTTCATAGTGACCGAAATCTGACATTCTGACTGATACATATAACGACATTTAATACCGCAAATTAAACGCCACAAAAATTACAGACATGCAGACGACTAAATCTCAAGAATTCCTACAATTTCGGGTCCATGTTTTGGAGACTGGCTCACGACTCATTCATTTTATACCAATGCTGATTTAAAGCATTTATAATTTAGCTTGCCAACAGCGTAGCAGCCACTGAGAAGGAGACTTGTATTGGGTTTCAATAAATTAAATCAATTGATCCCAGGTTTTGAGGCCGTCAATAAACCCCTCATGACCTCGAACCAACTGGCGTGGAAAAACCATAAAGGAACTAAACACAATAGGAAAATCCTACCTGCAGTTGTCAAAAAACTCGCAAACCAGGGGTCCGCGCGTAACTTTGCTCGGCACATTGAAACGCTTCCGCTCTTGCTCGGACAAATCAGCGGTCCAGATCAATATCTATTTCTAGAGAAGGAAGACCTTCTCTCTCAGAAAGAACTCATTTTGTTATTGAAGCCCCACTTTGCATCTCACGAAATCAGCTCCGTTTTGCCTTTCTTTAAATTGGAGAAGATGATGTCTTCTTCACAAAATTACAGTTGCCCCCTCCGTTAATCAATTAATTCATCTTGCAGTTGATATTCGGCGTGCCGACCGTCCATTTTCATCATTTCTCTACTCATACCACTTATGGGTACATGAGTACTGTTATATCTTGGCACCGATCGCGTCGGCAGATTCTGACTTCCGAATCGATGCCTCGGCGATCTTGGAAACTTTATTTGTCTCGAAAATTATGAAATTTTACGTACTAGCTAGATTTTGCGAGACGATTTCAACGGTACAATCCGTTTCGATCATCAGGACACAGAAAATTGATACAGTTTTAGCGTAATTACAATTTGTAATTAAAGTGCGATTTTGCCATATTCCGAGTGGAAATTTCTGGATATTGAAGTGGTGAGTCAACAGTGCCTCAACAGGTATTTCTTTTAACAACTCAGCGGATTGGCCTTGTCATCACTCGAGCTTCACCCTTCGGAGTAATCTTGTAAGTGAGGATCTTATGTGAAAATCCTTGTCTGAATCTCGATAATAACTTTGCTAAGCCCGAAGCTACCGCCTCGATTACATTTCAAGGAGGTTTCCAATTCACAACTGCTTCAATTTTCACTGGGTTCATTCTAATACCTTCATTAGATCTGATATGACCACAAGATGACACTTCTGACGAAAATCACATTTGTAACTTTGCAACGGTGATTCTCTCGGAATTTACCATCTGTATCCTCGAAATGGTGTTATTGTTCTGTGCAGTAGCAGAATACACTAGGATATCATCAATAACATCTACCTTCAGTCAGTCCAAATAGGGACAAAAACCTATTCATCAAGTCCATAAATGCGGTCGAACATTGGTAAACCGAATGGCATTACTAAAACCTTAATAGTCGTAATGGGTTAAGAAAGGCATTTGAGGACATGACCTCTTTGCGAGGAGTTGATAATATCCCGATCATAAGTCGCTCTTGAAGAACTGCCTTCTTTCAGCGATCAAATAAATCCTCATTCTTTCAACGAATCTTGATATGCTTGTCCACTTTGTTTATTTGCTATTAACGATACACATCAGAAGGTGCTATTTTCTTCTTAACAAATAAAGCAGCGCACCCAGGTGAGACACTAGGTGAGATAAGAGCCACTTGTCAATAAGCTCCTGTAGTTGAGTCTTTAACTCTTCCCGGTTAGTTGGAACCCTATGGTAGGGTTTTCTCAAGTAGGAGTCTTTCCTGTACAACTTGATAGAGATCCACTTCTGCTGGGTGAGTACTCTCTGTAATTCCTCGGGAAATACATTAGGGAACTCCCTTATCACAGGAATATTTTCGAAATTCACTTGCTCTCTTTTTGAGTCAAGAATCAAAGCCAAAAAGGTTTTACAACCCTTTCTTTCTAAAAAGCGATCGGGCTTAAAGTAGTGGAAATAACTTTAGGGTATTGATTCCGTCGGATACCTTGTAATGTTACTTATGATAGGTCGAAAACATTGGCTTGATTTATTTACTCTTATCTTCTGTCAGGCACGATGTTTGGATAACGATGATACTAATATCAAATCAAACTCATGAAAGGCAAAGCAATTAGATCAACCAAGAATTCCCTATCATGTACCAATGAGGACAATTCTTACCAGGTTGACTCTAACAGCATGCCTAGAGGACTTCAACAAGCGAGATCATAAGCTAATAGCTCAGTGAAACAATTTAACATGTTTGTTCATGCATATATAAATGCATAAAGCTTGGGATCAGATTAAATCATATAAGTCGATATCAAAGAGAGTGAAAGTACCGACAATAACCCGACATTGGATCTTCCACGAGCTCTCATAGTTAAGCTCGGAGTTGAAATTTGTAGTTGGGACGATTCCTTGTCTCTCAAAGCACTACCTCTTCCTTCCAGACATCGTCCTCTACCCGCCATACGAGTTTGTGGGGTACATTAGTCCTCATCTACCACTCCCTTGAGGATTTCTAGAACTACGATCACTTGTGGACGATTGGTATCCATGATTAGTGCTCACAGAAAACCCCGAGTTACGCCACCACTGATACATTTATGATTTGCGGCAATGCGGGCATCTTGACCTTTCCTCTCTTGTCCAGGTTCAAGGTGCTCGACCGGTTACTGTGTCATGGTAGGATCCATATCTCCCCACCTTATAGTTGAACTGCAGCTACTGAATCAGCAGCGACCTCCTAGGTCTTTTTCTTAGAAGAGGAACCCCCTCTTGAGAACATTTTCTCTTTTTTTCTTTCTTGACTCTTCATTTCAGACTTCTCAATTTTTATGGCCGCTTGTACTAGATGATAAAAATTGACAACTATCATGAGTAACAATGAAGTGAGGTACATTTTGATGACTAATTAAAGCCCTCCTCAGCCCCATCTGCAATAAATTTTTTCCATAGAACATATTAAGTTGCATATTTACTAAGACGGCTGAATTCTTTCTCATATTAGGCCTTCATGTGGTTTCTTTGTCTTAGAGTAAATTGCTTGCTTTTGACTCTAACCATGTCATCGTGACATAGCGTTATTAAACTGCGTGGCGATGATCACCATGTAACTAAATCTGAAAGCGATGGATTTACAAGCCGACTTCCGCCCGTCATAAGGCGCACCTTTAAGCTGTTAAGCTACATGTAGCCTTTTGGTCACTGGGACTCTCTTTATCTGCAGCCCTTTCCAATTTTCAAGCCCAAAACTTCGGCTTTATCGGACTCTTCCATACTTGCACCATGGAAATTCTTCCACTCGGTAGCTTCTTGCTGAATCTTGGAGCTCGAGGGTCGTGAGTCGATCTAAGACCACCTACCCGTACCACAGAGATTTTACCAAATGCTTCAGTTGAAGTATATTCATTTGTCGTTGAATCAGACGGACCATAAGCAGATTGATCCAAAGGATTGACGCTTACAGCTGTTTCATCTACAGCTTCCTAAGGTGGATCCATTCTAAACAATATACAAAACAAGGACATCCGCATCAGGCCAACACATTACTATGTAAGTACATCCTTAATCTAGGACTCTTTTAGAATGCTAAACCTAGGCTCTGGTACCAAGCTTGTCACCCCGACCCACAACACAGGCGGATGAAAGGGACTCGGAAATATCATGGGTTACTTTACTTGCTTTTGTGACATTGGTGACCCAGTCTTATGGTGAACTCAAAATATCGCTATCACAAATATAAATAATACATTAATAGTGGTGTTTCACAATCAATATCTGGATCTGAGAATCTATTTACGTACTTGCCTTTACATGCATTTACATTTACATAATGGGAGCTCTAAAAACTACTATTGTGATGGATTCTACTAGTTTATTACAGCCCGGTATGCGGAGAAGATGGGTGATCCTCCTGCGTACCTCATATGGATTAAACCAGTGCTAAACAACGCTTAGTGGGAAATATACGACTTATACATATACACATGCATTAATATTTACACAATGGCATATAATAATGCCAGATATACGATGCTTGGATATAATAATTTTCATGAATTCATATAACAACTTATACACATACTTGTACTTATGCTTGAACTTATACTTGTTCGAATCTCTGTAGGAGTTACAGGAGATTATACTTTTTGAGTGTACCCATAGGTACTATGAGCTTATATTTGTGAGGTACCGTAGAGTATTCGGAGAAGGCTTGATGTACATTACTCATATGACTATTATTGGGACTCTTATCAAACCTTTTTGACTACCTAGACCAATAATAAATGGAAGTAGGACGCTAGCGCGATAAGTACACGAAGGTGCGGTATGGTACTAGGTGTCGTAGCCTGAAAGCGGGAGTCGAAGCTGCGATGAAGTGTCGTCACACTAATTAGAGTGAATTACCCAGGGAAGCAGTTCGCAGAGTGTCGTTTACTGATCAAAGAGTGCGAAGAACTAAATTTGCCGGGAAGCGCGGTCGAGGGTGTCGTGCGCACTAATCGAGGAAGTCAGGACACTATACGTGTCGACCACGTATAGGAAGGTGTCATGTCATTCAATGTAGGTCTTTAGGCATTTCTTTGCAATTATGTGTTGGGAACTTACTATCTTATCATACAGGTGATTAGTGCCCAAAGTGCGATTTTGGTACTATATTAGATAGGTTTTGTTTGCTTTTTTATATTAATCATGTCATTATGCAGGAATTGAAGTGTTCAAGTTACCTTAGTAACACTTATGCCATTTAGAGGGTGTTTATGGTTGTTTTGTAGGCTTTTTGTACACTTTTGGAATACAAATGATCAATCATGAAGATGGAATTCAAGTCTCAGCCATCAAACAACGCAAGAATCAATGAGAAAACCAAGGCAAAGTGAAGAAAATGAGATGCAGTTGAAGACAGGATGAGAGCGGTGCGAGGATCGCGAGCCCGAGGGAATTTTATAATCCGCCGCGCAACCTTAGCTGAAATTTACGCAACCATATGTCGGTTCGCAACCTAGCGAAAGCATCAGAATTCGACCAGCCCGCTCCCGATTTAGCTAACACTGTTGTTGGCGAAAATATAGTGATTCGCTTCTCACAAAATTTATTAGCTTGGCGAAATTTATTCATGTGAAATATTTACTCTTAACGAGAATTATCTGTTTTATTACACTGGTAATTTAAGCACAATTAATGAAGTGCTTCTGTTGCAAAAGTGGTTCTCGTCATGCTTTGTAATTAATCTTGTGAACATGCTCATTTGGACATATAGTCACATGTGGCCTAGTTGTTAGGGTTTGGTATTTTCATACCTTGAGGAGGCTATATAAGCCCCTCATGTTTATAACAGAGATGAAATTTTCAAGCAACACTTGGGGAGAAGATATTTTGTAAGTTTTTATTTTTGTAAATAAGTATTTTTATTTTAGGTTTGCTTTTCTTTTCTCTCTTTTTTCTCTTCTTTCTCTCTTCTTTCTCTCCTTTCAGTGTAAACACGCCTCTTGAGGATGACTGAGATGCTTGGCTAAGCCTCCTTTCTTTGAAGAGGAAGGAAGCTAGCTTAATTGGTGGGGTTATGCATGTTGTCCTCGTACTAAATACAATTGGTGTATTTATGGCCCTTATACTCAAAGCTTGGATTTGCATAACATGGGATGTTATTGTCTTGGCCAATACTCTCCATGCTTTAGGATCCAGTGCTCGGGTGAGAGATGCACTGTGGTTCTTTAGATGGTCCTTACTAGCCTCTGAAATAGTATCTACATGTTAGGGTTCTTCAAATTAGGGTTAAATAACATTTGCTTTTATTGTTTTGGCCAATACTCTCCATGCTTTGAGATACGATTAACGGGTGAGAGATGCAACGTACACATTAACTAGATGGTCTTTAGGAGCCTCAGCGTAATGGAATGTTGGGGTTTTAAGAAAGGGACCTCGCATCTGTGTGACCTCAGTTAAGGAGTTGCTTCATAGGTGAGTTTGCTGTTAATATAGATCGGTTATGCAGGACTATATGTTGCATGTCTGCTTGAGGGGATAAAACCCGAGACCTTGTTTGCCACAACTTGCCAAGTTAGTGACCTAAATCTTCAAGTTAAATTTCTTCCTTTGGTAATTTCGATTTTACAATTTCGGTTTAAAACTACTTCCCACACATTTTGAAACAATTCCAAAGAGTCCCAAATGAAGCCTTGCATTCATGCCCGATGCAAACCATTTTTAGGATGAAAACCGCCCACAGTGTTGAGCCACCAGACATTTATCTTTTCGCGATAACTTGACTGGGCGTAAGGTTTCAGGTATATATAAATTTTGTGGAAGTTTTGGCTAGAGCCCTGTGCGCAGATCAAATGGCATGGTCTTGGGGATGGTGCCAAACTACTAATGGTAAGTTGAAGAAGTACTGTGATCCACATCCTGAAGTAAGTAACTCTTTACTACCTTTTTGTATCTCGATTCTCGAGGCACCGGATTTCGACACTGTGATGCTTGCAGATTCGACCGGTTTTCATTCGGTCATTTTATTTATTTTTGTTAGATTAGTTTTAATTTTCTTTTAGCAATCTTTGTGGTTCTATTTGTTGTCTCTACAATTGTATGCTGCTTGTGCATGCAACAGTGGGATAGAGACACGTCAGGTAGGCTGAATAGGATTAGTACACAACTTGACCTAGCTAGTGAAGTTAGTGTACAAGCGTTCATGGATCCCATACTGAACCATGAGCCAACAGGAACCCTATGAATCCAAATGCTATAGAACTATGAGGGGATCCCGTCCACCCTCCACAGAGTTGAGTGCCCCATCACATCATTCATACAATGATGATGTAGCGGTGAGGCCATATTTGGTACTTACCTCATACGTACTGGTATGGAAAATGAAAATCCATATACACATCTTAGGGATTTTGAGGAGGTTTGCACTAACTTCAAGGAAGGTATGATGGATATGGATTTGCTGAAGCTAAAGGCATTTCCATTGACCCTCAAGGACAAGGCCAAGATATGGCTCAATTCATTGAGGCCTAGAACCATTAGAAATTGGGGGATTTGAAATTTATGACGAGAGTTCACGAAGAAGTTCTTCGGTGCTCACAAAGACCAATAATTTGAAAGAGCAAATTATACCTTTGCAGCTCATGATGGTGAAAATTTTACCGGTGTTGGGAGAGGTTTTGACCAATCGATTGCATGTCCACCATGGCTTTGACACATGGATGTTAGTGAACCATTTTTATGGTGGTATGTCTCTAACGATGAGGCAATTTGTAGAAACCATGTGTGGAGGAGACTTTAAACAAGCACCACGATGAAGCCATGGATTTTTAAATTACGTGGCTGAAACTACAGGGGTGGGATGAGCTAACCACTAGAGAATTGGAAACCCGGGCTGAGTCAATCGAGAGGTGGCATGTAATACCTTGAATGATGAGATGGAAATAAGAATTCAGGTTATCGCTCTAGCTAGGAAGGTAGAGGAGCTAGAAGGAGCAGCTCGAGAAGTGCAAGCGTGGTAACGACTTGCACAAGCAATCCATCACAAATTTCAATCCCGACGCAACTTGAACGGTGTTCATGACCCCTGCGGTGAAGGATTTGATGTCGGGAATGTGCACCTGCGTAGAGAGCGATTGACTCACAATGACTGATGCTCATATGGAATACTTACAATCCCAGGTGGAGGAACCTCCTGGCACCTTGCTGGAGACCTAACCCCACAACATGTACCTCGGGAGCTGGGCTTTATAGTTTGGTTCACCTCATAGTCTCAACAACCACCATCCTCTTCTCCAGTGGAACAAGCTATACTAAATTTGAGTAAGGTGGTGGGCAACTTTGTTGAAGAACAAAAAGGAATCAATGTGCAACTGGCACAAAGAATTGATACTATAGAGAACACACTGAATAAGAAAATAGATGGGCTTGAGAGCAATCTCAAGCAGAAAATGGATAACCTACAGTATTCAATTACAAATATTAACAAGTTGCTGGAACACAGAAGAGGTTTCCATCTGACACTTCCCGAATCGAGGGGATTCATGAGAGTAGAGATCATCCGACAATTCGAGGAATGGATGAGGTTAAGTCATAATCACCTTGAGAAGTGGAAAGTTGAATCAACCTACGCAGCACAATTCAAGACTCTAGAGCGAGGAGAAGAAATACAACATGAGCATATTCTCCTAGAGGAAGATTCAATGAAATCTTAGTATACCTCTTCCCTTGCACTAAGAGGAAAGGCAGCTCAACAACAGCTTGAGCATTCTTGAGGTCTTAAGGCAAAGTGAAGGTTAACATACCTTTACTAGATTTAATCAACTTGAGTCCACAACATGCAAAATTTTAAGGATCACATGCACAAATAAAAAGAAAGTTAGGCATTGAAGAAGAAAGCATTTCTTACTGAACATGTCGGTGCAATCGAAAGCAAATCTGTCAAATGCAAGATCACGGTTCTCCCACTGATACCCGATCAACGTGGTGGAATTGCATAGACAAGTCATTGTGATTTAGGAGCGGTGTGGAACCTCATGCCTCGTCGGTATACCAGCAGCTAGGTTTAGGTGAACTTAAACCTACCCTGATCACACTCTCATTGTGATAGATGGTGAAGATCCCACTAAGGGGATAAGTTGAAGTGTCCTTGTAAAAATGGAGCAGATTCTCTTGATGGAATTTTGTGGTACTAGACAGCGAACGAGTTCCAATGAACCCCCGATCGAGGTGCGATCATCTTAGGAGACCATTTACGCCCTTGCCAATGCAATAATAAGTGTAGGAATGGAATCATGCAATTGACTTTGGTGACATGACATTGGAATTGAACATTTTCCATTTGAATGACAACCCCGAAAATTGTTGAAGCGAAAATAATATTCTTGATGAAGGGTTGTTTCGTTGATGATTGGAAGAAAAAAAAAAGTGCGAAATGCAAGGGTAGTCAACCCAGCCAGGATGAAAGAAGAATTAGTCTTGCAATGACACGACTGCAAATAATTGCTCAATCCATATCCTGAACCAAGACAGTTTGACATTGCCACTTGACATCACATGGAGCGATGAGGCCACTACATGGGTTGGGGAGATATTCACCAATCCCTTGAGTGCCCGAACTTGAACTGGTTGGTGTTTTCAAAAGCGAATTACTTGAGTTCCGCAAATTTTAATTTCTGTCTTAAGTTAGTTAATTTTGTTAGTTTTAGTTGTTTTACAAAAATTGTTAACTTAGCATATTTTTCTGTCTAATAATTTAGTTAGTATATTATAGTTCTGTTTAATTAATTTCAATTTTGATTCATATATTTAATAGCAATAATTTTAATAGAAGTAATTTTGAATTTTAATTTTAGTTTCTGGCAGCGGCGAGCTACATTCGAAGGAATAGCGAAAGCGCGAAGAGACTCTTCGAGTACAGATTTACAAGCCTATTTAAGCAAGGAGGGTTAGTAGCGCCACTTTGCTCTTCTCCCACTCCCACAGTGGTGCCACGAGTCGATTCGGCGGCATACGCGAGTTCCAGCGCCGGTCGCCGACCTTCGCTGCGCCCGTCCCACCGCTTTCGAGCTTTCTAGTCTCGCTTCTCCACCCACCATTGCCGGGGTTCATGCATGACCGGCGAAGCGGGCGTCAGTACCAGCCTGATGCATTTGTGCCTAGAGTCCACGAACCCGGGCTCTTGTTCAGCGACCGGCGAGCGCCATGCGCCGCACTAACCGTACCACCGGTTCAATTTATAAGTCCTAAATCGATGTCGATCATATATAGAGCCTTCGATTGCTCGATTCGAGGCCCATTTAGTCTCGTCGAAACCTCGTTGATTGCTTGTTCCGGTTTGGTTCATTAGCCTCGGGAGCCGGGTTGAAATATATAGAATTGCATTGTATATCGATGAAGTCGAGCCTTTCACGCGGTTATTTTGATATCGAGGATATGGTCGTCTCCCAGGGGTGGGTCCGCGTTAAACCTCGGTGGGCCAGCTGAGCGAGGGCCGCGGCTCGATGCCGACTCTGAGTGCATGCATCCCCGGCGTGCCACGGCGAGCCTCAGGATTGAACGTTGTCGGACCGGGATGGGACCTCGGGCCCCGTCCCCGTGCCCCGGAGAGAGCTAGGGTGGCCGCCGATGGGCCAGCCGGGCCGGGCGATCATCATCTACTAGGCCTCCGCCTCACCAGTTGTCACCTACGGGCGACGCCGTCACCCACATTTTGTCACCCAGAAGCTTTGGCGGGATCGGGAGGCCCGTGTTCGTAGGACACCATTAGAGCCTTGAGTATGATGACCATTCGGCGGTCGTTCTGCCGGCGTTCTGGGTTGAGGCGGCCGAGATAAAGTCGATGAGATTGATGGGGAGTATTCACTCCTACCATTATGACTGCGACAGTTTGCTACGAGTGATCGTCGGTTCCTCCGGCGACATCGAGGGGAAGCGGAGACGGTCCTAAATTCATTCGGATAATTGTTGTGAGTGTACTTAACCGAGCTGTTGCTTTGGCGACGTTGAGATTCTTGCATCTGCTTGATAGGTCTGAGAAGATTGAGCCCGCCAGCGCCGCAGAGAGATGGTTCGAGCTGCGGCGAGCTGGTCAGTATTTTATCGGGCGACTTAGCCTCATATCGCTCATCGACCATCTTCTACGTACACAGCATTCCCTGCGACGTATGTGCGGGAGGACCCGTCACGAAGCGTTGTGCAGGATCTCAGACGATTTTGGTTCCAGCCCTTCAGGGCTAGTGACTTCCTCTCTTTGCGGTTTGAGGAGAAGGTCCATAGGGACCATACGGCGGAGAGCATCCCGCTGCGATAAGAGACTCCTACGCTATGTTCTCGGCCGAGATGGGATTTCGGAAGGCTTTACGGGATAGAGATCACGAGATGAATGCCTACATGTAGTATCGTTGGATCCCAGGGTTATGACTATGCAGTCCATTTCCATATCTGACCACGGGACCGGGAGGAGGTTCGGGTGAGGCTAGAGGATGCTTCGCTCTGGACCATGCTGCCCCTTGGCGAGTGCGGAGGATTCCGGCTCCCGTTTCAGATCGTTCTGCGTCCTCCGCCACTGCGCCATTTCTGACCCTACAGATACTCCTGGGCCTTCTTATTCAGTACATCATTCACCGGAGTATGCACATGTCAGCTCGCGGGAGTTAGCTGGAGTGATGGATGCTATCTGCATTTATAGCGACCACGAACAGCCAGCATGAGCTGGACAGATTGGCTCATTTGAGGCCACTTTAGGACAGTGCCATTCCATGCTTACTCACACATTATGACCCACCTTTGGTCTTCCTCGAGATCTGCTTGGAGAGAAGAGAGCCCACCAGCGATGCGGCTTCATTGGACAATTAAAACACGACTGAAAACTTCCACTTCACCACCACCACAGCGGGTGGTGGTTGGTTTCTTTTATTTTGTCTGAGTTTCGGCTTTTATCATTGCTGCCCGATTTTGATTAGGATTTTGTTTGTATTAATATAGTAGGGCAGTGATATTTTGTGTGTTGCTTGTTATTCATGTATTAGCCACTTTGGCTATATCAAAAAACTAATCGATTTATATATCTGACTTTTATGCATATCATGTTTAGTGTTTCCACTTTGTGTATATGTGTGTTTTTCTTTCAAACTGAACAATTGAATTGCTTCAAATTGAACAATGGAATTGCTTCAAATTGGACAATTGAATTGCTTTAAATTGGGAGATTGAATCATCATGTTTGTCACCTATATGCTAGAACAAATCCCATGCTTGAAACAAATTTTGTTCAGTCACTGTTCCAGCATGCTCAACTTGGAAATTTCCCCCTTTATGCTAATTCACACACTGCACTCCAGTTGCTTCAATGAGTTGTAGAATTTGTATGCCTCTTTCCACACTTTACACTTGACCTTGAAACATGTTGACAACTGGATAGGTTTGGACCTATGATTGAAGACCCGATCTTGTCTCCCGAAAAGGAAAGAAAAGAAAAGGAAAAAGAAAAGAAAGGAAAATTAAATCGTGAAGTTTTGCTTTGAAACGCTGAGCGGTCAGGGGTGTATAGCAGCCCTTTGAAGCACGATGCCTGGCACCTTAATTGGTTGGGAGTCATGTCAGTTTGTGTTCATTGTGGGTGGATAGGTGGGGAATTTAGCCAGTGTAGGTGCCCGATTTTCGAAGTGGGTTGAAGTCAGGAATTGAAGCCTTTAGAGTTAGTGGTCTTTGATCCTTTTGGCTTGATGCCACAAGCCTTAATTGGTTGGGAGTCATCGGTGGACCCAGATTACCGCGGACTTTGGTGGTCGGGTACAACGTGCATCCTACAAAGTAGTGAAAAAGAAAGAGAGATGTGATTAACCACATCTAATTTGTTCAGCGATCCCCAAGAGCCATGTAATCTTTTCCAGGTTGGGGGAACCAGTGCATTTATTGTTTAATCACGGATACAAAGAACAGTGGAACTTGGAACGATGCAGGATTGATAATTTTGGAACCATGGTTGTCCTAGAATTATTCTCTTATGGGTTTAATTCTTTTATATCGGTTTTCAAATTTTGATTTCAATTTCTCAGTTTAAAGTAATGTTAGTATGTATATAAACCCTTTTTGAATCACAACCTTTTTGAAAATCACCACATGCATCTCAATTTTTATTTTGCATTGCTAAGGGACTAGCAACGTTTCGGTTGGGGGGTGTGATTAGTGCCCCGAGTGCAATTTGAACCACATATTAAGATAGGTTTTGTCACGCCCGAAACCCACCTTAGGGCATATTGTCATTCACACCCTGAGCCTTGACTGAAGGTTTGAGAGATGTAACGACGCTCACCTTTCTTATGTGGATTTTTGTCCAATTACCAAACACATATTAATTATCACTTCTGCTTGAGCTAAAGTACAGAAAATATGTCAACGAATGGGAGTGAGCTAAAAGCTCAATAAGAAATACTAATACAGTTTCATGGATCAAAAAGTTTTCAATCATATAACAAATAGAAGATGTTTTTCATCAAAACTTTTGATTCGAAAATAAGTTGGGACATTAACAAAATATACTTCAAAACATTCTCACATCCATTTCAAATCGGTTTCATATCCAAATGTGATCGAGCAATTTCATATCAATTTAGAGTTCAAACACTTTCATATCAAATCCAAATCAAATACATTTCAAATATATTTTTCTGCGGTCATCGAATATCAAATGGTGCCCGATTACTTTCATATCAAATCCAAATCAAATACATTTCAAAATATATTTTCTCTGGTCATCAAATATCAAATGGTGCTTGATTAGGTGGGACTTTCAAATGGGTGGCTAGCGACAATTTGTTCCTTTAAGATTGAATGGAGACGAAACACTACTAGTACTTGTGACCTCTAGCAAACCCTAGAAATTTTGAGTTAGTCAATTACATTCCAACGAGAAAATACCAAAGGTCGAAACTATTATCCGGATTGACAGTAGAATAGTGTCATATTATATCCGGGTGACAAGGAGGCGAATAGTGTCAACTATTACTTTCATTGGCTTGGTCGAACTAACGAGTAAAATATTTCATTCAAAATTTCCAAATTACAGAAAACTCTTTCTCACATTTTCTTTCGTAAACAAAACAAATCTCAAAGTACAATCATAAAATACTTTCTTGATGTGGATAATCAAATAAATAAAAAGTCATTTTCACAAACCAAGATTATATATAATTCAGTTTAAACAATTTTTATCCTCAAATGAAGTAAAAACAAACAATTTTATTTTTAAAAATCTGCATTAATATCCATACACATAAATATATATAAAAATAATGAATTTTTTGAAAAATTTGTATTAAGTCTTACACGTACATATACATAAAAATAATAATTTTGAAAAGGCGTATTAGAATCCCTTACCTCGAAAAGTACTCAAAAGCTTTGAAAGAGCTAATCCAGAAAGAATTTCACCTCAGCAAATATTTCTCCTAAAATAATAAGGAAAAGACTATCATCATTACTTATTTATTCTTAAAACTTTCTAATTCAGTATTCTTAACAATTATATTATTTTTGTTTACCTCGAACATATTGACAATTGTTCAGTAACTATTTGAATTAGGTAGTTTTACAAAATTTATAAAAACTCATATTCCTTCCGGATCTTATTTTAATAATTTATTTATTTTATGATCTTATCAAATATATGTATTTATTTCCTATAATTTAAATAATTATTCTAATCTATTCCTTATCTAATAAAATCTCAATCCTTAATAAAATATTTACTTATAAAATACATATATATTTAAATATTTATCAAATAATATACGAATTTAGCCTTTTCAAATTTATCCTATTTGTTTATCATTATTTTCTTTCAAAATTTATCCTTAAATACTTTTTCATTCTCATACTCAATGTAATTCAATATGACACCACCAATCCTTATTTTATTTATTTATTTGAAGGACTGACTTCTTGGGGTTGATCTAAGCGAAAAGAGATTAAAATACCATCAAATAAATCACAGACAAATAAAATAAGGAAGATCTTACCTAAATTTGTTCTTCAAACCTACAGATCCAGAAAGTGAGTCGTCCTCTAAATTCTACGACGGAGAAACTCGAAGAATAGAAAGGATTTCCTTCTCTTATTCCAATTTATACTAGGGTGTCTAATGAAAAATTACCTTTACCTTTCATTATATTAATTAATTAATTATTAATTGAATTACCATTATTATTTTCATGCGTCCTTTCATTATAGTAATTAATTAATTACTAGTGAATTACCATTATTATGGTCTTTCATTACAAAGTAATTAATTGATTATTACCATTATTATTTTCATAATGTCTTTTCATTATAGTAATTAATTAATTACTAATTGAATTACCATTATTATTTTACGTAACTTATACCTATACAAATTCCTGTCATTATTATTTTCCCTAACTTATACCTATACAAATTCTGGGTGTTACATTCTCCTCCTTTAAAAGTTTAGTCCTCTAAATTGACTTACGAGAGTCTTAGAAGTAATTGAAAATGTTTGTCTCTCATCTCTTAGCCCCCAACTCCCAGTGGCCTCTTGGATCTTATGATTGCTCCATTAGACTTTTACCAACGAGCAACATCATGTCGTAGAACCTTATTCATCACATCCACAATTTTAACAGACTTTCTTTCATAGTTGGTACTAAAGAATCTAAATAGGCTCCGACTCACGGCATGAGAAGCATCGAAAACATATTTCCTCAAGGTCAAAACATGAAACACATTATGAATCTTAGACAGGTATGGGGGCAATGCTACTTTATATGCTAAGGTACCTACTCTCTCTAATATTTTTAAACGAGACCTAAATGGGGGTGAATTTTCCTTTTCTCATGATTTTCAAACTTCGAATATCTCGATTTAACTTCGATAAAGCGAGCTTTTAAGATAACATAATCATCAAATTCAAATCATAGAATATTACTTGGGATTATCGACATAACATACGTGTGCACTTGATTTTCTTTCAATTCTCTTCAATGAATTATCCTTTAATGTCGATTATGATTCATCTATTTTTTTCTCTGATATGATCGCATACATAGGGGGATCATAAACCTACCATAAACCTTTACGAAGATATAATCTCATTTGCTAGATTAAAACTATTCTCTGAAAAATTTAACCAAGGTAAGAACTCATTGAATTAATTTCCAAGTCTAAAACAATATATCTCGACAAATATTTCCAACTTGCGATTTACTTTCCTCAATCGATCCATTAGTTTAATGGAAGCTTCTCTATCAAAACAACTGTTGCACTTGATTTTTTTTTTTTTTTTAAATAGTCACAATCTAAAAAGAGTAAAATAAAATTCTTATTCCATACTACCATATAATTAAATATTTCATACATTATCAAAATCTCCTTAATATCGAGCTAGTCTAATAGAAAAATTATTGGAGCTTTATCCATAAACAAACCATCATAATGAAACATTGTCATCGACTAAGGTTCTTGGTAACATATCACAAAATCATGGTAATAAGTTTTCCCACACTCATTTAGAAATATAAAGTAGTTTGCAAAGTACTGTAGGTCTTTGATGTAAACCTCCATATCTGATCCTCTAAACCCACAAAAGTCCTGGAAATAATGGGTTCACCTTACTTCATATGTGATACATGAAGTGTCTTAAATATTTAAACTTTTTGCATCCTTTTAGGGTAGATAGTAAACAATGTAATACCTCCTTCAAAGTTGTCTCTTTATGTATATAATTTAAGACATTAAGTCTAATCCCCAATTTCAAGATCTTATTATCTTATTAATTGTTCTAAAAAGTTCAACTAGTTTCAAATAATTCCTTATAAGATCTTAATTCTCGAACAAATTTAGTTGCACTATAGTATAATATAAGAACTTCTAAATCAAGGTATGACATGGACTTGTAAACATCTCAAATCATATAATAATGAGTTTACGACAATATAAATGATTTCCAAGGAATCAGTTTTTTCTATTTAAGGCATAAATACAAGATTCTCATTGTTTTATTGATGTTGAATAATATCATCCATAATCCTTAAGTAATTGTATCAATATCTTCTATTTCTTGCTTAAAATCATTTAAGAGAAGACAAAGACTTCAAACTCTCATAAACTATGAGTAGATCATAAATAAGAAAATGTCTTCATATCTTAAGTCAAAAATCATTTCTTAACTTCAAATCATAACAAGGTAGTTTCTCTATCTTAAAATTTCAAATGTCTATAAGTATATATCAATTTTTCCATGTTGTATAAGGACCTGACATAAATCCTAATAGAAAACATCATTATGCAAAACAAATCTTTGCGAACCAATGAAATAATCAAAATAAGAGTTGTTACCCAATTTGCTCTTCCAACTCCGAAGCTATATATCATAGTTGTAGACGATCAAACTTAACTTCTTTCTATGTCGGCCTGAATATATAGATAATCTTAGAGATCTCTTAATAATTTGTTGTAGTACTTTCAGTAATCCCAAAGAAACTTCAAACTTTATGCTGTGTCATATCCTTTCCAAATTTCAAATTGTTTTCTCACTCATCACATTGACTTAAAAGCGGCTTAACAACATTCCTAAGCAAATAACTACCTTGCAGGAAGCAGCTATGGTAACAATTTGTCACATACTTTCCCACTTCCACTAAACTAAAGATAACTAAGAATATGGAAAGAATGATATTTTCTAAACAATCAAACATGAAATAAAGGTAGTAAGCTCCTTTAATTAATCCTCGAAAATCAAGCAAGAAACCTTAATGTTTAAGAGAGTATTAAGTGATTCAATATCCTTCTTACCAATGTCATGCTTGAGCCATATAGTCCCATAATGACATCTTTACATAGAAGTGACAAATTCAAATCATACTTCATATTGATAAAGTATGTTCCAACTAAACCAGCAAAAAAAAAAAAACAAGGCAAAAAAGAATGTAGTGAACTTTAACTAGTCACTAAGAAATCAATTATCAACATACATTTGTAAAGAATGCTTAAGGAAAATACTCAAGCGGATGTGTTTATCGACTAACATGCATCCTTTCGACTATCCTCATACACAAAACTAAACAGTTCTATTGAATAATAAATAAAGTATAATTCCACTTGATGCGACTTTTACGTGCGGATTTGCCATAGGCACCATCACTCTATTCCCTCTTCCTTTGTTGCTTCTCTTTGGTGAAGTTCTTCATTATCCTTATACAGAGCTAAGGAGCTTATCTACCACCTCTAAATAAACACTGCGACTTCAGAATTGATGTCTTATTCTTCAAATAAGGCTTTAGTCCATCCTGAAACTTTAATGTTTTTTCCTCCTCTGTGATCAAGCGTGGGGAAAAGCGTGTGTTAAGGTAAAGCTTGGCCTCGTATTGGAGCGCTGTCAAATCTCTTTGTTGTATGAAAAACTCCTCCACCTTGTCGTCGAAACCTTTGCTCGGAAAGTACTTCTTATAAAATTCCTCATGGCTTGTCCAAGCAAATAGGCCCTAATCCTACAAGCCTGCTAGTCATGAGCCATGATGATCGCTCTTTGACTAACATAAATGTTGCATAAAGAATTTTTTTTTTTTTTTTTTGCTCCTCAGAACAATCAATGACAATAAAGAATTTTTCTATCATCATAATCCAAGCCTCGCCAAGTAAGCAAGTTAGAATTGTAGGGAATTAAAGGAATAAGACTAGATGAAGTTGAAACTTAAGCTAATGCATCACTCATCTATTCCAAAAGGTAAACTAAACGAGTTCCCATTAAGATCATAACTATGGCTCTGATACCACTGTCACTTGTGAAACCCACCTTAGGGGCATGAGTCAATTCACCCTGACCTTAGGCGACGTTTGAAGTGTGAAGCGACACTACGCCTTTCTTATGTGGATTTTTGTCCAATTACCAAACACATATTGGAACATATCCACTTCTCATGGAAACTAAAGTACACGAAAATATGCATCGGCGAATGGGAGTAATTAAAAGCTCAATAAAATATTAATACAATTTCATGGATCAAAAGGCTTCAATCATAATAACAAATAGAAGATATTTTTCATAAAATCTTTTGATTCAAAGATAAGTTGGAACATTAACAAAAATATACTTCAAAACATTCTCACATCCATTTTAAATGGGTTTCCATATCAAATGTGATCGAGCAATTTCATATCAAATTTCGATTCAAACACTTTCATATCAAATCCAAAATCAAATACATTTTGAATATATTTTCTCCAGTGATCAAAATATCAAATGGTGCCCAGTTACTTTCATATCAAATCCAAAATCAAATACATTTCAAATATATTTTTCTCTGGTCATCAAATATCAAATGGTGCTTGATTAGAGTGGGACTTTCAAATGGGTGGCTAGCGCAATTGTTCCTTTTTAAGGTGGACGAACCAAACACTGCTTGCTGTAACCTCTGTAAACCCACAGAGGCTGGAGTTCAATCAATTACATTCCCCACAGAAAATGTAAAGGTCGACTGTATATCCAGTTGTGAGTAGAATAGTCTCAGCTATTGACATTCCCCATTGTGAGGTCGAACTAGCAGTAAATGTTCATTCTGGGATGGGATCTGAGCATCATCTCTCCCACATTTTCTTTCGTAAACAAAACAAATCTCAAAGTACAATCATACAAAACTACTTTCTTGATCATGGACGTAAAATAAATAAAAAAGGTAAAACTTTTCTGACGAAGATTACATAATTCGATTTAAACAATTTTTATCCTCAAATGATAAAAACAAACAATTTTATTTTTAAAAATGCGCATTATATCCCTTACACATAAATATATATAAAAATAATAATTTTATTGTATTAGAATCTCTTGCATTATATATACAATAATAATTTTTCGAAAGGCGTATTAGAATCCTTACCTCGAGGAGTACTCGAAAACTGAAGAGCTATCAAATTTACCTCGATGAAATATTTCTCCTAATCTCCTAAATAATAAAGGAAAAGACTATTATCATTACTTATTTATTCTTAAAACTTTCCTAATTTGATATTCTTAACAATTATATTATTTTTTGTTTACCTCAAACATATTGACAATTGTTCAAATGATAACTATTTGAATTAGGTAGTTTTACAAAATTTATAAAACTCATATTCCTTTCAGATCTTATTTTAATAATTTATTTATTTTTATGATCTTATCAAATATATGTATTTATTTCCTATAATTGCTAAATAATTATTCTAATCATATTCCTTATCTAATAAAATCTCAATCCTTAATAAAATATTTACTTGCCAAAATACATATATATTTAAATATTTATCAAATAATATATACCGAATTTAGCCTTTTCAAATTTATCTGTTGTTTATCATTATTTTCTTTCAAAATTTATCCCCTTAAATACTTTTTCATTCTCATACTCAATGTAATTGATATGACACCACCAATCCTTATTTATTTATTTATTTGAAGGGTGACTTCTTCGGGGTTGATCTAGCGAAGAAAGATTAAAGAATCTACATCAAATAAATCTAGACAAATAAAATAGGGAAAGATCTTACCTAGAGAAATTTGTTCTTCCAAACCTAGTCCAAAGCCGTCGTCCTGCAGATTCTACCTGACGAAAGAGAAACTCAAAGAAGAATAGAAAGGATTTCCTTCTCTTATTCCAATTTATACTAGGGTGTCTATTAGAAAAATTACCTTTTTACCCCCCTTTCATTATAGTAATTAATTAATTATTAATTGAATTACCATTATTATTTTCATAACGTCCCTTTCATTATAGTAATTAATTAATTACTAATTGAATTACATTATTATAGTCCTTTCATTAAAGTAATTATTGATTAATACCATTATTATTTCATAATGTCTTTCATTATAGTAATTAATTAATTACTAATTGAATTACCATTATTATTTTAAGTAACTTATACCTATACAAATTCTGTCATTATTATTTTCCTAACATACCTATACAATTCACAGGTGTTACGAGGTTTTGAGTACTTTGCGCATTAATCATGTCATTAATATAATTAGTGTTAAAGTTACCTTAGTACAACACTTATGCCATTTAGGAGTTGTTTATGGTTGTTTTTGTAGGCTTTTTGTACACTTTTGGAATACGATGATCAATCATGAAGATGGAATTCCAAGTCTATTATCGAGCAACTTGAGAATCAATGAGAAAACCAGGCAAAGTGAAAGAAAATGAGATCACGATTGAAGGAAACGGGATGAGAGCGGTGCGAGGATCGCGGAAGCGAGGAATTTTCGCAATCAACCGCAACCTTAGAAATTTATAACTGCCATAATCGATTCGCCTAAGCGAAAACATCAAATTTAAGCTAGCCCGCTCCCAGATTTCGCTAACCTTACTTTGTTCATTAGCAAAAATATGTATTTCGCTCCTGTAAAAAATTTCGCTAGCTTAAGCGAATTTAAATAAATGCGAAAATGGCCCTCTTAGCGAAATTATCACATTTTATTTACACATTAATTTCGCTAATTAGCGAAATTCTTCATCGACCAGCGAGAGTGGTTGCCTCTCGTCATGCTTTGTAATTAATCTTTGAACCGCTTCAAACTTGGTTTATTACTCAATTGTCCTATAACTTAGCCTGGTTGTTAGGGTTTTTGGTATTTTCATACCTTGAGGAGGCCTATATAAGCCCCTCATGTTTTGTAACAGATAGAGAATTTTTCAAGCAACACTTGTGGAGAAGATATTTTGTAAGTTTTTATTTTTGTAAATAAAGTATTTTATTTTAGGTTTTGCTTTTCTTTTCTCTCTTTTTTCTCTTCTTTCTCTCTTCTTTCTCTCCCTTTCCCGGCTGCCAAACACACCTCTTGAGGATGACAACTCAAGAGATGCTTGGCTAAGCCTCCTTTCTTTGAAGAGGGAAGGAAGCTAGCAGTGGTGGGGGTTATGCATATTTGTCCTCATGTACTAAAAGCTACGGGTAGTGTATTTATGGCCCTTATACTCAAACATGGACATAACATGGGATGTTATTGTCTTGGCCCAATACTCTCCATGCTTTAGGATCCGGTCACTCGGGTGAAGATGCAACGTGGTTCTTTAGATGGTCCTTACTAGCCTGAAATAGTATCTACACATGTTAGGGTTCTTCAAATTAGGGTTAAATAACATTTCTTTTTATTGTTTTGTGATACTCTCCATGCTTTGAGATACGATTATCGGGTGAGAGATGCCTTTGTTGTTCTTTGGAGAAGGGTCTTTACGAGCCTCAAAAAATGATAATGGAATGTTAGGGTTTTAAATTGAAAAGGGGCCATAACTGCATCCTGTATTGACTCAGTTAGGAGTTGCTTCATGGGTGAGGTTTGCTAGTTAAATATAGATCCGGTTATGCCATGGACTATATGTTGCATGTCATAACGCGAGGATAAAACCCGAGGACACTTGTTTGCCCTAACTTGCCAAGTTAGTGACCTAAATCTTCAAAGTTAAATTTCTTCACTGTTAATTTCCAGTTTTTACAATTTTCAGTTTTAAAACTACTTCCCCTGTTTTTGAAACAATTCCAAAGAGTCCAAATAGAAAGCCTTACCGCCGTGCCACGGTAGAAAACCATTTTAGGATGAAAACCCATCCATGTGTTCGACCTAGACCACTATACTGCAGTAAGCGACTACGGCGATAGTAGGAACAGGTGTATATAAATTTTGTTGATTTTAGCTTCGACCCTACGTAGCCACGAATCATGAGGGCATTGAGTTTGCCAACATCAAAGCTTCACCTCGGCTGCAGTGCGGTCCTAATTTTCCTTTACCACATAAACATGAATGAACCCTTTCGCCTTATAGGGTCCTCATTAGTCAATAGACAAGTCCTCGGAATAACGAGGAATAGAAAAGCATGGCAAAACATATGCGTGAACAATACTACGCCACGGCGTAGCCTTTGCTCTGCGGCGTAAGCCTTCGTGAGGTGTAGCTACGGGGAAACATCCAAGCCTCCCTCTCGGCCGCGCCATGGCATGGACATGCCACGCCTTGGCGTGGACCTACGCTGCTGAGTAGGATCACTACGTCGCGGCTTGGGATCACTACACTGCGGTGTAAGACCTAGAAATTTTCCAGATTTGCTGATTTCATCCCTTTTTCCATAAATCCAATCAAAATCAAAAGAAAACTCGTATACTCTCTAGAAAAGCATCTCCCAAGTGTATTCTAACCTGACGAAACCAATTATAAGATTAATTTAGGATTTTTCGTGAGCTCAAATACTTGTAAGTTAGGTTAACTTCCTAACACCCAAACATATATCCATACACCATAAACCAAGAATCCATACAAATCCATACTCATCTTATACAAACTAGGGTTTTACCAACCCAACTTTCAACAAATCTAGGGTGAGGATGAATTCCTAGCTAAACCCTAGAAATGGAACAAACTCATATCCATACAAAAATTAAAAATCCATACATATCCATACAAAACCATAGCAATCCATACTTTTCCATACCTTTCTTGGCTTTCTTTCTCTTCCTCTTCTTCTTCTTCTTCTTCTTATTCTTCTTCTCCCTCTCTCTATGTTTTTTTTTTTTTTTTTTTTTGCTCTCCAAATGTGTAGGAGAATATATCTCATCCTAGACCAACTTGGTCTTATCCCATTTGATTTTTAATTTTCCTTTTATTACACTTTGGTCCTCAAACTGCCTTCTATTTGCACTACAACTTATGCTATTTCTATAATAGCATATCATCTTCTTATATTATGACTTTTATATTCTATTTTGACAAATTCCACTTTTACCCTTATATCTTGTACAAATTCCGAGTTTCGAAATTTTCTCACTTAGCAAAATAATAATTGCGAAAAAATTCAAAATGCACTTATAATATACCTGAATTATGTTTTAAAACGACTAGAGTGTATTTCGGGGTGTTACAGGCTTCACTTCCTTCCTATAGCATGATGTGGACAACAAGGGAAAGGGCCATGATGGCATTCCAAAATGAACCCCACACTCGCACCATTGTGAACCACAAACGTACGACACAAGCTCGGCCGATTAAGCCCAAAAAGGGGCGGGTAGTGACATATAAACAACTAGGTGCGGTGGCGCCCACGAGATCAACGCTCTGAAGTGTGAAGGACAAATTGAGATGCACATGCATAGTGTCTTCGGCGTTCCCATGTTGCCTCTCTTTGCTCACCGGTGCTGCCCGACACCTTCACTAGCCTAACAGTCTTGCCTCGCAAAACTTGTTCCTGGCTATCCATGATACACAACTGGTAAGCAACTATACTCACCCTCTCGAGTATCTCGAAGGGCCCAATATACCTCGACGATAGCTTTCCTCGCTTGTCGAACTTGACCACTCTCTGCAGGCATCACCTTGAAGACATGATCTACGCCTCAAACTCTAGAATTGGTTGCGTCTGTCGGTGCAGCTCTTCTATTGGCTCTAAGCCATGAGAAGATGTTTATGTATCAAAACCACCTTCTTAGAGGTGTCTTTAACCAAATCCAAAGCCGTGGTGGGTCTCTCTCCCACCTCATTCCAACAAGCCGGAGATCGTGAGTCTCCATATAGTGCCTCATAGGGTACCATACGTATCCTCCTTTGGATAACTATTGTTGTAGAGTGAATTCCACTAGGTAAATGCTCTTGATTACCCTTAAGATAAGGGCGCATCTTTCGTAGCATGTCCTCTAATACGGATTGTCCTCTTTGAAGGCGGCCAGGTCGGTCGGGGATGAAAAGCTGTGTTCATCATCAACTGTGTCCCCATGACTCGTTGGAAACTCTTCTAGAAATGAGCCATAAACGCAGGATCTCGTCCAGATACTAAAAGATACGCACTCTATGTAATCGGACGATCTCTACGCACGTCTGACCTCGTAATTCCCCGGTCTCGAAGGTCATCCACACAACTAGAAAGTGTCTTGCGACTTTGTAAATTAGGTCTACTATCACCCACACCATGCCATGCCCTCGCGATGTTCATGGAAAGTGAGTCACAAAATCCATTGTAACATGTTCCCATTTCCACTCAGCTATCTCCAAAGGCTGGAGTAATACTAGCGACAAAGATCGTCGTACACTTTCGTGCCACCTGGATGAACAACAAAAAGGGAGAAATGGAACTCCCCGAGGATCTCCTCTCTTAGATTTGCTTACTAGGGAACCACAACCCTTCCCTTATACCGAAGACTACCATCGGAGTGTGAATGGCACAGCCTTAAAGTCACCTATATCGGCCAGGTACTGAGATTTTTTGATAGACAATTTTACATGTCCTATCCAGGTTTCGATCACTTTACTCAATAGGGGAGGTGTAGCCACTAAACTAAAGTACCCTGAGCTTGACCCCTGTAGTGCAGCCCGAACTATCCCATAGCCTCGAGCATCTTCCACTCCCGGGAAGCCACACTAGCCAACAACCCCCGTGACTTCCAATTGAGTGCAGCAGCCACCACATTTTCCTTACCGAGATGGTAATGCAAAGTGAACTTATAGTCTTCCCGGATACTCTGCCCTTTGCGTTGCCTTATGTTGAGTTCCTGTTGTGTAAAAATGTACTTTAGACTCTTATGGTCCAAAAACACCTCAAATTTTTCACCATATAGATAGAGGCGCCAAACCTTCAAGGCAAAGACAATGGCCTTGACTCCGTGTCATGTGTTGGGGTAACTCTACTTGGTTCTTTGGCGGCGAGAACCATAAGCGCGTGACGAGACCCCTTCCTAGTGGGGAAATCTGCCCGAGCGCTCCCGAGTAACCTCCCAGCCAAGCTCCTCCGTGACATGTTACCATGAAGCTAAGTAGTTAACATTGGCTTGTATTTGGAAAATGTGGGTTATAAAATTTTCACTTTTCTATCAAATCACACCTTTAGATTTAGCGAATCGCGACCTCTTGTGCCGATTAATTAGTAATAAAATGTATAAAACGATATACACTCGATGTTTTGAAATGTCCGGCTTCACAACAATAAAGGACCTCTGGTCCCTCGTCAAAATATAAGATAGGATCAATCGACATAATTTTTTAGCCATAACTGTTTTCTCAAAACCATGCATGCATATTTTACAAAAAGATATTTACATATACAAAATGCCACATTTTAAATTTTACTATTTTAATTTTACACCTTATCTTATATGAAATCACGACCTGGCGTCTAGGGCGAGGATCTGAAGTCTTTCGGCTTCAACACCTTTTTGAAAAATTATTTTAAAAACAAAAAGCGTGTATGACGGGCTCGGTCGGTACTATAAGTTCTAAATATTTGGTTATCTGGCTGTTGTATGCACTCGATATGAAAATAAATGCGAAATGGTTGTAAGTATTTATGAGAAAAGCTGAGTTTGCTATGAACCATTTAAATGTCTTGAAAACTATTCCTACTATAGCGATACGAAAACTATTTTCTTCTTGAAAAATTGTTCTAAGAACTATTTATGTTAAAACTATTTTTCTTTGCTGGCTTGTTTGATGTGGTGGTTAATATCACGAAAGTGCTATATTGAATCAAGTACCAACCACTATGGCCCATTTAAATACCTAGGCGTGATGCCACGGAACCTCGGAACCTGGCATCGGTAGTGAACCTCGGAACACTACCCGGCTAAGATGGTCCGGTGAACACGACGGGATCTCTATAAACATAATGGAACCTCGGAATCAAAATGCCCGATGATGGAACCTCGGAACCAACACCTCATTGCCATGTACTAAAATTCGATCTTCTTCTTATACCCCCAAAATGCCCAGGCGACTCACTATATATTCTAGATCTAACCCCTAATTGCCGACCAAGCAATATAGTTAGTCATAATATTCCATAACCTTACCAGTACCGCAATCAAGAAATACATGCGTAGGAGCGAGTTGTGCCATCTAGGGGTTTTGCTAAACCAAGCTAAACTATTTCTTAAATACTAAAATCAAACTTTTCTGCTAAGTATAACAAGTGGGAGGTAAAAAAAATGCTTTATAAATTTATATTTTCAAAACGCTGACTTGTAATTTAAACACTTTAGTTTTGAAAAGGATTTTGGTACTCACCTTTTCTCGACTAATTTCTTACAATTCTTGTCAAGCACTTTAGATTCGTCGGATGCTCAAATAGCCTACACAATCCATACAAAGAAATGCAATGCCCATAGTTCAACGTTTTAACCATAAAACATACACATGGCTTTAAAAGTGACTATATCGAACGAACTTCAATTCTAACAAAACTTTACGTGCTAGTCCCATTCGATAAGGACATCGATAATATGATGTGAAATTGACTAAAATTTCCATACACATTAAATGCTCAATAAAAACTATACATTTTGTAACTTTTGACTCAAGGGACTTTCCATGATCCCAAAATACCGAAACATTTAAAGAAAATTTTGTCCAGAGCTTGTCCAAGCTACAATCTGAGAATTTCAATATAGGCGGCCATAGCAGTCCCGAAATTCAGCCGACTGTCAGAACACCGATCCCGAAATTCCTAAAAATTCTTAAGCTCAGTTTAAAAATTTTGGGGGTGAGATTTATGACCTTTCATGACCTCTAAGAAAATTTCAAGCCATTATATAGCATTTAGGCTCGAAATAACACAAGTATGAAAATATTCTACCTTTTAAAGTTTGACAAAAGGCTAAGATATTGGTACCTATGTGTAGTTCTCGTCGCGTATACCAACTTTGCTTTTTGCTCCGACGAAAATCTACGGTCCGATGTCCGTAAATCTGAAAAAGAAACAAGGAGAAAAAAAATAAAATATCTCTCAATTCGTTCTCCTCCCACGCTCTGCCATCCGCATCCTGCCATTTGATTTTTATGTTTGTTTTTTATTTTAGTTTTTTTTCTAATTATTATTCTTATTATTATTATTATTATTTGGATAAACGATTTCTATTGCCCCATTCGGGTCCATTTCTATCCCGAAAATTTTTATTTCTTTTCAGTTCACTTTATTGTAAATGAACTTAAGTCGAAACCACTTCACGGCCGAGATTTTGTAAATCTCATCCTGAAGATCTAGCGACTTATCACCCGAGAAATTAGTAAAATATTCCATTTGTCTCATAATTTGTGAAACTTACGGGTCACTAGATTCGTGAAACAAATTTGCTTGAGGCGTGGTCAGTTTCGTCATCAGAATCTAGAGAGAATTTTCTAGGCTTCACGAACAATTCGGTAATTTATTATTATTATTATCCTTTTAAGTACATAATTAGATTTCACCCATCAGCTTTCCTTAATTGCAAAAGTGCCCGCAGTTCTTTGCTTTACAATTTCATCCCTTAAGCGACTTTCAAACATTCTATTATGGCACGAAAATAATTAAGGAAGCCCTTGGTGCACATATGCGACCCTACGGTTACACATACCATACACCCTCTCGGGACGGGGCGTTACAAATCCTCCCTCCTTTAGAACATTTCGTCCTCGAAATGAACAAAACTAACATAAAGAGGATACCTTAATCTAAAAACAACTGAGGATATTGACTGCGCATCTGAGCCTCTGACTCCCATGTAGCCCCTTTAATCCCATGATTCCCCCATAAAACTTTGACTAACGGAATGACCTTATTCCACAAAATCTGCTCTCTGCGATCTACTATCTGCATTGGTTGCTCCTTATAGGTCAAATTATCCTTTAGTTCTACTGGCTAATCTTTGAGTACATGGGAGGGATCTAGAATGTACTTGCGGAGCATGGATACATGAAACATTATGAACCTTAGACAACTGCGGAGGAAGGTCTAGTCCTTATGCCCTCTTTGGTCCCACTGCGGCAATAATCTCATATGTGTACATGTATACGGGCCTCGACTTTCAGCGTCTTCAAATACGAGGACACCTTTCTAAGGGGAAACTTTGAGGAAGACCACATCGCCCGCTGGCGGGAGATCCTCTGGTTGTCATAACTTTTTGTCACGTCACTGGCTATCTTGAGTGTCTCGGACAATGGATCTTATCTAAGTGTCTGTGCCCAACTGCAGGCCCTGCTCGGTCTCCTCTCTCCTACTTCATCCCGGCATGCGAGTCTGACACTTCCGATAGCCACAATGCTTCAAATGGAGGCCATGCCTATCTTTGGATTGATAAGCGTTGTAGGTGAACTCCATCGGAGATAAATGCGTATCCCGGCTTGTAAACTCTATCACGCATGCTCTAGCATATCCTCTAGTGTAAGACGGTTCTCTCCCTGGCCGACCATCAGTCTGAGGATGGAAAGGTATTGCTAAGGGTGTCCAGTCCATGGCATCTATCTTGGACGAAATCTAGATGTAGTCCCAGGGTCTCGGTCTGAGACTATCGATATAAGAACACCATGTAATCTAACTATCTCCTCCACATATAATTGGGCCAACTTGTCCAACGGGTCATCATTACTAACTGGGAGAAAATGCGCTGATTTCATTAATTACATCACTATCGCCCCATATGGCATGTCGTGTTGTCTAGAGTTCATGGAAGCCAGATAACAAAATCCATGGTAATCTTATCACTTCCATCGGGAATCGGAAGGGTGTATGCTCTGCGGGCTTCTGGTGCTCTGCCTTTACCTGCTGACAAGTTAGGCATCTGGATACGAAATCTACAATTTCCTTTTTCATGCCCTTCCACCAATAATGCTCCCTTAGAGTATGATACATCTTGGTGCTACCAGGGTGCATGGCATATGCTGAAGAGTGAGCCTATTCCATGATTTCCCTTTTTAGTTCACCTATTTCAAGTACACACATTCGACTCCCTCTAACTATTACGCCATCGTCTCTGATCTAGAACTGTTCTTACCCTCAATCTTTGCCCTCGACTTAATGCGTCTACGAAACTTTGCTTTTGACCTTTATGATATGATCCTAGAGAAGAGGACGAACATAAAATGATGCAACAATATCCCTTTGTATCATTTCACATATTTGAACTCCCAAAGATCTCAACTCTATCAACAATGGGAGATATACTGTCTATAGATAAGCATAGGAACCCTCCGGCTTCCGGCTTAAGGCATCGGCCACTACATTGGCCTTCCTCGGATGGTACTCTATCGTGCAATCATAATCCTTAATCAACTCCAACCATCAGCGCTGCCTTAAGTTAAGCTCTTTCTGAGTGAAGATATACTGCGGGCTCTTATGATCGGTGAATATCAGACATGGAACTCCGTATAGATAATGTCTCCAGATCTTTAGAGCGAAAACCACTGCTACTAGTTCTAAATCATGGGTCGGGTAGTTCTTTCATTAACTTTAGCGTGAAGCATAAGCTATCACTCTACCATCTTTGCATCCAAAACACACCTAACCCGCCCATCTGGAGGCATCCATATACCACATAGCGAGTCACTTTCCTAACGGTAGTGCTATCTTTGGGCCCATCGTCGATCTCTGTCTCGACTCCTCAAAACTATCTTTGGCGGGTATCGACCACTTGAATTCTGATCCTTTTCAATGGGTGGTCAACGGGGTTGCTATCTTGAAAATCCCTCAAACAAATTTCTGTAATAACTTTGCCAATCAAAGAGCTGCGGACTTGAAGCATTTGTGGCGCTTCAGTTCACTATAGCTTGATCTTACGAGATCCACACTAATACCTTCTGCCCAGAAATGACATGACCAAAGAAAGCTACTTTGTCAACCAAAGCGGCACTTACTAAACTTAGCGTATAGCGGCTCTACAAGAATCTGCCAATCTTGTCAGGAGATACTTTCTGCGTGTTCCTCTAAGCTGCGAAGTACACTAGAATGTCATCAGTGAATCTTTGATCTAAACTTATCCATCTGGATGAATACCATTCATCAAATCCATGAAGCACTTAGTAGGGTATTAGTCAATCGGAAGATAGCATCAGGAACTCGTGATGTATCTGGATCTGAGAAGCGGGTCTTAGAAACATCATTCTCGGACCATCAGCGATGGTAGCGATATAGGTGATCTTAAATATGCAGAGATCCATGCAATTGGTCAGGCCAGATCATCTATCACGTGGAAGCGGATGCGGTTTGCGTATTGTCACCCGGTCGATTGTCTATAGTCTATATACACCAGTAAGTAAGCTTCATCTTTCTTCTTCTGAGAAGAAGTGGAGCTCCGGTAGGTGAGTCTTAGGTGGGATGAAGCCCTTGTAACAATTCCTCAATTGTGTCTTCAATTCTTTCAACTGTGAGCAAATTACTGTATGGAGGAATGGATATTGGCTCGGTCCCTGGAACTAGTTCAATAACGAACTCAATTTCTCTATCCAGGGGTAAACCTGAAATATCATCTAGAAAGACATCTGGGAACTCTTTGACTATGGGGATGTCTTCCAGCCGTGTCCCCTCTTGTCTCCTATCCACAACAAATGCCAAATAATCCTGGCAACCTTTTCGAAGCATTTTCGAGGTGGTCATGGCATTAATGAGACTAAGGGCGATCTCTCTTCTGATTCCCAGAAATATCACGCCTGGTTCCTCTGGTCGAACCAATCTTACTTCTTTCTTATAGCAATCTAAGGTGGCTCTATGCTGAATGCTTTCAGTCCATACCAGATTATATCGAAATCATGGATACCTAACATATCAAAGTACATTGGAAAATCCTTATTACGGATCCTTGTCGCTACTTGGAACTATCCTTTAGGTCATCATAGTATCCCCATTAGATGCGGAAACCACCATACAATACATAAGTTTGGGACTCTATCTGGTGCACAGTGGAAATAAATGAATGGTGGCTCCTGGGTCCACTAATGCATATCACATCATGATCGTAAACTGAAATCCTTACCGATAATCACGTGCGTGATGCATGCGCACTCTGCGTATTATTTGTAAATATCTTGAGCCTAAGTCTGAGTACTACTCTGAATCGGCTAATCGGATTACTACCTCGCCTCTGCACCCCTCTGTGACCTCTACCAGTCTTTTGTCTTGTCTCTCTGCACGAACCACCCTACCGGCGGCACGATTGGGGCCACGCGGTGCTGGGGTAGATGCTCTGCTCTACCTCGAGAGGTCTCTACTTGATGATAAGCTGTAGACGATCTCGGATAAAGTGACCTTCACGCATAATGAAACATCTGTCATGTTCATCCTACCTCTCCAAGATGCCTCCTGGGTTAGAACTAAAAGCAGTTATTTCTTACCTTTAGTGCGACCTCGAACTTTTCATAAGGTCTGCATCTTTGTGCATCCTATCCATATAAGAAACCTCTTGTCTCTGCCCGTCTTAGGTGGAAGGACCTCGTGTCCACGTCACCTTTTAATAGCTAGAAATCAAACCCTATCTAACCATAAGTACGTTGCCTCTGGGTCGTCGGTGCCATCATAAGTTTTAGCCCCTAATTTTAAAGCGCGTTCTATCATGCCCATCTGCTCTTGTGGAGGATCCCGTACGATGGGTAAGGACGGGCGATCTATCGTCGAGGTACCGCCACTGGGTGCGGCCCTTGATGTTTACGCTGAGGTGGTCATTGAAGCATCTTTTGATCTAGGGGTGTGCTCGACATATCTCTCTGGTGGTGCCTCCGGTGCGGAAGTCCTAGATCGACCTCTACGACCTCGTCTAGACATAATGCTGTGAATTTCAAGTTAAAGATTCAGTGACACTTTTCAATATTTGATGCATGCAAGGATTAGCAAAACAATGTAGGTTGCAATAGCAAAATCATTATAAAAAAATAATTCTATAGGAAATATTGTGGAAAACGCGCGAAAAACAAGCGAACTATCGCTATTTGCTCTGATACAACCCAGAAAGACCCCCTTCTAGTACGGGGAAATGCAGAGCAGCTCCACGGTAACCTCGACCAAGCTCGCTCGTGACATGTTACCATGAAGCTAAGCGGGTGCTTCTTTGAAGCTGTATTTGGAAAACGTGGGTTATAAAAATTTTCACTTTTCTATCAAAATCACACTTTTAGATTTAGCGAAAATCAGGCAGCATAACGACTTTACGGTGGTCAAGCCCAAAATGCAAAATCACCTGTATAAAACAATATACACTCCCAATGTTTTCCAAATGTGCAACAATAAAGGACCTCTGGTCCTCATCAAAATACGATAAGGATCAATCCAACATAATTTTTGTCGCAACCTGTTTTTCTCAAAACCATGCATGCATATTTTACAAAAGATATTTACATATACAAATGCCACATTTTAACTTTTACTGTGAGACCCCGGAAAAATCCAGATTTCCTAAGGAAGGTTAAAATGGTAATTTCAGTCAAAATCTGGAATTTTTCTAGATCTCGGATGATGAAGCAGTTCCCTGATAGGTCGTCTCGCGAAATCTAGCTACCACGTCGAATTTCGTCGAATTCCGAGACAGTCGGAATTTCACGTTCTTTGAGGCACTGAGAGGGAAGTAGGACACTTGGCACTTTATAAGTGGCCCAAGAGGTGCCACGTGTCAAGCGATGGGAGAGTCAAACATTGAGCTCAAGTGGGGCTCACATGTGACACATGGCATCATGCCATTAGAGGAAAATCTCAAAGTGGTTGGATAAGGATAAGGGTGTAATCCCATGGTCCAATGAGAAATGGACATGTGGCATTGAGAGGACTTGTCTCTTGTCCCAATCTTGACCAAATGGATTGGGAGAGGAAGAGAGGGGAAAAGAGAGCAAACGGAAGAGAGAGGGAAAGTGTGGGATTTTTAGAGAGAGAAGCTTTACCTTCTCTCTAAGTTTCCGACGATCGCCAGTCGGCCAGGTAGGCAAGGAGCAAAGTTGCTCTCCGGCAAGGACTCTGGAGTGGTGCCGGTTTAGGGAGTTCGACAAACTCGGAAAAGGTAGGGCTTTTCTCCTTGCTTTTTGCTTAAGGGTTATGTAATGGATAGGGATTTGTTGAGGCCTGGATGGCCGCGGTTTCGGTTCCAAAAGCTTTGGACCGAGTTAAGAAATCCCTAGAGTGTTTTGGACAGTCCACGGACTGTTTGTGTGATTTGCTTGAATTGTGTTATTGCCATTAGAAAATAACATGTTTGTGTGATGTTGAGAAGGCGGTTCAAGATGGGTGCCGGATTGTCTGCTCGCCCGTGAGCTAACCTTATGTTATTGTCATTAATTGAATAACATGATTAATGGATTTAAATTTGTTAATATATGCATGAGTGATATATTAGCATGTATTGTGTGTTTGTGTGCCATTGCATTGCACTTAGGTGGGGAGTAACCCAAGTAGGGAAATTCCCTCTTGGGATTTGCTCGCCGTCATTAGGACCTTTTTCGAGGTATTGAAGACCCGATTGGGGATGGGGCATCCGGGTTGTAGGCGAAGAAAGCGGCCCGAGATGGCCTTATCTTGCATTTTGTTTTTTGTAAGAATTACGGGTAAAATACCCAGTTTTGTATAAATTGTAATCGAAAACAATTGTAAATGAAACCTTTTTGTATAAAAATTATATTTGGGTTGTATGGATGAGCGGGTCCTATTGGGCCGTTTTACACGTGTATGGGTCTCATGAGGTGAGACATGTAGATTTCCGCGGGTTGACAGGTAGTCAACGGACCCCCGGGTTTTAGGGCGTCACATTTACTATTTTTAATTTACACCTTATCTTATATATAATCCTGACCACGGCGTCTAGGGTGAGGATCTGGGAAGGTCTTTCGGCTTCAACACACTTTACAGAAAATTATTTTAAAAGCGAGAAGGCGCCAGGCAGCGGGCTCGATGAGTACTATAAGTTCTAAATATTTATTTGTCTGTTTGTACCTCCCGATATGAAAATGCAGTATAGAAATGGTTGGCAAAACTATTTATGGCTTATTTTGCTATAAGCGTGCAGAAAACTATTCTAGCTGAAAAGCGTGCGAAAACTATTTACATTAAGAAAACTATTTTTGTTCTTTGAAAATGTTCGATGGTGGTTAATATCGAAAGTGCTATATTGGAAATCAAGTACCAGCCTTACTTTGGCCCATTTAAAATACTAGATGTGATGCCACGGAACCTCGAGACATGGCATGTTAGTGAACTATCGAGAACACTACCGCATTTAAGATGGTCCGGGTGAACTCTGGCGGGATCTCTATAAAACATAATGGAACCTCGGAACCAAAATGCCGGTGATGGACCTCGGAACCAACACCTCAGCCATCATGTACTAAACGGTAGCGCTAACTATATACCAGAATGTCTGAGGGCGACTCCTTTATATATTCTAGATCCTAACCCCCGATTCTTGAGCTAGGCAATATAGTTAGTCATAATATCCCTTAACTTTGCACATGCACAATGCGAAATACATGCTTAGGAAGCGGCGTGCCATCTAGGGGTTTGCTAAACCGAGCCAAATTGTTTCTTAAATCACCCAGTCGAAGCACCTGGCCCCGAGTATAACAAGTGGGAGGTAAAAAATGCTTTACTCAAATTTATATTTTCAAGCACTTTACAAACTTGTAATTTAAACACTTCGTTTTAGAAAAGGATTTTGAGTACTCACCTTTTTCTCGAGCTAATTTCTTAAATTCTTGTCAAGCACTCTAGATTCTCATCGGATGCTCAAATACGCCTACAATCCATCTGAAATCTGAAAAATGCCCTCGGTTCAACGTTTAACCATAAAACATACACAAGGCTTCCAAGTGACTATCGAGCGAACCCGATTCTAACAAAACTTCACGTGCTAGTCCCATTCGATAAGGACATCGATAATATGATGTGAAATTGACCAAATGTCCATACACATTAAATGCCGTAAAAACTATCACATTTGAGCCAACTTTTGACTCGAGGACTTTCCATAGAGTCTAAAAATACTCGAAACATTTACGAAAATTTTGTCGAGCTTGTGGAGCTACAATCCACGAAATTTCAATATGGGCTGGCCATAAGCAGTCCGAAATTCAGCTCAGATTTGTCAGAACCACCAGTCCAAAATTCCTAAAATTTAAGTCGATTTAAAAATTTTGGAGACTGAGATTTATGACCTTTCACGGCCTCGAAAATTTCAAGCCATTATATAGCATTTAGGCTCGAAATAACACAAGTAGGAAAATATTCTACCTTTTAAAGTTTAATGGCTAAGATATTGGTACTGTCGTAGCTCTGAAGTCGCGATATACCAACTTTACCTTTTTTCTCAGGTGAAAACCTACGTCCAGATTCGTAAATCTGAAAAAAAACAAGGAGAAAAAATAAAATATCTCGGTCGTTCTCTCCAGCTCTATCGTCAGCCCCCCTGCCATTTGCTTTTTATGTTTGTTTTTTATTTTCGTTTTTTTTTTCTAATTATTATTATTATTATTTGGATAAACGATTTTTATTGCCCCATTCGAGTCCATTTCTATCCCGAAAATTTTTATTTCTTTTCAGTTCACTTTATTTTAAATGAACTTAAATCAAGCCACTTCACGGCAGGATTTTTAAAAATCTCATCCACGAGAATCACGACAACTTATCGCCCGAAATTCATAAATATTCCGGTAATCTCGAGAATGTGAAACTTTTAAGGTCATTTAGATTTGTAAATGAATTTACTTGTTGTGATCAGTTTAGGTAAATCCCAGAGATCTAGAGAATTTTCTAGGCTTCCTTGAACAATTACGGTAATTTATTATTATTATTATTCTTTTAAAATTACACAGGTGGAATTTCATACATCCACTTTCCTTAATTTAAAGTGCCACAATTCTTTGAAAACTTTACAATTTCATCCTTAAAAGCATTTCAAACATTCTATTATGGCACGAAAATAATTAAGGAAGCCCTTAGTGCACATATGCGACCCTACGGTTACACATACCGTACACCCTCTCGGGACGGGGCGTTACACCACAACCCTCCCAAACTACATCAAAACACATCCAAGTTCGTCCTTAGAATATCACAATACACTATATACCTATGTCCCCTCTCTGGATCTATCAGAATAGGAGCTAAAGTAAGCCTCCTCTTTAATTCCTGGAATGCCTTCTCACACGAGTCATTCCACTCAAACTTGACCTCCTTCCAAATCAATCTCTTCATAGGTGCAACTAATCAGGAGAAGTTCTCAATGGACTTTCTGTAATACCCTGCTAATCCTAAGAAACTATGTATCTTGAAGATTGACTTTGGTCTCTCCCCAAACTCTGCCTCGGCCTTCTCGGGTCCATGGAGCACCTCGGCCCAGGCACCACATGCCCCAAGAATCTCACCTCAGTAAGAAAAAACTCGTACTTACTGATTTGGCATACAATTAGTGGTCTCTCAAGGCCTGGAGAACAATCCTCAAGTGACCCTCATGCTCCTCTTCAGACTTGGAGTAGATCAAGATGTCGTCAATGCAAACCACAATGAACCGATCTAGGTAGGGTTGGAATACCCTATGCATGAGATCCATCAATGTCGTTGGAGCATTCGTCAACCGAATGGCATCACTAGGAACTCGAAAATGCCCATATCGCATTCTAAACCTCGTCTTAGGGATATCTACCTCCCTGACTCTCAACTGATGGTAACCGGTGCGGAGTGCATCTTGGAGGTAAACCACGCCCCTCTCGGTGATCAAATAAATCATCAATCCTCGACAAAAGGTACCTATTCTTGATAGTAACCCTATTATTTGCGATGAATCTGCCCATAGCGAGGTCATCTTGCTTCTTGGAAGCGACAGAGCGCCTTAAGGTGAAGTACTTGATCTGATAAAACCCTTGTCCAACAATTCCTATAACTGGACTTTGAGTTCCTACAACTCAGCAGGCACCATTCTATGCAGAGTCATAGAAATAGGCGATGTACCAGAGTGCAACTCGATAATGAAGTCCACATCCCTCTGCGGAGGTAACCCTGGTAGTTCATCTGGAAAAACGTCCTCATACTCACAAACCACCCAAGGTAGACCCAGCTCTTATCTCGCCTCGTCCTCCAGGGTAAGGCCCGCTAACCAACCCATCAACTGCCCGTGTCATCTAGAGTCATACACGGCTCGAGGTAAGGCATCATGCTTATCCCCCTAAAACATTAAAAAAAAAAAAAAAAAATCACCATCTGGTGTGTAGGCAATAACCCTCTTACGATCACAATCAATGACAACTCGGTGTGTTGTTAATCAGTCCATCCTAAGGATAAAATCAAACTCCGACATATCCATGACCCTAAGGTCCACGGTGAGTAGAATCCTTGAGATCTCTAACTCACAATCTTGACATATCTTATCAACGCTCACTTTAGTTCCTAGGGGAGAATTCATATGCAGTGGCTCTTCCAAGGTTTCAACCTCTAAGCCCAAATCTTTCACACATGATGCAACAACAAAAGAATGAGATGCACTAGAATCAAACAACACTCTTGCCCACAAGCGAAAGAGCATAAATGTACCCTGAATAACCAATTGATCTACAAGCTCAGCCTGAGGTGTAATGGCGTAGACATGCCCTTGGGTCCTTAAAGTCCCAGCTTGTGAGCCCTGGCCTCGACCTCGACCCATGCCCTGGCCCATCTGGCTTGATTGTTAAATAGTAGGGGCCTCTGCAACGCCCTAGGACTGATACTGGTTCCCCTGGCCCATGGTGGGGTAAGGAGGAACAAACTGAGTCTGTGAGCGTCCCAATAAGGACTGGGACTAGGGTGTCCCATTACACTAGGATCCCTGCCTCTAAGGGCAATCCCGCCTCATGTTTCCAGAATGGTGGCAATGTAAACATGTCCTCTACCTTAGCTAGATAGTAGCCTTAAAGTGTCTCCCATCTTGGGATGATTAACCTTAGCCTTGGCCTTGATAACCTTAGCTCTATCCCTAAAACCCTTGCAGAGCAGACGTCCTCTGCTTCTTCCCTGAGCTATAAGAAGAAGGTTGGCTCTCCTTCCTCTTATCTTTAACACCCGCATCCCAGATGCTCCGTGCGTCATCCACTTCTCTCTCAATGGCCATAGTTGTCTTGACCATCAAGTCTATGTCTTGTAGAAGGAGTCCCACAATTTTACCTCAGATGGACAATTTCAAACCATCCTCGAACTTTCTCACTTTGGCCATGTCCGTGGCCATATAATCATCAGTGAAACGAGCTAATTCAGTGAACTTAGCCACGTATTCGAGCATTGTCATCATTCCTTGTTTCAGTTCTATGAACTCCAAAGCTTTTGCATGTCGAGCAAATGCCGGGAAATACTTGCCCATGAAGAGCTGACAGAACTCTTCATATGTCATTACCTCCAAGTTCCTTGATGCTTTGATCGATCATGCGAGATTCACCCTCTAGTTGGAATGCAGCTAGCCTTATCCTCGTGACATTGGAGGTGATCTTCATAGCCTCCAAGATCTTGCTGACTTGTCGGAACCAATGATCATCTGCCATCGGTGAGGTCCATTTTATCATCCAAGATCTAGAAAAATACTAGGTTTGCGACCTATACTGTAGCGGCAATTTCTTTGTTTTGCCACTTTTTAAAGAAGTGAATTTACGAGGTTTTACAGCGCTGTCACCCAGAGACTCGCGATGGGTCCAATCGTTTGTTATCGGTGCTTCTTGCCACTAATTCGATCCGCAGCCCACCTTGTTCTCAGATAACCTTGGTGTAACTTATCTCTCCGCCAACCCTATTTTTCATTCTCAAATGAAGCATCATACGATTGATTACCATTTTGTTCGTGACTTGGTTCAGTCGTCTGAGTTGCGTGTTGTCCATGTCTCCGTTGTTGACCAGCTTGTTAACGCCCTTACCAAATCTCCATCTCGGTCTCGCTTTTTTAATGTGTAACAAGATTGGTATTATTTATGACACACTATCTTGAGGGGGCGTATTATAATATATTTAGAATTTCCTTTTATTAGCTTTTATGCTTTTATTATTTTGTCCTTATATATAATGTAAATTTATTCAAAAACCACCTGAACTAAACTGTTGCATCCGAACTTTAAATCAAATATAGATAAATGATAATTTACTTAAGGTCTTTTTCTCATTATACTTCTTCATTTTTCTTTTTTCTTTTTCATTTTACTTCTTTATTCTTCAGCCAATCCCAAAAAGAAGCTTCAGCACGACGAAGAGAACATACTAAGCTATGTGCTACATAAAAGATAACATGCTGGGATAAAATATCTATAAGAATCATGAAAAGTTATAGAAAAAAACTTTTCATATTTGCTTTTAATTGCAAAAGAAAATTCTCACTGATTTTGATAAACTTTACTCTCCTCTTCTCCTCTGAGTTCTCTGACTGCTTTTATTTGCCTCTGTTTCTCATCCCCCTTGGGTAATTAAGTCCCTTTGTTTTACATTTCTTCTTTCTCTTCATTTATGAATGATTTCCTGAAAATACTAAAAAAGTTTGGTCACTGTGTTCCATGAGCAATTGCTTTAGATTCTCGTTGAAAATCAGTGAAATTTAGATAAAATTCAGTGATTTTGATGACTTTTTCCACCTTTTTCTTATCTAAATCCTACATGTACGTATAATTGTTTCTCTAATATTGGGGCTGTGGATGGTATAGACCATGGCCCCAATGGGTGTAGCAGTGAACTTCTACTGGAACAGGATAGTGAAAAATGAACAGAATGATGTTGCTTACAAAGGTGGCAAGGTGAATGTCCTTCCTATTAAGGTATTCCATGGAACTACCTATGCTGGATTGTCGGACAAAATCTATGCAACCACGGACATTGACAGACAGTCTCTCGAGTTAAACATTATATGCAGATATCCAACTTCTTGTAAGGAGTATAAACCAATACCTATAAAGAATGATGAAGGGGATGGAGCTTATGTTGGAAGTGACCAGCAGAGCTGGAGTGTACTGTGTAGAAATATATTTGGAAGAAAAACCAGTACCCTTAAGGGCTGAAGCAATTGCTTTGCTAACAAAAGAGACAAATGATTCTCCTCAAATTAATGACAAGAAAGTACTCGTATATTTATGCCATTAGCTGATTTTACAGTTCTCGTATCAAGCCATGAATTATAGGTTCTATGAAGAACTCTAAACTTTTCATTTTCTAATCAGATTTGGTGTCGAAGAAAGTGGGGGGACTTAAATATGTACTGTCTGGTGAAAGTGTTTCAGAAAGTGGGAATGGAGGCACTGTTGTTGGATGTTCCCTTGGTATGCAAGTCATGGTATGAAGCAACCCTCAATCCTAAGTGCTTATTTTTCCGGAAAACTTCTTTGCATTTACAGACAAGGTAAGGAAGGAGTATCAAAAGGAAGTCCTAATCACTTCATTCATAAAGTCCATGGTGAATCGCAGCAGTAGATGTGCTACTACTCTTATGCTTCCACACTGCTCCACTGAAGAAGCGTTGGAGTATGCTGCTAAGCAGTAAGTTACCTACAATTTTTGTCAAAGAAAATAATAGAACTGATTTGGGAACATTTTCAAAAACATTTCTCAAAAGATAGTTTTGGATAATAGTTTTCAAAAACATTCCTTTAGTGTTCTATTTTCAATTATTCTTTAAAATGGTTTTCAAAAAATGGTTAAATTAAAAATCTCCAAACAGGACAATTTATCAACAAACTGTTTTCTATAGATCAAACATGTTTTGATTAAGAAAATAGTTTTCTTTCTAAAAACTTCAGTGAGTTCTTAGCGTATATTTTCAGCTGTCCTGCTTTGAGGGATTTTGGCCTGCATGGTTAATCTATCTCACAAAAATGCAAGACTGATTCCCAAGATGATCATAAACTCGAAAATTCTCGAAGCATTGTTGGGTTATCCCACATCAGTTGTGGAAGGGGTTGGTAATGAGTTTATAAGCGTGAGTGATTAATAGGGCTTGGTAATTTTTCACAATGATTTGGAATGAGAAGTTTTCAATTTTGGAGTGCAATTGGTCTACTATAGTGGTCTGATTAACCAATTGTGGAGTTATGTCTGATTAATTCCACGTGAGCCAAAATTGGAAAGTACCATGGGTCCTTGGGTAAACCCATTTGTAAGTGATCAGTGTTATGAGCAGTAAATGATTTATATGAGCCTTCAAGTTTACTTTAGAGCTAGTGGAAGAATGTTAGAATTAAGTCCATATAAACAAACTAGAGTTGTAATTAAGTTGGATCATGAACTTATATGGGCTAATTATAAGCCCAAGTATGTAAGAAGATTCAATGGCCCACTAAACCCTATTATAAATATAATATTATATTTTGGGGTAACAAACTATTTTTAGAGGGAAGAGAATTTCTCTGTATCCCAGATCTGAAAAGCAAAAGGCGGTGGATTGTTCTTGAAGCTCATACTCTATGGTCAAGACCTGCAAATCAATTATTGTCTGGAAGATTCACGGATCAGTTCCATTCCGATTAGTATGTATTTTAATTTTTTGCTTCCGTTGCATATGAAATCATAGATTTCTGGATTGATGTTCTGGGATTCCAACATCTGTTATCATAGCGGATTTTCTAGATTCCAAATTTGAGATATTGAGATTTCATAGGTTAAAAAAAAAAAAAAAATTGACTTTTCCTTTAATTAATTGATTTCATAGGTTAACAAAATCTTGAGATTTCATAGATTTAGTAATCTTACTACAACCAGTCGAATTCGAATGAATTCTTTTTGGTTTCCCATCTGTTAATTGATTTCATAAAAAAAATTGACTTTTCCTTTAATTAATTGATTTCATAGATTTCCCATCTGTTACCACACTGGGAAGCGAATGTTCAAAGGAATCATTATTGGTGGTGGACCTCATATGCCCCTGATATTTTTCGACCACCATCAATTCTTTTTTTTTTTTTTTTTTTTTGAAAATTTCGACTATCATTAGGATTTAGGTGGTGAGAAAACTTGAGCAAAAGCCAAAAAGCTAACTGGTGAGGAAAAGAAGGGGAGTAAAAGCAAAAATCTAATTTGGTTATGTTTTTTTAAATATTTTCTTGAAAACTGTTATGTTTTCCGTGGTTTTTAGAATAAGAAAACAAATGGAAAAATCGTGTTCTTGTTGTCCTTGTTTTTTAAACATGAAACAATTTTCAAAAATAAAAATCAAATCCTATCTCAAAATTAGTTGGCGATTGTTTTGTACCCACATTTAAAATAACTTTTTTTACTGTTTTAAAATAACTTTTTTATTTAATTAAAAATAACATAATGATTTCAACTGAATTTTATTGATCATATAATTCTTATATTAATAAATTACTTTTAATTAAATACAAAGAGTCAAAAATTATTTTTTTTACTTAATTAAAATAATACTAATATCATTACATTAAAATTGTCCACATGTCTAGCTCATTTTATAAAATGTTCAATGTTCAAAAATGTAGGACATCAAAAAGATGAGAGATCAAAATTATTATCCCAAGTTTGAGGCCCAATGAAAACAACTTACTATATTATACCAAAGTGTGTAGAAAAAAAATATCATTAAATCAAAATTATTATGTAATGTCATTTTATTTATACATAGTAATATCAATAATTTATTGAACTGGGTAGAAAAGAAATATTTTAACTTTTTTATTGGACAAAAAATAAACACATCTTAATTTTTTGTACAGGTGAAATGAAGGTTGAAACAATAAAACAGATTATAATCTTTTTTGATAGCGCATTTTTTTATATTATTAATCTAAGGCTTCAATTTTGTTCTTCTCTCCTTTTCTTTTTATCATCTCTTTTTTATTTGTTAATTTTCTTTTTCCATAAGCATATTTCTTCTACTTTTTTTTCCACTATTATTAATGTACCTACACATAAAAAGATTCATTATAGCATTATATTTCCTAATATTATTAAATCAATATTATTATTTTAACCATCAGCCTTAAGCTCCACTTTGGATCCTTGTGGTACCAGATCAGGACTTCCATTGGCATACCATTAATTCTTTAAATTCTATTCTCAATCAAATTCTTTAAATTCTTTTTGATCAATCCAAAATTAATTTTAAGAATAGTGGTCAAACAATCTCTACAGCATTAAACAATATAAATTAATTGACATACTGCTTCTACTAAAGACTGATGCCTCTTAATCTTTTGGAGGTTGTCGTGCTTTTGTCAAAGAATGAGAATAAAGAATCAGTATGAAAGAGAAGGGTTAAAAAGAGTGGAAGCAATTGAATGATTTCATTGAAAGGACATGTTTTGACTGCAATGCCACTAAAACCCATGCAAGAAAAATGCCATTCCCACTGAACTTTCAATACAGGCTATTCCTGTGTATAATCAAATTGAATATTTGACAAAAGGCTGAAAATGATGCTGGAATCAGAAATGAATCATATTCATTGTTTGAAGTAACAACATTCCGGAAGAACAGAAAGTATGACACTAGAGAGAAACAAAATGATAAGACCAAAAATCACAATAACAGTAAGTGCTGCTCCAACATATCTATGTTGCATCTCTGAAGATTACGATGAAAATCAAGAAGCCAGGCTATTTCAGAACTTTGAGAAACCCCACCAGCAGAGACTTGAGCATTAATGATATCATAATATACGTCAGGTTCTAGCTTGTGTCGGTTTCTCATTCTGCATGAGATCTAGAACCTGAGAATATAAATAACTGCCATGTTCTTCTATTTCCTCTTCCGTATGAAATGCCTTTTGGACTAGGGTGATGAATGGTAAAACACTCCTTAAGCTCTAGCAGATGATGACAGGGAGCCGCAACTTTGATGACATCAAAATTATAGCAATGTGAAGGGAGGAAAACATGAATATGAGGATACTCTAGAATAACTAAATTGGCATATTGTTCTCTTATTGGAGCTCTTATATCCAACTCATGGAAAGGTGACCTGGGGCCCTGCAGTGACATGGAAGGATTAGATCTTGTTTGGATAGAATTTATTTTCTTCTTTACAAGGGGAAAAAATTTTCAGCAGCTATCAATCAGCAAGTAAAATGAATTTACCTTTGGATATTTACAAATGAAAAAATTGAGACAGTCCAGCTGCTCTGCACAGAATGGATAGAGCTTATCATTACATGGCCCTGGCTTTAGATGCTCCTCCATCAATTACAGATGTGAGTGTAGAGTTTTCATTTATCCTGTAATAACGTTAAATGAATCAATGACACGTTAAAAATTTGATGGAATAAGAAGACTACTACAGAATCTCTCCTGAAGATAAGAATGGGTAGGAGAGCTCACTCATGCATGATCAAGTGAAACAATATCTGATGAATGAAACCGCCATTCAATCGTCCAAGTAATGCATTTAGGTCTAGTAAAAAGACATACAAAGGGTGATGTTAGGAACTGAAAAACAATTATTGATCTCCAAACTTTCAATTCATTAAAAAAAACAATAATAATAACCAAAACGACAGCCAAAGACAGTTCATTGAGCCCAAAATATCCCTTGACTACTGGTTTTTTAAATAACAGTTACATGGAATAAAAATCTAGAAAAGAACATCAAAATTGACACAGAAAGGAGTGCATCAACTACCTACATGAAGAATGCAGTCAACAGATCATGCATTCACATAAAGCTCCCAGAACATAACTCTTGGATGATTCTTTCACAACCAAAAATTGCACACTTTGGACTGAACTTTAATACTCACAGGCATCAAAAGGATTATGGGGGTATATTCAGACAAATCAGGCAGCCTATATCTCTTACAATATATTAGCATACCATGAAGCATCAGCTCAACACCAAGGTTCAATCTGCAAAGCAGCGGATTCATCAATGTTTCCTTCAAAATAAATAATAGGAACAGAAATGGACAATTCTGAAATTTCAGTGGTTCTGTTGCAGCATTTATATAAGAACTTAAAGGTTCTATATGTCTTAGTTCCTACTTTGTAAGTGAATATGATGATTGTGTTACAGTATAAATCATAATGAACTGGTGGAATTTGATCATTAATTAGCCCACCTCGTTCAAAACTGTGACACGGTTGAGGGGATTGTTAACTTTGCCATGGGCCAAGCAGCAATTCCTAAGAAGCATGGAAACAAAGAGGATCATAGTTTGGACTAGTTTTGATGGAAACAAGCCAGCAACTGATCCTTGGAATCAAAACTCACTTTCACTAGTTGACATTTAACAGAAAAGGATTCATATCTCTTCAATCGATTAAACGTATAAATGAATCCTTGTTCATTGTTTGAAGTGACAACAGAATTATGGAAGACTGGAAAAGTTTCTGGAGATAACTAAATGACAAGGCCATAAATTCTGGATGAGGGCTTTGCTATCTAATCATTGCCAGAACTTTAGAGCCCGACCCAGATGAGTAAATTATCTTTCGGAATGTACAGAAGATAATTCTATAGAGATGTACCTTCTCCTTGCAGTTTTTTGTTCTTCTTGAACAGAGGAGTGAACATCAATAGTTCAGCACCCAGGAATCTCTCCCCTTCCTCCAATTCCTTCACTGGGTACATATCAAAAAATCATCAATGAAACACTAAAAGTTTGTATATAGTTCTTCTAAAGATAATGATTAGTAAGGAAGTTCACCCATTGTCTAGTAAAACAACATCTGTTAGATAACAAACCACCATTCAGATGTTGTGTTCTGTTGCATAAGGGAAACAGTCAAAACTCAATAGCATATATAACCAAGCCCAGAAAACCTTAACTCCTTTTTTGTTTTGCTTTTGTACCTATTCTCATCTCTTGTGACCAGAAGTATCAAGGATGATATAAGCCCCAGGCTTAGTTAAATATTGACTTGCCCTCCTTCTTCATTGAGTACCAAATAGCTGGGCATTATTGCCTCCAGAAGTCTGGAAATATTAGGTTAGCGGTAGAGATTGGATGTAAAACTCTATGTTCCAAAATCCCTTATTTCGGGGCCTGAAGTTGCTCCTGTGATGGCCATTTCTGTTGTCTGTTTTAAAGCAGCCCACTGTCACATTTAGCTGTCGTTTCTCTATGCTATTATGAGAAAAAACTTGCTCCGGGAAGAAACATATCTATCGAGACTCATTAAGAAAAATAAAGTACAATTGACTTGCAAAGAGTCTACATTTGTGTTTATAGGCTCCCTCTGAACAAATCCCATGTCTAGGACAAGAAAGGAAGAAATTATACGTTTTCATACGCTGATATCCTCGACTTTAGCTTTTCATCTCTATTTTGACATATTTGGCCGGCGAATAAAAATCACTTACACAAACAGATATTGAACAGATAAGAATTCAAATCCTTTGATTGATTAAAGAATAAATGGATCAATCATCTTCACTGTTTGTAGAGTTCAACACGGGTGCATTAGTTAAATATCAGAATTATTAGAGATAATTGTTAGGAGATGAACCTTCTACCTCTGAAATTCTTATTCTTCTTGAAAAGATCGATGGGCATCAATTGTTGAACACCCTAGAATCTCCCTTCCTCCGCAGGTAAAATCCTCCAAAAATCTGAACAATCTATCCTTTCTTCATATTCCATTTCCTCGGAAAAAATGGGAATGGCCAGTGCTCGCACGAGAAAGGCTTGAACAATCTAAAAAACCTTACTAAATCAGTATCGTGAAAAACAATCACATAACTAAAAATACATTGGCATACGATTATTGTTATTTACCTAAACTGCTTTTCCATTGTCATACTCCAACTTTATTTCTCATAAAGAATCTTCTATGCTCATCCAGGAAACAACTATGAGGAAAAAGAAGAAAAAGATTATTAGTTTTGGTATTATAAATTTCGCATATACCATTGCTTTTTAAAGTTCAAGTTGAAGTAAGTTTAAATATATAAAACGGCCTTGAATAAAATATTGAATCAATATATGTGTTTATAAATCTTGTAATTTGGCCTATTTGAGGAAGATAAGCCAAAGCAATTTGTAGCTACTAATAAATAAAAGCAGCTAACTACAATACTTACTAGAGTTATTATGTGTGCCACATGTGTAGAAATAAACCAGAACATGGAAAAAAGATACATACTTTACTTTTTTTTCTTTAATTTTCAATAGCCATAAATGGTCCATTTAATTTATGCAAACAAAACTGCCAAATCAATTTGAGACTTTAAGAAAAAGAATTACCTGATTAGACATTGGCGGATTGAGACTTTGATTAAAGTAGCACATAATTGAGCATTATTTTTGAAACGTGAGATATATAAGGCCATTCTTCCCCTTTCTCAATTTGACATCGTTTTTCCAGTAGAGGACAGTTCTGGACACTCATATCAGAGAGGGAGGCTGGAAGTCTCTCCTTTGTCAAGTATTTGAGCTTCCTGCAGTCTCTGATTTCCAAAGTTTGAAGAGAGGTGAGGTGTTGAAGACCCTCTTTTGCCAAGGATCGAAGCATTGGACACTCTGAGATATCCAAATGCTTGAGAGAGATGAGGTGTTGAAAACTCAGTGAATCTTCCGATCTATGATTTGTCATGTATTGGAGCTTAGGGAAATCGTGGATGTTCAATTCTTCAAGAGAGGTGAGGTGTTGAAGACCAGTTTCTGTCGAGGACTGGAGATTTGGGCAATCGATAATTGTTAAATCTTTGAGAGAGCTAAGGTGTTGAAGGACCAAACCTGTGGAGAACTGGAGGTGTGGGCAGCCAACGATCACTAACGATAGAAGAGAGGTGAGTTGTTGAAACCCCCCGCTGTCAAGAGACTTGAGATTTGAAATATTCGTGATTTTAAGAGAAGTCAGAGAAGAGGGCAGCAGACACTCTTTGGGAAACAATTCCATGTCTTCACATCGACCAATGATCTCTAATTTAGTAAGAGAGGTCCGGCTTTGCAAACCCCACTCCACCGGGGGCGTGAGTTGTTTACTATTCGCAATTGCTAGTTCACATAGTTTGGAAGGCAAAATCTCTCTTAACAATCAATTCTAGACATTCATATAAACACAACTTCTCTACAGATGAGTGCAAACGACCTGAGCTTTGAGCAACCATAGATAGCACAAGACTCTAAAACAAGAGGGGCAATCTAACAGGTTCAAGACTAAAGAGAAGAGGATCCAACTCATGAAAGATGTGAGTTCACCCTCTGAAATTGAAATGGAGAGCTTCTTAAGCTTCTTAACACCATTGATCTTGGAATCAGTCAACTTGGGAAGATGCCTAATGTAATACCCCCAAAGATATCCTAGTTGTTTACAACATGTTTAGGGTATTTTGTAGACATAAATTAAAAATTTTCAAATTAATCACAAAATATAGAAACTTAAAACTCGAAGTTGTACAAATTATAAGGGCAAACCGTAATTTGTCCAAAGAGTGACATCAAAGACACGGGTTATATAATTAGAGCCAAAGTATAAATATTAAGATTTGTAATGTAATTAAGGAAAGTTAATGGCTAGAATGCTAAATAACAAAAACCTTAATTATAAAGAGTTTGAGACCAAATGCATTTTTGGTCTCCAAATGCTAAGCTTAATAAGAGGAAAAAAGAAAGGAGAAGAAGAGAAAGAAGAAGAAGAGAAGGAGTGGAGCAAATCCAAGGTATGGATGCTTGCCTTTGGTATGGAACTTGTGATTTTTATATGGAACTATATGGTATTGTATGGATTTCTTGTCTAATTGTATGGTTAGGAGCTTGCTCCAAACCTAGGATTGTTAGGATTACATCCTAACCAAAATTTTCTTGAAAGTAGGGGTGCTAAAATTCTAAATAGCACAAGATCGGTATGAAACCCTCATTTTGAGGAGGGATTCATGGTAATTGTGTTAGGGTTTTCAACAAACCCTACATAACCTTTATAATTGGTTTATGTATGGGTTATAACCCATAATATAGTTGTTTTGGGAGGTATTTATGATAGGTTTTTAATCTATGGATGATAAGGCATGAAAATGAGAAAATACTCATTCCGGGCATTTTCGGTGAATTTTACTGCACAATTTGAGCTTGCAAATTGGTACAATTCGGTTCTGGTCATTTTTGGTTAACTTGTACCCGCATGTTAGACATGTACCCCAGCATAACCCCTATTTCCTGCTTCCGCTTTGACCAGCTTTTCCTATTTCGCCATAACTTGCCTATTTCTTATCCGATTCGAGTGATTAAAGTGGCCAATTAAAATAGACTTCAAGGATAACCAAACATATTTTATAGGTATCTCCAAATTCTGACTCTAGATAGCTCCAAAATTCACTCAAAGTGGAGCTATGTGCAAGCCCATTTCCTGCATCAGTTGATCATAGAGTAAATTCGAGTTGTTTCGACACACTTAAGTTTCGTGCTCGAACGGGTGATTCCAGTTGAAATAGAACCCTTAGCACCTTAAATTTAAAATAGTACAAAGATATAGTGCCACATATGAAGTTAAGACCCCGGAAAAGTGAGTATTTCATCTGTCCCTCGGGTAAAATCGGTAAAATGACTAGTGAATTGGCATGAAAAAATGCCATAATCTTTAATTGATGACTGATCGATCGATTCCAATTCTGCAAAGTAGATTCATAGAAGTTATCAAGAATACATGATTAAGATGTGATTATACATGCATCTTAATTTACCAATATATGAAATACGATCTGTCAAGAACATATAATATGGCTACGAATTCCCTATTATAAAATAGTAAGTTATGGAATTCATATAATTATAAAAATGCCTAAGACCAGTTATTAAATGACAAAGCACTCTCTGATCGTGCTTCGGCACATTAGTACCTTGGGTACTCTCTGATTAGTGCGACGGCACTCTGATCGTGTCAAAACAATAGTACTTCGGCACTCTCCGATTAGCGCGACGCACCTCTCGATCGTGTCGCTACTACTAGTACTTTCGCACTCTCCCCGATTAGTGCGACGACACTCTCTGTCAGTGCTTTGGCACTCCTACTTGGTGTTACGACACTTCAGTACTGTAAAGTATCTTCGGATACTCATAGTGTTGTGTCTTACTCATTTATTATTACTGGTCTAGGTATTCCCCATAATTATATGATAATAATGAATAAGAGGACATGAAGATGTATCGCCTGGTCAGACACATAAGGGTATTTCAATATATAAGCTCAGAATCTCTACTGAGACCCGAATAAATATAAGTCCTGTAATACAGTATAAATCCAGTAGTACCTATGGATACTTTCGTACAATGAACTTGTGTTGTACCTACGGGTACTTTTATATAAGAATAAGCATAGGTAATTGTATAAATCCATGAGATGAATGCATGTAATTTCTGATATCCGTTATTGTTATATGCTTATTATAACTGTGTACATGCATATTATATATGTTTCCCACTACGTAAACCTAGCACGGGTTTTTAACTGGTGTAGGTACAGGAGAGAAGACGTCGAGAACTTCCCGCATTCTTCAGCCATCACACGAAAGTAGGGTTCACACTGCAGGTTCCGCACTCGACTCAAGAATTGTAAAATGTATAGTTTTAAATATGTAATGGACCTCGCACTTATGTGTGACATCAGAACAATTCACTACTGTGGTAGTTTTATTTTGACTTTTTTGTATATGATATGTGGATATATTATAAGACTTGATATACCAATGCTCCACTATGCAGTAAAGAGTCCCAGATATGTTCTCGCATCCCTAACCCGCTCGATCCGTTAATCGGTCAGGCCTGAACAAGTGACAAGTTGGTATCGAGGTGGAACCTGGGCGTTGATGAACCCTACCGTGTGTTGGCCCTCGAAGAATGCGAGTTCTCCGACGTGCCTTCTCCCGTACCTACACCTGGGACAAAACCCATGCTAAGCTTTACACTTAAATGGAAACATATATAATATGCATGTACACGCTATAATAAGCATATAACAATAACGGATAATGTGAATTACATGCATTCATCTCATGGATTTATACAATTACCTATGCTTATTCTTATATAAAAGTACCCGTATATGACAACATGTTCATTGTACGAAAGTATCCATAGGTACTATTGGATTTATACTGTATTACAGGACTTATATTTATCTGGTCCCCATAGGAGTTACAGTTTACTCATATCTTAAATAATTTTATGTATTACAGATCAAAACGATACTCATAGTGTTGTGTCTTACTCATTTATTATTACTGGTCTAGGTATTCCCCATAATTATATGATAATAATGAATAAGAGGTGCTCCGGCACTCGCCTGCTACTAAGACTTCACTACAAGTGAGCGTGACACGTCCCGACGGTGCTCGACACTCCTCGTCGGTGCTACTAACTCCTCGTTACGCATCAGACCTTCACTTTGTATTATAATCGTTGTCCTACTCAGCTTCTATGGATTGGTCTAGGTAGTCGATAGACATATGATAGATATCTCACACTTCGTGATACCACACAGCAAAACACACTGTAGCGGTCTCACTATATGTAGGTTCCGGCTTGATTTGCAATGTAAAAGTTCGCCTTTGTATATGTAAATGGACTCAGTTATATGTGTCTAGATTTTGATGGACACCACTCGGTGGTCGCTCTTTTGATATATATATATATTTTTGATTTGATATAAGATGTGTGGGCCATACCCACAAAAACAGTGGGCTTTTAAAAAAAAATAAAAATTCGTGTAGAGTCCCAAGATATGGTCTCACCTAAACTGCCTCTGATCCGCAACTGGTCAGACCAGAATCAAGGACACCTAATGACAAGGATAACGAAATAGAAATCATCCAAGATAATACCATTGATTGCTTAGCCTCATAAGGACTGAAGATGGCATTTGAAACAACTTAGAAGGAGAAACTCTAATTTCAACACTCGAGATTGATAAATAATTCAATGTGGTAAACTAACTTTAAGTAGATCTGAAAAACTACAATCACGGATTACCAAATCAATATGTTGGTTTGCAAGATTTCCCTCCTCTAGTAGTGACTCCATGAATCGCATCCAACCGAGAGTCAAGCCGAAGTGCAACTCAGAATTTGGCTTCCACGTGACACGCTTGAAATTTCACTTCAAGTTTGAAGAGCTGTGAAGTCATAATAATCTAGCATTTGCAACTGCAATTCACCAAAATCCACCATCTTCAATTTACGAATGATAGGATTAACTGTGAGCAAAGCCTTAAGCAGACGAGGGCACTTGTAAATTTCAAGCTCCTTTAATGAAAGAAGATGTTCTGGTAATTTCCCAGTAAGTTTTGGACACTCTCCTATAAAAAGCTTTTGGAGACGAGGGAATAATTCTCCACAACATAACCATGTCTCCCAGTTCAGCATATCCTCAAATAATAATGTTTCCAGGGATTGAAATGAATCATTCCCATAAACTCGCACCACGCTTTCTACTGTCATTCCCGAGATGCGTAGACATTTAAGATGGGCTAATTGTCCAACTGATGGCAATGTCGAGCAATTGCCACAACCCCCTAGCTGAAGGGACACGAGATTATTCAAGGTTGAAGGATCTCCAAGCCAATTTGGAAATCTTACACCAGGATAGACTATGATGGAGAGTCGCTTTAAATTTGTGGCTGAGGTTGTAAACTGCTTAAGATGTCACCTTATGAGAACATGTTGTTGTAATATAATACCACCCATTTGTACTAAACTAAATTCTTCGCGGACTAACTCATCAAGGTAATTCATATTAGCCCAATCAAGATTAACTCATCAAGGTAACTCTTGGCCCTTCATTAGCTAGCAGCGATCGTTAACACTCATCACATTCTTCATGTTTTAAGATAAAGTGCCCTCAAGCTCAAAGCTCCCCACCCTAAGATTCTGATCCACTCTTTGGTCCACAATAAAGATCTCACCGCGAAATTTTTTAATCGCCCAATACCATAAGTTGACATTTCTTTCAATGAATTACATCCAAAAAGATTAAGGTAATGCAAATTAATCAATTTCCCCACCCTTGAAGGCAATTCAATAAGATCTCGACATCCTCGTGGATCAAGATTGTAAATTCGTATAACAACATACACTCATAATTTCCTGTAATCATGTATAAGAGCCACCCAGAACAGAATGTTTCAAATTGCCTATAGATTCAGGCAATTTCATTATTCGATATTCACGCAGAGACAACACGCGTAGACACCTCACACTACTAGGAAGAAAGCCTTTAGCCGCGGCCATCGACCCCTGCGCTAAGCAAGATAAGGATGCAACCATAAAATATAGTTATGTGATGAAGACAACTTATTATAATACGGCGAAGTAGGGTGGTGTGGAGAAATCAGATGCACATTATAAACCGTGGCTATGTTTTCCATTATTTAATAATTCGTATAGTTTATACCACGGCTCAGAGTCGACCTTCACCATAGGTACGCATTTATAGTCATGTTTGTGATTAATCCCTGGCCATAGGGATGGTTATGTTTCGCTGGCTTTATTGACCCCGGCCATATGGTAGTTTTTAGCCGCAGTTTGTGGTTGACCCCGGCTATAAGGTAGTTTTATTGCCACAGTTTGTAATTAACCCCAACCATAGGGATGGTTTATAACCGCGGTTTATGGTTGACCCCGGCCATAGGGATGATTTATTGTCATGGATTGTGATTGACTCCGACAAGTTTACAATAAGTTAGGTGGTATTCAAAAACTTAATGTTTATAATTAATTTATCAAACATGCTTCAAGGTATTGATACTAAGACACCAAATTCTTAGTAACAAAGCAGAATGTATGTTTAGGTCAGAAATGATATAACAAGGAGATAATCGATAATAATTATTTAATGTAATCTTGAAACCTCCTGGGGATATGGAAAGAGAGTCTCCAACTCATAAGCATATACACATCCCAATTACATGGAAAAAAAAATGAAAGGAAGTCGAATGGTAATTATAGAAGAGATGAAGCAATAAGCAATCCCTCGTTGGTCTTCCCCGAAGTTTACCAATGAGTAGAACCACCAGACAAGCATGCTTCTTCGCAGGGATTCAAAGTCATGGTGCCCAGTTTATCACCAGATAACACATGGATATCATGTCAATAGGAGCAAAATATTTGTAGTGTCTAAGAAATACGAATTCCTCGACCTTCAATGTCCGTACCGACATAAATAGCATGCCCAATCTACAAAGACGAGTCATCTACGGTATTCAAATCATCGAATGCAGGCCTGCAATGCAAAACAATTTATATGTTCACACCCATCACCTTAAGAAGAATCTTCAAATTCAAAATGTGGAAAGCGTCAATGTTTTCACTTACATGAAACATATCCCAACTGGGCCGCATAAATTCCCCAAGGAAAATAAAGGTTATGCTAACCGATGCAATGTGAATGTGTGTGATGTCGGGTCTCTTGGCCAAATCATCGGATGCTCTAATTACAAATTAACGTCAAGACTACATCAATATATTGAAGCACCAAATTAGAGCTCAAACAAAACTTACCGGCTCTAACTAGTTAAAGAAGTAAAACCGGTAAAATTGAGAGAAACTGATTAAAAGAGATCAGCTACCTGTACAAACCATCTGTGTTGTACTCATACAAGATATAATTTCCCATTATCCGGAAAGTTTCTTGAGATAGATTTGAGCCTTATGGTATTTTTTGAAGAAGTTTTACTCGGCCATCCACGACCGCACTAAGTGTTTCGAGGATGTTCTGGACATCCACTTTCACTCCATCGATACCAGCTGATGCCAGATATGAGTGCAGTTCATTGTAGAAGCTAAAAACTTTTTCGGGATTCACAAGGCCAAGGCCATTTGTGGTTCTCTTTGATTTGGGTTAACCTGCTAGCAAAGCTGAATGACAAGAAAGGAAAGTGCTAATTGGGGGGAGCAAAGCACTCAAACCTACTGAGTTTCTCTCTGATTCTACAAACTGTCATGATCCTATCAGGAATCTGGATTATCTCACTTCGATGAGATTGGATTAATTTTTAATGAGCATGAAAGGTATTTCTCATGCTCTAATGGCTGTTGGTCAACATGTGTCAGATGATGAATTAATTCAGATATCTTGCAGGTCTGGATTTGATTTCAATTCAAGTACCATCATCTCCTTGCCTTTGATAAACTATATCCTTGAATCCGATACTACCGCTTCGTTGAGCTCCCAGTCTCGTCACATTATTTCTCGTATGTCGAATCTATCTCCTGCACTCGATGCCTCAGCCCTAACATGAATGTTCCTTATCGCCCAACCATCCCATGCAAATTAGTCTGTCTCAGCTGGACCTAAACTTCTTGTTACTCACTTATCAAGAGCTAGCTTACTTTAATTCTTGCTTTGGCTAATCCTCGAGTGGAAAAATATGAAGGAATATCGTTTCTTAAGAAAATACATGGAAATTAGTTTCTTCTATTGATGCTTCTCATGTTATACAAAGTAAATGGGTGTTTCGAATAAAGCTTAAGGTTGATTGTACCTTAGACGAATACAAAGCCCGACTGGTAGCCAAGGGCATTCAACAAACTCCAGGTCTTGATTTTTCTAAGACATTTAGTCTAGTTATAAAAGCATCAACCATTAGAATCATCTTTACCTTAGCAGTATCAAGAGGTTGGGACATTTTAACAAATTGATGTGGAATAATGCATTCTTGAAACGGAGATATTCATGGGATGTTTTACACTGAACCATAGGGCTTGTGGATCCAACTAAGCCTAATCCATGTGTGTAAACTTCATAAGGCGTGATATGAAGTCCTCAAACAAGCCCTAAGAGCTCGTCTGAGAAATTGAAAAGTGCTCACTACTTGGGGTTTTTAACTCGTTTCGATACATCACTTTTCTTCGCCATAAAGGTGGTCAAATGATGCTTCTCTTAGTGTGTATGTAGATGATATTCCAATTACAGAGAGAAAGCTCTACAAAATTCAATAGGTTATTTCATATCTAAACATTCGGTTTGCTTGAAAACCTTAGGCTTATGTTATTTCCTCGCTTTGAAGCCGTTTGAGACTTTCAGATTGCTACATCTAGCTTAATTCAAATATGTTGTTGATCTCCTTCACAAACTAATCGTTTCAATGCCGTTTCCTCTCCACACCTATGTGTATCAATTCGAACCGTTCCTTACATGATAAGGCACCTGGCATCCGGCCTCTCAGATAGGAGCATAGTCGGGCAATTTCCAACATTCATTTTAACAAGACCTAATATTGCTTTCTCGCTAATAAGTTTAGCCAATATTTCGCAAGCTCCAACTCTACTTCATCAAAAGCCCGTAAGAGAGTTCTAAGGGTACATAGTGGAACTATTTCATATGGTCTCAAGTTTAAACTAACACAAATGTCAAGTCAAGGGTATTTAGATGCCGATCGCGTTCGTGAAATAAAGTCTCGTATTTCACTCAGGTTTGCTTTTCTCTCTCCTCTTCCTTTACTCTCTAGGCTGCCAAACACCCCTCTGAGGATGACAACTCAAGAGATGCTTGGCTAAGCCTCCTTCTTGGTACAGGAAGGAAGGCTTGGTGGTGGGGCATATGCATGTCGGTCCTCTTGTGATTAAAAGCTACGTGTACCGTATTTATGGTCCCTATCTTCAAATTGTGGTTGAATAAGATTTAATGTTATCAGATTTGACCAATACTCTCCATGCTTTAGATACAAATAAGATACTTAATGCAATGCACTGTGGTTTTAGATGGTCTTTACGAGCCACCGAGATGATATTGAATGTTAGTGGTTTCCCAAATCGAAAAGGACCATAGCCGCATGTTACCTGTGTCGACCAAATGGGAGTTACTGTCAGTGGGTGAGGCTTTCTAGTTAAACATAGATCCTGCTATGCCTGACTCAGGTTGCATGTCATAACGCGAGGATAAAACCCGAGGACACTTGTTTGCCCTAACTTACCAAGTTAGTGACCTAAATCTTCAAAGTTAACTTTTCACACTTAACTTTTAGTTTTTACAATTTCTCAGCTTTCAAACTACTTCCACTGTTTTTGAAACAAAAATCCAAAAAGTCCAAATAGAAAGCCTTACCTTCGTGCACTTATGCAAATCATTTTTAGGATGAAAACCCATCCCCGTGTTCGACCCTAGACCACTATACTGCAGTAGCTTGACTACGGCAGTAGTAGGAACTTAGGTGTATTTAAATTTTGTTGATTTTAGCTCAGCCCACTGCGGGCAATCGAATCAATAAAGAGGGAATAGTCAGAGCAACTTATCGCTCAAATCGTCACCTTAAGAACACTTAGATTTAGGTGGAAATTTAGGTTGACTTCTTTGGAATTGATGTTGCCCTAAGATTTGTTCTTATATGGTATTTGTTCTCTCAAGATGGTATTTGTACAGGGTTTAAATTGTTCATACTGAAGGTAAAGCCTATTTGTACACACACTTTTGAACAAAGATACACTTTTACAAAAAGCACAAAGATGCATACTCAAGGAGCTTTTAGCATTGCTAAGGACTAGCAACGTGTCGGGTTAGGTGTGATTAGTACCCAAAAAGAGCTATTTTGAGTCCTATTTAAGATAGGTTTCGAGTGCTTTTTGCGCACTAATCATATGAATTAAGCCAATTGAAAGTGTGTCTATTTAGTGCTACCGATATCGCTTCGAAGCTCATATGGTAATTTTGGTGTTTTTTGTGAGCCTCAATGATCACTCCCAAGCTTGGCTTCGAAGTACAGGCCGATTTATGCCAAGATTTATATGATCTTGCGATTTCACTGTCAGCTTAAGAAATGTCAACCGGAGCCAAGAAACGGGATACCGGTCCTGATGCGTGAGGCACGTAGTGGAATGCGTGATTTTCGCTATGCACAGAAATTTCGCAAGGATTGCGAAATTTCACAATCATAGCGAAAAATTTCAATCCTCAAAATTTTGCTATGCACATTTTTCGCTTATGATAGCCAAATTTCGCTTATGATAGTTGAATTTCGCTATCATATGGAATTCGCTTTTATCATAACGAAATTACCAGGCATAGCAAAACTCAATTTTTCTATGCCTCACATTTTCGCTATGATAGCGAAATTTCGCTATGATAGCGAAATTCATTATGCATAGAGAAATTTGTCCCCCATGTTTTTTATCCAAACGACTTCGTTTTGTGTAATTCCCATTTTGTCCCTATTGTAATCATATATTTTAGGTATTTTGGGTATTTCACACATCTTGTATGGCGATATAAGCCACCTTATAACTTTTTATAACCCTAACTTTCATTTTTTACACTGTAACCCGCAGCTTTTCATTGTTTGTTCAAGTTTTCTATTTTCTCTCTCTTCTTTCTCTCATTTTCTCGGCTTCCAAACACACCCCTTGAGGATGACAACTCAAGGGATGTTTGGCTAAGCCTCAAAACCTTGAAGAGGAGGGTTGCTAGGTTGGTTAATGGTGGTTTGCATGTGGTCCTCGCTTTTTAAATGAAGCAGCATCGTGATTTATTGTTCTAAACTTTCCAAACAAGGGTTTAATGCCATTTAATGCTCCTTTCCTTTTCGTCAATACTTGTCATGCTTGTGGTTCATCGTGGTGACTTTTTAATGGTGCATGCACTTACATTCTTTAGATGTCATTTATGAGCCACTGAAATGAGGTTAAATTCTATGTTTTCAAACTGCTGGAACATTAAACGCTAAGTACATGTTGTGGATCAAATAGGAGGGTTTTGAAGGGTTAGTTTTTAAAGCCAAACAAAGATCCGATTTTGGCTATGACTATACGTCATTTGCCCTAATGCGAGGAAATAACCCGAGGACACCTTCATAACCCCATTTTACTAAGATAGTGAACCAAGCCTTCAAGGTCACCATTTCATACCTTATTTTAAGCCATTTCAGTTAGCCTAGTGACACCAACACCCACACTTTTAAACACAAATCCGAAAATCCAAATAAAAGCATCACTATTTTCAATCATGATACGAATCATTTGTGGGATGAAAACCCATCCCCGTGTTTGACCCTAGACCACTATACCTGCAGCAGCTTGACTACGACAGTAGGAGGAAAATAGGAAACAAATTTTGTTGATTTCGGATCACCCTACCGTGGCACGAATCAGTTTAATCAGCCACAACAACAAGGTTAGTATGGGAGCAACAACTACCAAAACCAGAATCCAGGCCAAGGGTGGCGTAATAATAGGAATAATTAGGGCAGTCGGGTTATGGATGGAGGAACAACAAGAACAACATGCCACCACCCTGAGTGAGCGAACCACCTCCCGAGAAAAATGTGGACTTGGAACAAGCCCTTGGGCAAATGCTCACCTCGCATTCCACCTTTATGAATTAGACAAAGGTGAATATGCAACACCAGGCAACCCAATTGAACAAACAAGTAGCACAGTTGAGAAATTTAGAGGTACGGATGGGCCAAATGGCCAATCTATTGACGGAAAGGTAGCCAGGTTCGTTACCAATCAACTAAGAAGTGAACCCGAGACGGGAAGGGAATGAACATGTGTGACGCCCCAAAACCCGGGGGTCCGTTGACTACCCGTCAACCCGCGGAAATCTACGGTAATCCTGTGCCGCGAGACCCATAAGTTCAAATGGGCCACTGGGTCAGCTACATCATGCTCAAAAAATGTATATTTTATACAAAAATGATTTATTTACAATTGTATTTAATTACAATTTATACAAAAATGGGTCCCTTGCCCAGAATTTTACAAAAAACAAAATACAAGATAAGGCCATCTTGGCCGTTTCTTCGCCTCTAAGGTCCCGGATGCGTCTCATCCCCAAGCACGCCTTCTCGTGATCTAAAATTTATTCTATTTACCTGGGAGGAGCAAAGCCCAGAGGAATCTCCCTACTCAAGCAATACTCCCCACCTATGCAAATGCAATGGCATACAAATGAGTAACACATGCTAATATATCACTCATGCATATATTGAATAATTTAATCCTTGAAGACTATGTTATTCAATATAACTATAACATAAACTAGCTCACATGGCTAAGGTAATAATCCGCAAATTGCCTTGAAACCGCCTAATTACATCACACACAACATGTTATTTTTCTCATGGCAATAACACACTACCACACAATCACACAAACAGCCCGTGGCCACTGAATCACTCTAGGATTTCTCGCCTGGGCCCAAATCTTGAACTGCACCACGCCATCCGTGCCTCAACAACCCCTATCCATTACATGACCCTTAAGCTGCAAGTAAAGCAAGTAGGAGAAAAACCCTACCTTTCCTTTTCGGGAGTTTGTCTAAATCTCCCCAAAACTGGTACCCACGTGTAGTCCTTGCCGTGGAGAGCAAATCTTTGCCTTGTTCACGGAACTGATCGTCCGATCGCCGAATTTTAGAGAGTAGCGCTGGTTTCCCCTAAAAACCTCTTCCTTTCTCTCCCTTCTTTGGTTGGTCTCACCCTCTCTCTTTCCCTCTCCCAAACTGATTTGGGTCAAGGTTAGTCAAGAGAAAGTCTTCTCAATGCCACATGTCCATTTCTCATTGGACCATGGGATTACACCCTTATCCTTATCCATCTACCTTGAGATTTCCCTCTAATGGCATGATGCCATGTGTCACAAGTGTTCCCCACTTAAGCCCATTGTTTGAATCTCCCATAATGACATCGTGGCGCCCTTAGCCACCCAAACGCCAAGTGTCCACATCCCTCCTGCTCGAAAAAGGGTGAAATTCGACTATCTCGAATTCTAATGTACCACGGTTGCTATATTTCGCGAGACGATTCTAATGGTGAAGTCCGTTTCGTCATCCGAGATCTAGAAAAATTCCGAATTTTGACCGAAATTACCATTTTATCCTTTCTTAGGAAATCTGGATTTTCCGGGGTCTCACAACATGTAAAAGCAGTCACGCTGAGAAGTGGCAGAGAATTAGCACACAGCAGAAACCCTCAAAGGATAGGGAGTGTAGAAACTGAGAAGTCATCCAGACCAGCCATAATGATAATAATGTATAGGAACAACCTCTAAGAGAAAAGTTCGGGTGGCAGGAACCGAGGGAAAGATCACCAACCAATAACCCCAATTCCGTACCCCCAACGTCTAATGAAGCATAAGCTGGATAAGCAGTTCACTAAGTTTATGAAAGTATTCAAGAAACTGCACATCAACACTCCTTTGCCGATGCTCTGGAACAAATGCCAAGTTATGTCAAATTTATGAAGGACATCTTGTCACCAAGACAAGACCTGCGAGAGCCAAAATAGTTAACCTAACTCAGGAATGCGCAAGGTCAGCCCCGCAGAGGAATCCGTCAGTGAAAAAGCTGGGCAATACCCGTGGAAGCTTCACTATCCCTGCAACTAGTCGTAGAACGCTGATGAGTTTAGAGAGCCTCAGTGATTTGGCGCTAGTATTAATCTCTGCTGCCCCATCCATTTAAACGTTTGGGGTTAGGTGAAGCTCGCCCAACTACAGTCACACTCCAGCTAGCAGACAGGTCCTTAAAGCATCCAAGAGGGGTGATAAAAGATGTCTTAGTGAAGGTTGACAAGTTCATCTTCTCAGCATATTTCATTGCATTAGATATGGAAGAAGATAAAGAAATACCCATACCCATGCATTCATTTCTGTAACTAGCAGAGTGTAAATGATTGGACGCTCGTAGGTAGAAATAAATTGAGAGTGCAGGAAGATGAAGTCAAGTTCAATGTGTTCGAAGCTGTGAGATATCCAGCAAAGAGTGATACATGGTTCATGACAGAGACCGTAGAGGCTATAATGTCTAGCCAAAGTGGTCTCACTGGTCCTTTGGAGGCTAGCCTAGTACAGAGTTATTCCGAGAATCTGGACGAAGAGGCAGAGGAGTATGTAAAATGGGTGGATTCCTTTGAACCCAATAGAAGTAAATATTTTGAATCTCTAGGTGAAAATACTAAAATGCCAGTGCCATATGTTGAACATCCACCCAAGATGAACAAAAGCCATTATCAGCCATTTGAAGTATGCTTATCTCTGGGATCGACCTCCACCTACCGCTTATTATTTCAAATGGTCCTCGACAAAGAATAGAGGAAGATAAGTTATTGAGAGTACTTGTATTCACAAAATGCGTTTCGATGGTCACCGGTCGATAAAAGGGATCCCGCCCCTTCATGCATGCATCAATTTGTTGGAAGATGGTCATGTTTCCTGAAGCACAGAGGAGACTGAATCCAACTATGAAAGAGGTAGTCCGCAAGGATGTATTAAAGTGGCTAGATACCGGGGTTATTTATCCTATTTCCGACAGTGCATGGGTAAGGATGGTGCAAGTAGTACCTAAAAATGGAGGAACAACGGTCATAAGAACCGAGAATAACACATTACTGCCTTCTAGAACAGTCACCGGTTGGAGAATTTGTATTGATTATCGGAAACTGAATAAGGCTACCTCGAAGATCATTTCATCACGCTTCTAGATCAGATGTTGGATCGATTAGCCGGACACGAATGCTATTACTTTTTGGATGGATATTCCGGTTACAATCAGATTGCTATAGCCCCTGAAGAATAGGAGAAGACGACATTCACATGTCCCTATGGTATATTCGCATTCAAGCGGATGCCCTTTGGGTCGCATAGCGGCCGGGCACATTCCAACGCTATGATGGCTATACTCTCCGATATGGCTATGCCACAATCGAGGTCTTCATGGATGATTTTTCACTTGAGAAGCCTCCCTAACTGCTCGAAAATTTGAGGTCGGTGTTGATTAGATGTGAGGAGACCAACCTTGTACTCAATTAGGAGAAGTGCCATTTTATGGTACAAGAGGGCATTGTACTTGGGCATCGGATTTTATGCAAGAGGAATAGAGGTAGATAGAGCAAAGATTGAAGCAATTGAGAAATTACCTCCACCCTCATCTGTAAAAGGGATAAGAAGCTTTTTAGGCCACGCTGGATTCTATAGACGCTTCATTAGAGACTTTTCTAAGTTTGCAAAGCCGTTGTCTAATTTACTAGTCCAAGGGACACCATTTGAGTTTGATGCACAGCAGGTTTATTTTTAGCTCCTGAAGATAAATTGGTATCGTTCCTATTGTAGTAGCACCAGATTGGGCCTTTCCATTTGAGCTAATGTGTGACTGAAGATTTGCGATTGGAGCGTTGTTAGGTAAGTAAAAGGAGAAAGAATATTCCAGTGATCTACTATGCTAGTCGGAACTTTAGATGCCTAGATGAATTATGCCACCACAAAAAGAACTATTACATTGTCTCACTTAACAAATTTAGCCTTATTTGATCAAGTAACAAGGAAGTCATTCACACGACAACTCCGCCATAAAATACTTGATGACTAAAAAGACACAAACCTCTATCATTCTGGTTTCTCTTGTTGCAAGAATTCGATGAGATTAAAGTCAAAAAGTGGAACTGAGAACCTAGTCAGCTACCTGTATCACTAAGTAGAAGGGCAAGTGATGAGGTCCATGAATGACGACTTCCAATGAGCGCCTCTAGCTATTGAAGACAAAAGGTGGTTCCATGGTTTTCCGACTACGTGAATTATTTATACAAGGTAATCCTCCTCTGCACTTAGTTATCAACGTAAGAGGTTCTTGGGGCACTTAAAGAGTACTACTAGGAGGAACCTATTCTATACAGGCATTGTGCTGACCAAGTGATCAAGAGATGTGTGCCCGAAGATGAAATGGATAGTATTCTGAACCACCACACCCATGTGGGGCATTTCGCGGCAGAGAACAAAGAGTCAAGGTACTTCAATCGGGCTTCTACCGCCTAGCTTATTCAAGGATGTCACCGGGCTCGTATTCACTTGCACAAATGCCACCTAGCTGGGAACATTTAGAAAGGACTCAACCGCCCCATGCACACACTCCGAAGTAGAGCTGCTTGATTTATGGGGATGCACTTGCGGTCCATTTCCCTATTTTAATAACTCCAGACATCTTTACTGCGTAGATTACATCTCTAAGTGGGTTGAAGCACACGACCAAGACTAATGATATTTTGATAGTGGCTCGCTTTGCAAACACACTTGTTGTCTAAGACTTCCCTCGAAAATCGACATGATAATCCATCATTTCGCAATAAGATGATTGACAAAGTCTTGCATAAGTACGGAGTGTGACATCGCACATCCCTCACATACCACCCACAGACAAATGGGCAAGCAGAGGTATCAAATCGATAAATCAAGTCCATTCTTGAGAAAACAATCAACAACTCCATGAAGGACTGGTCGAAAAAGATTGAGGATGCACTCTGGGCATACAGAACAGCATTCAAAACACCATTGGGTATGTCGCCATTTTGAATTGTTTATGGGAAAGCATGCCACCTGCTGGTGGAATTGGAGCATCGAGCCTACTGGGCAACTCGACAGTTAAACATGGGCAGTACATTAGCCGGAGAGAAGCAAATGCTACAGCTTAGTGAATTGGACGAATTCCACAACGAAGCTTATGAGAATGCTCGCATATACAAGGAAAAGACGAAAGCCTGGCACAATAAACATATTTCCAGGAAAGAATTTGAGGCGAGACAACAGGTCCTCTTGCTTAATTCCCGACTCAAACTCTTTCCTGGAAAATTAAAGTCAAGATGGTCGGGAACATTCACTGTGACCCATGTTTTTCCACATGGAGGGGCGACAGTTAAGCATCCAGAGAAAGGAACATTCGTTGTTCAAATCCTGAAGCCAGATTTGTGGGCGTAGTTCCATGCTAATAGCAGACTATTCCATTTAAACACACCGTGTTAAGTACAATGGTGAAGTCATATAAGCCCTGCTCCTGAAAGTGCATTGAGATTCACGCTGTTAACAACATTAAACAAAGCACTTCTTGGGAGGCAACCCAACCTTTTCTTGAAATTTTTCTTTCCATAGTTTCATTTTTATTGTTTTGTTTAATTTTGGTTTGGTTTTTTGTCTCCTTCCGTAATCGGTATTTTTCTTTTTGGCGCCTGCTTTATGGGCTCACACTAGTAAATTAATGGAGGATCCATAGAGAAACTCATTTTAGAAGTTAAAAGGGTCACCAATCGTACCAGGTGGTTTTCTATACCATAGAACCTTGTTGAAATTTTTCATATTTCACCTTTCACACAATATGACGCCCCAATCACAAGACGCTGTCTCTGAACCATGAAAAACCAGGCCTCGATAACGTCGCGACGTTGGATTTATAGCCTCTATGGAACGTCGCGACGCTATATCTCAACGTCGCGACGCTCGCACCCCACCCTTTAACACCACAATGTCGTCTAAACATCGCGTTGTCAGCTCGCTTATCAATCACGCCTCAATTTTGTCCTCCCTCACTCACTCCCATCGACCTCATCACACCTCCATTGTTGCTGCCCCCAACCTCCCTGTCGCCTCTACCACCACAAGCCTTCGCCCACCAACACCACGCACCCTTTGCCCATGTGTCGCGCCTCCATCACCACTTTGGTTCTAACCTAGCCCATGTCGCCCAATGCTCGCATTTTCTTTGTTGCCATTCACCTGGGTCCGGGTCCCCATTGTTAGGATCTGGTTTGAGTCATCGGTCCCCGACAGCACTTGCAGGTCGCGGCAGCCTCCCTCGACACCCTCCCAGCCGTCAAGCCCCATTTTGCACCAGCTCGATCATTGTCAAGGTCACCCAGGCGTGGCCTCTCAGGCCATTCTGGAACTGTGCACCCCTTGGAGCTTAGGTCTCAGACACCCCCCCCCCCCCCCCCCTCCTCAGCCAGAACTATAGATTCTGTAAGTGACAAAGTTGACCGCTAAAACAGGTTCCGGCAAGAGACCCGATCTCTAATTTCAACCTCACAAAGTTTGTCAATGAGGGTGTCGTCAATCGGTTTGGAACCATTTGTAAAAATTGATCATTCATCAAAGAAAAGGGCTTCCACCACCCCAACGACTTCTTTCGCAAGACCATTGTGAATAAGGGATACATAGCTATGTCAACCACCTCAGCCCGGTACTTCAAGCGACTAGTGGTACTTAGAATTTATCACCAACTCCTCCTCCTATGTCGTCTAAAAGGTTCGTGGTGGTGTGTTTCCGTAGACTTCAAATACAAGCAACGCCTATAAACCACTTCTATAATCTTGACCTGGTCCCCCCTGAGCCTTTTGATAGGTTCTATGAGCGGCCTGACTACCCCAAGGTCCTCTGAGTCCTGACCAACGGGTGGGGTGAGTGGAAGCTCAATAGTGAAGGGCATGCTGTGCAATTCAAGGCCAAACATTTGGCCTATATTCCCAAGGTATGGCATCAATTCATCATGTCGCGTCTCATTCCGACAACGAACGTGTGTGAAGTGACTGCCAAGCGTGCCCTGCTAAACTACGCCATCATCCATAACATACCCTTCGAGTGTCATGTGTTATCGGTGATGTCATCCTCCAGCAATCGGACAATGAACTGGGCACCTCTTTCATATACCGCCTATGTAAGCCATGGTGCCCTGGGAGTGACAATGAGGCGTGGATACACCCTATTAAAGCTATAATGGTCAAGCGTGACAAACCGGGGTGTACCACAACCTGAGGGAATGTATGACTCGGGCAATGAACCCTCAAGATAAGGATGAGCTTGATGAGTATCAGTTTGCTTGGATTCTCGGCGATCCACGTGGTGACGCTGCGCCCTCCACTCACCCACCACCACAGCGACTGACAGAGGGCCCCATCCAAATCCTGGGGCTACCCGACATCTCGAGGGACCCTGCTTGCACTTCACCGATCAAGCCATGCTTTCGGATGAGACCCAGGATCACCGAGTCCTCATTACCTAAGACATGGAGGCTCCTCAGACCGACTTCAGACTGCATCGATAACCAGCACCATTCTCCGAACCGCATTCTTCCAAGACCGCCGCTCACTTCTCGCTTCTCCATTAGCCAGATAGTAACCCCGACCATCACTAAGGAGTTTCTTCAATCTCTTATTCTTTATAGCTAGTGGGGACCCGGACACATCCGTTGGGGGTGTCAGATCGCTTTGTTAGAGTGGTATAGTCTTATGTTGGTCCTGTTTCTTGTCGTGTTTCCTGCTCTATTTTAGGTCGGTTTGTGTTGTGTTTAGTTTATGTGTTTTTTTTATGGTAGGCCATTTTTTCTGTTTTGTTGTTTCTAGTCACTAGGAGTCCCCAGTATTAGGATATGTTGATGTTGAGAGTGTTTAGGTAGTGTGTGCGTGATGCCATGCTTCGAGAAATGAGGATCTCTGACCGAGTCCACTATCATCATGGGTGAACAAAGTACAAATCCAGAAAGGATTCGAGGGTGTTAGATGCTCGGAATTTCAGTTGAATAGGTAGGAGGCAAAGAATCACCTCCCGGATATTCAAGAAACTATTTCAACAAGCCTATCACACTCACAATGTATTTAATTTCAGGTATGCCTAGTTACCGAAGCTCAGGTTACCACGAACAACAAACCCGAGTCTCTAAAAGAAAAGCGGACAATCCTAAATAAAAGAGGATTTCCTTCGAGCCCCAAATAAATGAAAAAAAAACGATAAAGAGAAGAAACATAGGAACAGAATAAGTGGGATCTTCTAATAAAAATCCTGGGCACAGTCCGAGGGACCTTTCAAAGCCCAATGCCCTGAGCCAACTGGATGGGAGTCATTGGCCCCGCCTCTGCTACAAGGGACAAAAAGATGGAAGTTTCCACAATTAGGCCTTAGGTTTAGCTGAGTGTTCGGGGTGACGTTAGAGGGGAACTGAATGCCCGGTGCCCTTAACCAACTGGTGGGGAGTCACCAACTAATCCCTGCTACATGAACACTTAACATAAACTTACGGGAACTAGTGCTTTTTCTTTTATGCGTAGGTATGGTAATGACTACAAACGGTGTGTTCCTATCCTTCCGTAGTTAGATTCACCCAACTAGGTGAGTTGAACTCAAGTTTGGGCGTTGAAATAAGCGGAGACATTAGAGGTCATTTATTCAATGCACAAAGGGTCCTCGGGAAAGGCTACACCACTCGGAGGTCGAGGCGCTTGTCAACCGTGACCGAGTTCAAACGAATTCCTTTCAAAAGTCGAACACCCCACGGATCCCCCCGAAATTGAATAAAAGGAAAGAGTTGTGAGTCGGTCCCTTTGATCCTTCGTCCTGGTCGCCATGCATCACACAATCCTCTCGTGTTAGGTTATGCGATGTAGGTCGTGTGTCTCGGGTTTAGAGTTGCCCTGCTTGGGGACAAGCAAGAAGCTAGTTCAAGATGAGTGCCTAAACACTCATGCCATAAATTCGCCTGCCTATGGTTTTAGCTTAATTTTACAATTACATACGTATTTTTATAACCCGATATCTTATTCTTGCATTTTCAGGTATCAGAGCGACATCCGTGGATCTCAATAGCGATTCCTCCGTCAATTCGGGTAAATAGAGATATCCTTTGATTCCAAGGGTAAGGTGACATAAAAATATTTAAGTTGCTTTCTGAGCATTTGGGTTGGGGTAGAAATATACTCAACCCTGCTAGCAAAATAGGCTATGCCACCCCAGAGAGGGTATTTGGTAGCAGCACGACTTACCCCAAGGTCATCAATAAAATGAGAATACCTAATAGTAATTTCTCTAGGTAGTAATCCTTCGAAGTGGCGTGGGAGATAGAGCCCTAGTCTCCATAACACGCACTTACTACATAAATTAGTTTAGTTTAATCTCACACATTAGTTAATTTGTCACTAAAAGCTTACATCCAGATATTATTCAAAGGCTAAACTCAGTAGTCAATGCACTTCTCCCCATGGATCGATATCTGTACTTAGGTACACTGTTTTACTTGATACGACACGTGCACTTGCACACATAGGCGTACACATTTTACACATCACGCTTTCGACCTATCATCAGGATGGGGCATTTAGTCAGGAAGGGCAGACGATATGTTATTTATACCAACAACCTAGGCATGTGAGATGGATCGTCTCTATATCAGGATCCAAAGGATTGGGATAACACAAGTACCATTTAGCTTTAGGATAGAAGAGATACTGTTCATTCTTGTGACACCCCAAAACCTGTGGTCCCCACTACCCATCACAACTCAAGGAAAACCCGCGTGTCTCATATCATGAGACCCATACTGAAAGTAAAATGACCAATAGGGCCCATCATTCATACTCGTCCATACTCACAAGACCATGGATCCAAGAGTTATTACATCACTCTTAATACAAAACATGTATTAAAACTAGTTCGTTCTAATATATACACAAAACAAGAATTAATGACACAATCCGGCCCGCTTCATAATCCCGGCCTCTAAGGAGCGCCATCTGCTTGTACCCGCTCACTCGAAAGGGAGGTCCCACTATTGCAGGAGCTAACGCCCGCAGAGATAAATCCCATTGCTGGCTATTCCCACCTAGGTGCACATGCAAATGATCATTTCACAATCAAACCAACAACCAATACGTGCATACATGTTGTTCTATCATGGAAAAAATCTACATACATGTATGAGACGACACTTTACATGCCCCAAGTACCAGGTCAACCTCCGACCCACCGCCTAATGCAAGTGCCAATGGGAAATCAATACCGAGTAAGTCCTGACTCCCATCTCACAACCCATAGTCTATGTGATATTTATTTAATCGTTTCGTGTCTTTTTGGGCAATAGAACTTTTCGGGGTCTCACCGCGGGTCTATTACACCCTCCGACATTTTTTGGGCTTTCACCGGTGGATACGCCGGTTCCAACCAGCTGCCACCCGAGGGGGTATCTATCCCCTACTTGCTACGCCCGACACATTTCATTTTCCATTTTCGCTTAACACTATACACTCCACCGACTTCGCCCCATTCCCAAGCCCACACTATTCAACACCAAACGCAAGTACAAATCAAGCACTATGTACACACTCTCATGTAATGTGGTGTTACCTCAAGACACCAATGTAATGCAATGTGTGCCACTACACTCAAACCCATGACCAATGTGGGCTATAGAAACTTTACGTGACATTCTACAATCGCACTATGTGTACAAGTGAACACTCATGTCTAATGCACACAACATTTCATATATTTAACATACATGCGCTCATGTTAATATTCTGCACGCTCAAATCCAAGACATCACATAAGTATGCACTACATCTTTTCTATTATTCAGTTCATTCATGTCAACACATCATTCAAGCATGTATTAACATGATTTCAACCATTACTTAGGCAAGTAATGCCATAATTCATATTCCCGGGCTGAGACATATTACGTTAATCATACAACCCAATGCATATAATTATTTCCATCTTTATCACACGTATATCACATAATTTCACATATTCAACATGTTATTCAATTCATGGCAATAACACACATTAGCCATTCTCGGCCATAAATCCGGCCATGCTTGGCCTCAGAAATAATCTGGACTTAGTCAATAAAGTCCAATTTTTTTTGGAAATACAACAAAAAAATCCAACACTCGCACCCCTCGCCAGCCATGCGCCCCAAGCATTTCGGTTACAACCGGTTCCAAACATAAGTCTTAAACCAGAACGCACTCATTCTCAACCGGTCCGTGACCAGCCCAATGTTCGCACATTTTGGCTGAGCACTTTACCTTATTAAGTTATAGACTTAACGAGCTTTCTGTAGAGTCCAAGAACGCGTGAATCGAAGTTCGGACGAGAAAGTTATGGTCGTCCAAAGTTGACATGGCCGATTCACAATGGTGTGTGCAAATTTGGGCACATCCCCATTTTCCATTATGCTCGGGATTTTGCAATCCCGAAACACAATGTTCTATTTCGGACAGTCCCAAAACCCTATGAAACCGATCTTTCACCATCACACAATCACAAACAAACCACACAACATACAAATTCGCCCAAAATCGAATCCAAACCCGTAGCCACATGGCCCCTGGGGGCGAAAATAATGCAGTGAGAAACCCCACTCTCGTAGCTGCCAGCTCCGAGTTCTCGCACCACGCGACACTCCTTCCTTTTCTTCTTTTTTTTTCCCTCTGTTCCTCTTTTTCCTTCTCCTCTTTTCTTCTTTCCTTTTATTTTCTTTTCCTCCCGTTCTCTTCTCCTTTCCTCCCTTTCTCTTCTCCTTTCCTCTCTTCCCCTCTTTTCCTTCCTTCTCCCCGTTGCCTCTACAAACTGAATCGAGACCCAGTTTCAAAAGTGGCATGCATGTTGACACATGGCATGCCATGTGTCACACACATGGCTTGCCATGTGTCACACATGCATGCCTTTGCCATGTATTGTGACACATGGCTTATCATGTGTCACCAAATGGTTCGCCACGTGTCATCCACATGGCTTGCCATGTGTCGCTCGACACCCATTGCCTAAATAACACGTGAAATTCGACAACTTCGCACTAAACGTAAATTTGCTCCAGGTAGCCAGGATTTCAGAGATGATTCCAATCTGCAATCTATTTCATCATCTAAGATCAAGAAAAATCCCAACTTTTCTCCGAACTATTCCGATAAATTACCATTTTACCCCCCTTTTTTAAAAAAAAATTTAAAATTTAAAATTTTCACTGGTCTTACATTCCTCCACACCTTAGTATGGGTCAGAGGAACCGATTTCAACAAGTAGGTGCTATACAAGCACCTTCTAAGTAAAGACAAATGGCCGTAAAGGGCCGAGTGTGGGTCGAGGTCGTGACATGGCCTCACGTGTCGAGATCTCCATTAGGCAGGCGCACGATATTTTATTTATGCCTAATCTCGGGGCATATGAGACGAGATTGTCCTGTATGCAAAGGTCTCATGGTGACTCAGACCGAGCTACTCGGGATACGGATATGCAGGGTACGTTTCTACTCTTTCAATTGTTGACTAGAGTAGCGTTTAAATTGGATTCATCATATTCTATCATTAATGCATCTCAGGTGACAGATTGGGGTTTAGAGGTTGGAGGCCTTTAGAGAAGCCAGTGGATGTTTTCCCCGGGATGTAGAGAGTTAACCCGATAGTCGATCGTGGAGTTGAGATCCCCGAGATTCTACTAATGTATGACCTCGGGGAGGGGAGGGGGACAGATCGAGCTCTGCAGGTGAGTGCACGATGACATCGCATCGAGTCGGGTGTGGGAGCATGGTGACATTGCATCGAGCCCTACAGAGTAACACCGCGTAGTCGTGTGTGGGTGCACCCGCATGGTCATTCTCCACTCTGCAGCAAGGGTCATTGGTTTGTTCGGGACTACGTCCAATGAAGACTCATTGTTCAAACCAAGAAATGAGAAGTAATTGATGTGTGTTGGGTGAAGCAAGAAGGGGGGTCTTTAATCCCCACATGTGAAAAAGCTTTGAGCTTGGGTAAAGAAGACCCACGATAATATCCAAAGGTCCCAGGGGCGTAGCACTCCATGGAGATATCTCAATTTCGTGCGGGTGTAAGAGACCCAAGGAGTTATCCCGAATTTTTGTGCGGGTGTAAGAGACCCGTGGAGATATCCAAAATTTATGTGTGACGTAGCGAGACTCAAGAATGTAGGCCAAAAAGTTCTGGCTGCCTCGAGAGAGAAAACACACTAGCCATGGTTATCACGCAGACTTGTATCGAAAGTGATGAGCCTGAGTGACTCGAGATTTAGATACCCATCGAAATCGGGTGACGTGTTGCGGAGCCAAGGCCTGGGTGATATGGATGTCATCAATGACATGGGATTGGGGTGGTGACGATCCATTGATTGTCGCGATTGCACCTTGAAAGGTTAGCTTTCACACCGCTGTGATCAGGTAGGTTACATACGACGTGGTCAGATGCGATGCGCTGAATTTCTGACAAAAATTCTTTATGGGGAGAATGCGAAACCCCAAGAAAATCTAATTTTCATAAAAATGGAAAAAATGGTACTTTGGTCAAAACCGAAATTTTTCTAGATTCGATGACGAAATGAACTTCACCGCTGAATCATCTCGCGAAATCTACTTAACACGCCACTTTGTCAATTCCAAGACGCTTTAATTTGCACGTTTAGGCTACGAGCGTAATGGGCGACACTTCGCACATTTTCAGTGGCTCACAAAGGTGCCATGTGTCATGCGATTCTACCAACTCAGCTCATGGGGCCCATGTGGACACATCACGGCATGATGTCATCGAGTGAAAATAAAATGGTCGGGGTGGATTAAGTGGATAAGAAACTGAGGCAATTGTGAACTTGATACGTGGGTTGTTATAAGAACAAAAAGGAGAGCTTTTCTTCTCCATTTTACGAGACATGCGCAGGGAGAGAGGTGAGCAAGCCAAAACCGAGGGTTTTGCAGAGAAAGTGTGTAACTTCTCCTCAGATTCCCGACTTCTAATCGTCTGACGTCGAGCCAAGAATCAAAGTTGTTCTGACGCCGCAGAGCCCACGCATAGCATCCTGCCGGAGTTTCACAACTCCAAGAGGTAGGGTTCTTCTCCTACTCGGTTATTTTTTGTTTTAAGAGTCATGTTAATGGTTCGATTGATTTGAGGCCGTGAGTTGCCATTTGACCTGGCCCCAAAACTCAGACCTCACCGTTGAACATATGGAACCCGCTGGGATGCCTAGTGGACTCCGTTGGGGTGATCAGGTGATATTTTTATACACAAATTATGGTTTTGGTAAGTATAATGTAAATGGCCATGGATTTCGCCCAACAAAGTGCATCCGATAAGCAGGAGCGTGGCTTCACCCGACAGCCCATCGCTGCTTCTCAGACTATTAAAAACAATTTCTGCTCGCTTGACAGACCGAAATTGGTCCATGTGTGTTTCAAGCAAAATATTGCTTGAATTGGATGGCTTGAATTGTGTGGAAAGAATTGTTAATGCATAAAATTAAATGTGTTAACATGAGTGTTTGAATTATATGAAATATAATTGTGGAAGAGCCGTTGGAATTAAAATGGATTATTGACTAGCTCAAGTGAGGTAATTTTGATGTTATTGATGTGAATTAAGTAACATGTGGTATGTATGTAAATTTTGTTAATATATGCATACTTGATGTATTGGCATGTGTGGTTTTGAAATGGCATAATGCATTTATATGCAATCCTGGGCAACCCTAGAAAATTAGGTGTGAGTGCATGGCATGAAAGAAATGAAAATCCATGTTTTTCTCGCATTTGGCCAGTATGCGAGGAGCTCCAAGTGAGGACTCGAGACACGGGATTGGGCATGTAGACATTCAAGTAGGATCATGTATTTGCTTAAATGCGTTTATGTTGAATCATCGCATGTGCTATTAGGTGGGGAGTAACCCATGTAGGATAATTCCACTATTGGGCAATACTCACTCTGTCGAGGGATCATTATTTCAGGTACAGGGACTGTTCGGGAAGACGACGCTCATTAGAGGCCGATTTTTAGAAGAAAGTCGGATTGTGGCTTTGATGATTTTGTGTAACATGTATTAGAATTTTAAATTTTAATATATGTTTGTATTAAGAGTAATGTATTAACTCTCGAACTATGGTAATATAGTTGATGGGTTTTTTATGAGTATGATGTATAGGCCAATGTGGCCTTTTTTACTCATGTATGGGTCTCATGACATAAGACATTTGTTTTACGCGGGTTGATGGGTGGTCAACGAAACACCTTGGGATTTGGGGCTTCACAGGACCGATCTTGTCCATTTCCATCATATTAAAGTCCACTGTCTAACTAGGTTTTTTTTTTAAAATAGAAAAATAATAAGTATATTCTAGGAAACATCATTACTAATGTCAAAGACATAAGCATAACCATGGTTTAATAAGAAAAACTAAAAAATGAACGAAATTTATCAAAAAATTAAATTATCATTTTTTTCATCAAAGTTAAACACCATGTCAAATGGGGTTTTTATATGTAAAATTAATGGATATTGCAAAAGCTAAAAGAAGAAGAAACATAGCCATCCATCAAAACTCTAAGAATTGTGATAAATGACCCTGTAGATTGATGATAATGGGTGATGGTAGTAGGAAAGGTTCAATATACTATAATAATTAAAAATAATATTAATTAGTTTTGACTTAGGAATTCAGAGGAAATAAGTTTTTATTTTAAAGAATTTTTTTTTTATTTTTTCTCTAAACAAAAAAAGAGAGAATTGGGATAATAATATGGCAAAAATAGTTAACTCTAAAAAATTACATAATTAATATGCAACGAAATATAAAATATGGAAATATAGATACAAAGTTTATATCTAATATCAATACATAATTTTTTTTATTTTTTCTCTAAACAAAAAAAAAGAGAGAATTGAGATAATAATATGGCAAAAATAGTTAACTCTAACAAATTACATAATTAATATGCAACGAAATATAAAATATGGAAATATAGATACAAAGTTTATATCTAATATCAATACGCATACGGAATGAGTTAATAATGAGCATGAGCCGATATTATAAAGTGGTAAATGTGATACTAACAATACATTTGTAATAAGAAGGGCAATTCATGGTAATATTAATGATTTGCAAATTAGCACGACTATAAATTTGTCATAAGATGTATATTAAAGAATATTCAAGAAAATTGCCAATATATGGAAAGGGGAATTGTTGTTAACAAAGGTAATAACAATAATATACAAATTAAGCAAATAATAGCATGATACAAATTTATATGGTAATTAATGATAATGACAATAAATATGACACAGGAATATTGAAATCAAAATCCTGAAAAAAAAAAAAATTTTTAAAAAGAATTGTGGGCTGAAAACTACATTTAAAAAATTAAAAGAAATCTAAACTTGCAAAAGACACAGAACCAATGTTTTAAAAACGGACAATTGGATTCGCTTGGCCGAATCTAGTTTTGACCGCCGACCGTCAAGATATTCGGCATTTAGTTCATCTGGAACCGTCTTTATAATGAATCGCTTGAACCACTCGCTCAATTCCAAACCGCATGAATTTGATGGTTCCTTTCAAACCATGTGGTCCTTTGTCATCATTTAAAACATTGATTAGAATAAAAAATTATAGTTAACCAATGTTTAATTAATAATCATACTTGTTACCTTTGGTATTAGCTTCTACAAATAGAAGAAATAGTTTAAGATTGCATACTAAATGTTTCATGGAATTTCCCTTCAACAAAGTCTATCTCATTCTCATCAAGGTAAAGGAAGCCTCTGAGTACATCACTGCACAATTTTAAACATATACAAAAAATCAATATTTTTAAATGTTTAAAACTCAAAACGAAAAAAAATATGCAAGTCTTCTTGCCTATCGAAAAATTTGTAAAAAATCATTCATGAGATTACTCTTCTTCACGAACTCATTGCCCTTCAACCATTTTATAAACGTGGTATTAAAATGTTGATAAGCAAACAAGGTTGAGTTTTCCTTTCCCCCTATGTAAGGCTTCATTATATTTTCAAGATGTATTCGGAATCCAATTGCGATGCTACATCATATGAGAAAATATGGTATCTATCCTTAACTTCTCTTGCACGGATAGTCAACATAAGATCGGTCTTGTCCATATACACCTTATTAAAGTCTCTTATCTTCTTTGTAGATACTCGAAAATCTTAGGTAAGTGTATATACATGTGACATAAAAAACCATATTAGTTTATTATGAAGTATTATTGCAAAATATGTTAATTCTTTTAAGATGAACTTCAATCATCAAATTACAAAAAAAAAAAAAAAAAAGTGGTAAATGTGATAATAACAATACATGGTAATAAGATAATAAGAGAAATTTATAGTAATAATAATGATTTGCAAATTAGTATGACCGTAAATTTGTCAATTGTTGTTAACAAACGTAATAATATTAGGATACAAATCTGCAGCTGCAATTAATGACAACTGAAACAAATTATGGACAATAACCGAAAAACTAGTGAGAAAAATAAGAAACCGAACATACAGAAAAACCAAACCGAAACTGAACCGAAAAATAAGTTAACTGAATCGAGCGGTTCCGTTTTGAATTTTGTTTTACACAAATCTTGGTTTGGATTTAGGTTTCGGTTTAAAAAATATAAAAATTGTTGTTTTAGTTAACCAACCGAAAAATAAAAAATATATTTAAAATAGGTTTCGCTTATATCCGTCGCTTTTACTTTTTTTTTTCCAAATCAAGATTTTACTATTTCCTCTAAACCAAAGCATATAGGCTATGGTTTCTTTGGATTGGTTTCTTTTTGTACTAAATTTGTTAAAACACGTGGTTGATTAAAAACCATGATTAAATTGTGAATGTATTATATATATGTGTATTATAAATGCACCAGTGTCATGGGATTGCAAATGAATATAGTGTATTCATTTTTTTTTCTTTGTTTTTTTATTGTATTTATAATAACTATTGTAATTTGAACTTGATTATAGAATTGAAAATTTATTTTTTAATTATGGTTAACCGAAAAACGGATATATGGTTAACCAAAAAAATGGTTAATTGAAGATTTGGTTAACCATATTAATGATTAGGTTTTTTGTTTATATAAATAACAAACTAAAATTCGACTGGCCATGAGCCAGGGCACAGCCTCATTGACCGAATCCATGCCCAATTCTAATTAAAAACTACATTAACAAAATAAAAGAAATTTAAACTCATAAAAGAGATGGAACCAATGTTTTAAAATAAAACCTGACCGACTACCAACCGATCCAACCATCGACGGCTGGTCGTGGTTTCCGCGGTTCACTGTTGAATCAAGCCTTGCCAATGAACCTGGCTAGAACCATTTAATCGCGATTCAACCGAAAAACTAGATGAACCAACTCATTCTTTTCAAACGTTGTTGGCCAAGCCCACTTCCCTTAGGGGGAGGGTGTATATGCCCCCTTGAGCCTTAGCTGGCTTCGTCAATGCATGGAATCCTAATCACCAGTGCAATGATTAGTTCATTAATGAAATTAGTCAATATGTTGCTCGACCAATCGACCTAGTTATGAGATAGAAAACTACCCAAGGCTTTCCCTATAAATTGATGGTTGGAGATCATTTATTACTTTGAGATTTATTGTAAAACCCGAGAAAATTCAATTTTTCTGAGAAAGGGTAAAATGGTAATTTCAGTGGGAACATCTAAAATTTTTCTAGATCTCGGATGATGAAACGGACTTCACCGTTAGAATCGTCTCACGAAATCTAACTACTACATTGAATTTTGTCAAATTCCAAGATAGTAAGAATTTCATGTTTTTCGAGGCACCGAGGGTAGTACGAGGCACTTGGCACGTGTAGAGTGACTGACAATGTGCCCGTGTCAAGTTCAGGTTAAGTCAAATAAGGAACTCAAGTGGGACCCATGAGAGACATGTGGCAACACATGATTGGAGAGAAATCCAAGGTAGATGGATAAGGTGATAAGGGTAATCCAAGGAGCCAATAGGGTGTTGACATGTGGGAAAAACTACTCTCCATACTTGACTTTAGAGCAAACAATTTGGTAGGAAGAGAATAAAAAAAGGAGAAAGAGAAAGGGGGATAAATCTTAGAGAGAGAAGCTCCACCTTCTCTCTAGGTTTCCCGGCAATCGGACAGGCGGTTCCCAACAGATCAAGAAGAAAAGTGCTTCCCCACGCAAAGAGTTTTTGTAGACCCGACAGGAGTTTCAACAGTTCCAAGAGCAGAGGTCATCTCCTACTTTGGTTATTTTCTACCCTAAGGGTTGTGTGGTGGTGTCTTGCCCTAGGGGAAATGTTTGGCTGCATTTTGAACCAAGGGAACTTACCCTATTTTGATCATAAGCATTATCTGAACTTTAGAACTAGTTTTTAGGTGGGAAATAAAGGGAATTTGGTAGTGAGTTCTTCAGGTGTATTGTAGTCACATCAGTGAACTTGATGTTAGCCTTTTGAATTTCCCAAATCGAATCTCTGTAATCACTGCAGATTGTTTACCTTGAATAATCTAAGTGGAAGGGCTAGCCAAGCAGTCAATCTACTAGCTGCCAGTTCAATCACAAGATCTGTAGGATCGCCCGGGCTGTGAGGCTAGATCCGCCGACTAGCGCCCAGCACACCGCGACGCCCAGCCGGCCTACACCTCCGCCTGCGGCCGCCATTAGCTGCATATCACCCATGGGTTCATGTGAGACCTCCGAACTCGAATTCGCCATAACTTATTTGTCCGAGCTTCGTTTATGGTGTTCTCGACTCTACGAAGTTCATCGAGTCATGATTCTAGAAATACGCCGCGAGTGACGGTGGGTAAACACAACCGTACCGAATATATGTTTTTCAACGGATGCCGAATGGCTAGCCGTCAAGCCTGTGTGGCTAGCCGACTCACCACATAACTTTCTCGTTCGAACTCCATTTCAGGTGTTATTAGACTATATGGAAAGCCCATTGAGTCAATATTTTATCCATATTCCTATGGAGAACAGTGCGTGAACATAACATACTGAAATCTATGTTTTTCAGGGGCTGCTGGTCGGCTAAGGTAGGCATACTATTCATGTGTGGCCTCCAACTTCGGATGACCATAACTTCTTCGTCTGAACTCCGTTTTGGGTGTTATTTGACTCTATGGAAAGTCCATTGAGTCAATATTCTAGCCTTATTCCTGTAGAGGACAGTAGGTGAGTAAAACCTGTTGAAATCTATGTTTTTCCAGGGTTGCTGGATAGTTAGGGCTAGCCGGCTTGGGCTGGTTATTCATGTGTGACCTCCAACTTCGGACGACCATAACTTCTTCGTCCGAACTCCGTTTAGGGTGTTCTTAGACTCTATGGAAAGACCACTAAGTCAAGATTCCGGCCATATGACTATAGAGGATAGTGGGTGATCATAAATGTTATCCCAAGGATACCTCTCGTTGAGATTTTGATGATAACAAACCAAGGTTATTACTTACTAATGGTTAAATGAGTTGAGTGACAGGTTGAAATTGATCAAGCATCAAATGAATATAATACAAGCTAAAGATGACAATGATGAAATTGATCAAGCACTTGGAAATGAAGTTCCCTCAAATTAAAGAACCAAGATGACAAGTGACCAAGATTCCAAGCTCAAGTATGAAATGAAGATTTTGATAGCTTATGAATCTATGTAAGGTGAATACATTAGTGCACTTTAAGATATCATCATTAATCATGCATTACTTACAAGCTCGGTTTTCAAATTAAAAATTACATATCTTTTTGAAAAACACGTGGTTTAGGCATAAAACTTAGACAAATAAATCTAAAAATGAAACAAGCAAAGAAAAATCAAGTCGTATGAATAAGACGTATATGTGAACAGTATCATATACATGAACAGTACCGTATATGTGAACAGTAACTTTACAACGACTAGTGAATAGTGTCATGAACAGTACCAACGGCTAGTGAACAGTGTTGCGAACAATAAACCGGCTAGTGAACATTGTCATGAAGAGTAAAACGACTAGTGAACAGTGTCGTGAATAGTATCCAAAAATCCCACCCTATAAAAAGAGTGTGGGGGATCATTTGTAAAACAACAAACTTGCTCTCAACCATCTTTTCTCTTGTGTATTAGTTCTCAAACTAAGTTTGTGAGTGCATTCATTACATTTCCGTGATATTTTAGAGTGCACCTTTGTGTTCATCAAAGCTTCGAGCTGTATTTGAAAGATCTCAAAGCTCTGAGAGTGTCTCGTCAGTGCTTGCGAGAGCTTCCAAGCTCAGATAAACAAGAAATTTCAGGTTCATCGAGCCAAAACTAAGTGTAATCAAGCTCCTGGATCGAGCTTGAACTTCAAGTGCATAGCTTGAAGAGGTGCCCATTGGAGCCATAACCAAGTGTGTTGTTGCTTCCTGATCGGGAGCCGACACTGCGCGGGAACCTCACCGGTCAAGGTCGAGGAGAAGTGGACGCAGTAAAGGTCGCGTCAACCACTATAAATTCGCTTTGCTTTTCTATCCTTATCTCTTTGATTTATTGTTATTGCATTTAAATAAAGATTTATTGTTATCAGGCAAAAAGTTTTTGAAACCAATTAATTCCCTCTTGGTTAGGTTGCTTAGTCATATTGAATCTTCAATTGGTATCGAGCTAGGCCTCTATTTTGTTTTAAGATTTAATCGTCAAGAGGAAAAAAATGACTAGCACCAAAACTAGCAATGCCTTCCTCTTTTTCATGCCAAAAGTTTTCCCCATCAATAAACCACCCTTCTTTTCCTGTCCATTATCAATTTTGGAAAACAAAATGACTTTCGTATTTAGAATCTCTTGATTTGGAAGTATTGAAAACAATCTTATTTGGTTACACCTTCCTCTATAAAAGATGTTGATGGAGTGGAAAATAAGAAAACCCTTATCAAATATAACGAAGAAGAAAGTAGAAAATTTCACTAAATTCTAGAGCCATTTATATTCTTAGCAAAGCATAGAAATGAGTATAATATAATTAGCTTTCAATGTAAATCCATTAGGAGATTTGGAGAATACTCATATGAAGGAACTACCCAAGTCAAAGATTTTAAAGTTAGAATTTTGAAATGATTATGAAATGTTCAAAATGAAACCTAATGAATCTATTGTTGAGATGTTTACTAGGTTTACAGATGTTGTAAATGGTCTTGAAGGCTTGGGAAAGAGGGTAAGTGAACAAGACAAGGTATCTAAAATTCTAAGATGCTTACCTCCCAAATGGAATTCCAAAACTAAGCTATTGAGGAAGCAAAGAACTGGAAGAGGTAATTCTTGAGGAACTTATAGGTTCTTTGATGACTTATGAAAATGAAGATTGCAAGACAAGAGAAAAGAAATGCAAAGAGAAAGCAAAAGAAAGCATCAAGGCCAGCTCAAGAAGAAAGTCGTTTGAGGGCAAAGCTCAAGAACATGGAAGATGATATCGCCCTCATCACATCAGAATGTAAAATTATGATGAAAATAAGCCAGAAACTTAGACAAAAGAAGCAACTACAAGAAAGAAGGTCCTTCAAAAGAAGAAAAAGAAAATAGAGAAGGAGCCAAAGAAGTAACTTGCTACAAATGCAAGAAACCGGGTCATATCAAATATGATTGTCCTCTCTACAAAGCCAAGAAAGAAAAGAGAAGAGCTATGATGGTAACATGGAGTCAAATTGAAGACTCATCCAATGATGAGAGCGAGAATGAATTTGCCAACATGTGCTTGATGGCTTTCGAAGATCAAGATAAGGTAAGTTCTTAATCTGATTCTGATGATGATTAAGTTAGTTTTGAATATGATGAATTACTTATAGCTCTCTATAAGTTTGGTGAAAACAACAACTCACTTAATAAGAAAATTTTTGAGCTTCAAAAAGAACTTGATGAAATCAAAGAAATTGTTTCAAAAGCTGAAGCTCAAAAAATTTCTCTTGAAAAGGTAAATATGAACTATCAAAAGAATGAATGGTTGTTATCCTCACTCTCAAAATTCTCTTGTGGACAAAAGGCTTTGAAATGATTCTTGCTAGCCAAAAATGTGTTTTTGATAAAATGGGGCTAGGATACAAAACTTCAAAGAATGAAAAATATTTCAAAAACTACTTTGTCAAAGAATCCACAAGTGAAAGTTCATCAACCATATGAAATTTTTGAGGTAGAGGAGGACATATTAGTAGTACTTGTCTTCTTAGAAATGGATCCTAAAAGGCATCAACTTCTAAGTCAAAGAATACTTGGGTTGAAAAATCAAAGGTCACTAACCACCAAGGACACAAAAAGATTTGGGTACCTAAATCTTCTTTATTTTTTTTAGGGATCAAAGAAGGAGAAATGGTTCTTGGACAATGGTTTTTCAAGACATATGACCGAAGATGAGTCAAAGTTTTCCTTCCTTACAAGGAGAAAAGGAGGATACGTGACTTTTGGAGATAATTGGTGCGTAGAATTACTGACATGGTTCTATAGGTAACAACTTCTTCATCTCTTATTGAAAATGTTTTGCTTGTTGATGGTTTGAAACATAATCTTTTAAGCATTAGTCAACTTTGTGACAAAGGTTTTAAAGTGATTTTTGAATCTTCTCATTGTATCATCAAGGATTCTCAAAATGATAAAATCATCTTCATAGGCCAAAGAAATGAAAATGTTTATACTATTGATATTTCAAAATATGAAGGCCATAATAGATGTTTTTCTAGCATGCATGATGAGAGTTGGTTGTGGCATAGAGATTGGGGGATATGAACATGAATCTCATTACACAACTCAACAAAATGAACTTGTTAGAGGCCTTCCCAAAATCTCTTTGAAAAGATAAAGTTTGTGAATCATACCAAATGGAAAGCAAATAAAACATTTTAAAAAACAAAATTTTATTTCTACATCAAGACCTCTAGAGCTTCTTCATATGGATTTATTTGGACCCTCAAGGACTACTAGCCTAGAGGTAAATCATATGCATTTGTGATTGTGGATGACTTCTCTAGATATACATGAGTCTTGTTTTTAGCTCACAAAAATAATGTCTTCCATGAGTTTTCAAAACTTTGTAGAAAATTCAAAATAAGAAAGGTTTACCATTTCTTGCATAAGGAGTGACCATGGAAGAGAATTTGAAAATGTCAATTTGAGAGTTTTCAGGATGAGCAAGGAATCAACATACATTTTAAGCTCCTAGAACTCCTCTAACAAAATGGGGTTGTTGAAAGGAAAATAGGAACCTTGCAAGAAATGGCAAGAACCATTCTTCATAAAAACAAATTGTCAAATTATTTTTAAATGGGCTGGGTCAATACTTCATGCTATATATTGAATAGAGTTTTGATTAGGTCCTCTTTGGACAAAACCCCATATGAAATTTGGAAAAACTAGAAACCTAAAATTAGCTATTTCAAAGTTTTTGGAAGTAAATGCTTTATTTTAAATACTAAGGACAATCTTGGAAATTTTGATGCAAAATCTAATGTTGGGATATTTCTTGGCTATTCTTCATCTAGTAGCTTCATTGAGTTTTCAACAAAAAGACAATGGTCGTGATAAACCATCCATGTAGTATTTGATGAATCTAACGAGAACTCGAAAGAAGAGAAAGTGTTAATGTGATGATGTAGGTTTGACTTCCATGGAAGATTGCAAATTGATGATAAAGTTCATCAACAAGAAGAGGAGATTGATTCAAAGAAGGAAGAATCACCTTTTGCCCATCCTCCACCTCCTCAACTTGAACAAGGAGAATCTAGTCAAGAACTTCCAAAAGAATGAAAATTTGTCACAAATCATCCACAAGATCAAATTATAGGTAATCCTTCAATTGGGGTAAGGACTATATCCTCTCTTAGAAATATTTGAAATAACCTTGCTTTTATCTCTCAAATTGAACCCAAGAAGTTAAATGATGCTATAATAGATGAGAATTAAAATTTCCATGCAAGAAGAACTCAATCAATTTGAAAGAAATGAAGTTTTCCGGGAGTTAGTACTCAGCCAAATGATCAAAGTGTTATTGGCACAAAATGGGTGTATAGAAACAAAATGGATGAAAATGGCATAATCATTAGTGAAGCAAGATTAGTAGCCCAAGGGTATAATCAACAAGAGGGAATTGACTATGAAGAGACCTTGCTCCTCGCGTAGTCGATTAGAAGCTATAAGAATGTTACTCGCTTTTGCTTGTCAAAAATTTCATTTATATCAAATGGATGTGAAAAGTGCTTTAAATGGTTTCATAAATGAGGAAGTATATGTTGAACAACCCCGGTTTGGAAGTTTTAATTTCTAATCATGTTTTTAAACTCAAAAAGGCACTTTATGGCTTGAAACAAGCACCTAGACCTTGGTATGAAAGGCTAAGCAAATTTCTTATATCTAGTGGTTTCAAAATGGGCAAAATTGATACAACTCTGTTCATTAAGCTAAGAGAAAAATGACATTCTATTGTTCAAATCTATGTTGGATGATATAATATTTGGTGCTACTAATGTTTCTAATTTTGTGAAGAATTTGTCAAGTTCATACATAGTGAATTTGAGATGAGCATGATGGAAGAGCCTAAACTTCGGGTCTTCAAATCAAACAACTTGGGCTGAGGAACATTCATAAATCAAGCAAAGTACATAAGAGATCTCCTCAAGAAGTTCAATTCTGGAAGAAGTAAAGGCCAAGAACACACCCATGGCCTATCCATCAAGTTAGACATGGATGAAAAGGTAAAGTCCGTTGACCAAACTAAAAATTAGAGGCATGATTGGCCTGTACTTAACGGCCAAGAGACCCGATATCATGTGTAGTGTATGCTTATAAAAGGATTTCAAGCATGTCCTATGAATCTCATTTGAATGCGGTTAAAAGAATATTTAGGTATTTGAAAATGCACTATTTATATTGGTCTTTGCATCCAAATGTGATAATTTTGAATTCATATGCTATTCGGATGCTGATTTCACAGTTGGTTGCAAAATCGATAGAAAAAGCACTAGTGGAAGGTGTCATTTAGGTCACTCACTTGTGTCTTGGCATAAAGAAGTAAACAAAATTGCTTCTTGTCAACGCGGAATGAATACATTGACGCAGTGGTTGTGGGATGTGCACAAGTACTTTGGATGAAACAAACACTTAGTGATTTTGGATTGACATATTCTCATGTTCCCATTAAATGTGACAACACAAGTGCCATTAGCATATCAAAGAATCCCGTGCAACACTCTAGAACCAAGCATATAGAAATTAGACATCATTTCCTTAGAGATCATGCACAAAAAGGAGATATTACACTTGATTTTGTTAGAACCGAGGATCAACTTGTGGATGTTTTCAAGTACAAAGCCTCTAAACGGTAATCAATTTTTCAATATTAAGACAATTAGAGTCATCTCTTTCAGGAAAAATTGCTTGGAATGACTCAAGTGTCAATATTGCTTGAAAAAATATTGTACCTTAAACTCTTAACCCTTACTTAATTGTATCAAAGGGGGATACTCCTTATGTATATTCTGCTCTTTTATGTTGCCATAGGAGAAAAATATGTATCTAGAGTTAAACGAGAAATGATATGTATCAAAGGGGAGAAAGATATGCATCAAGTGATATGCATCAAGTGCTAAAAATTAAGTGAGAAATGATATGTATCAAAGGGGAAAAAGATATGCATCAAGTGCTAAAAGAGAATGTCACATTTATATCATTCCTTGATGCTTGTCTTAGGTGTAGAATGTAAATTGCATGTGTTTGAATTGGTTAAAATTTATATTATGCAATTATTTTTACACTATTGGTTTGAGGGGGAGATTTACTCCTCCTAGATAATTAAGGTTTGTCATCATCAAAAAGGGGGAGATTGTTAGCCTAAGGATACCTCTTGTTGAGATTTTGATGATAACAAACCAAGGTTATTAGTTACTAATGGTTAAATCTGAGTTTGAGTGACAGGATTGAATTGATCAAGCATCAAATGAAGATAATGCTAAAGATGACAATGATGAAGATCAAAACTTGGAAATGATGTTCACTCAAATCAAAGAACTAAGATGACAAGTAACCAAGATTCCAAGCTCAAGTATGAAGTGAAGATTTTGATACAGCTTAGGAATCTATGTAAGGTGAATGCATCAAGTGCACTTTTTTTAGGATATCATCATTAATATGCATTACTTACAAACTCGGTTTTCAAATCAAAAATTACATATCTTTTGAAAACATGGGTTTAGGCATAAAACTTTAGATTAAATAAATCTAAAAATGAACATTTGAAGAAAAAAATTGGTCGTATGAATAGTATCGTATATGTGAACAGTACGTATACATGAACAGTTCTCATATGTGAACAAGAATCTTGGTAAACTGCAAGGATAGTGTCATGAATGCGACCAACGACTAGTGAACAAAGTGGTTGGCGAATAGTAAACCTATAGTGAACAATTTACAAGAGTAAACCATAGTGAACAAGTATATGAATAGTGTCCAAAATCCCACTCTATAACAGAGTGTGGGGATCATTCCAGAAACAACATAATTGCTCTCAACCATCTTTTCTCTTGTCTATTAGTTCTCAAACTAAGTTTGTGACTGCATTCATTACATTTGCATATTTTAGAGTGCAATTTTATGTTCATCAAAGCTTGAGTTGTATTGGAAAGATCTTGAAAGCTTGAGAGTGTCTCGTTGGGCCTAAGTGAGAAAGCTTCAAGTGTGTATAGCTTGAAGAAATTTCTAGGAGCCCATTGGAGCCAAAATCCAAGTGTAATCAAGCTCGGATTGAGCTTGAACTTCAATTGTGCATACCTTTGAAGAGGTGCCCATTGGAGCCTACAATCTGTAAAGAAAGAAGCCGGGCTGGAGCTTGACACTAGTGGAACCTCACCTATTGGTCGAGAGAAGTGACGAGGGCAAGGTCAGGCCGAACCACTATAAATTGGTTTTGCTTTCTATCCTTAGTCTCTTAATTTATTGTTATTGCATTTAAATTAAATATTTATTGTTATTGTGCGAAAAAGGTTTTGAGAAACCACCACTCCCCTTCGGTTAGGTTGCTTAGTCATATCGAATCTTCACTAACCTTATTGAAATCTATGATTTTTACCAAGTGCGCGTGTCGGGCTGGTCGTGTCGATGTGAATAAGCCCAAGCTTAGACATGACCATTTCATGGCATGTTGTAGGCTATTGTAATGGGTAGAAATTACCATGAATTAGCCTAAAGAAGGTTGTATGACATTATTGTTTAGTCATGCAGTGATGAATGCTAATATGTTTGATATGATATATGTGTATATTGGCATGAAATATATGGAACTTATATTCGTACGATATATGTTTGCATGGTAGTTGACATGAAGTATAACTGATGTGAATGGTTCATGTAGTGTGCATCATACATGTAACATGAGAATTGCAGTGGCATAATTGCATTGCATATGCACTATAACATCACTTGACTTAGGTGTGAGTGCATGGTAGAGATCGACATTGTGTTAGGTGTTCGAAGGTGTGTCGTGGGTACACGGTTATAAATCAACACTGCGTTGGGTGTTGAATTGGGTGGGCTCGGTTAATGGGAAAACGTCCAAATGAGTTACACGGAATACGAAAATAGTAAAAGACAATATGCGCTAGGTAGCAGCAAGTTGGGATAGATTCCCCTAAGGTGAAAGACCCATCGATTATGGTCAGAAATATTTCCCTAGCGTTAAAAGGCCATAAAAGTGTCTGGGTTTGTGGAGCTTGTAGTACGATACCAAAATTCCACTACCCACAAAAAGGCGCAGGATTGTTAAATGAAAATATGAATATAACATGTAATGAGTCAAGGAAATGATCATTGGATAGAGTGAGTCATATTCTCATGCATGGCATGTAAACATTCGAGTAGGAATGTGCATATTTTTACTTGAATGTGTGTGTGTTTGATCACTGCATGAGTACTTAGGTGGGGAGTAACCCTTGTAGGTGATTATCACTACTGGGATTTGCTCACCCCGTCGTTTGACCCTCCTTTCAGGTACACAAGAAGATGGTGCTCCTTCGAGGCCGTGAGTACAGAGAAGGCCGGGTTGTGGCCTTGGGAAGCAATTTTTGTAAAATATATTATAATAATCTAGTTTTAATATATTTTGGCATCTTAAAGTGTAAAAGAGTTGTACATCAAACTCTTGTGAAATATTATTACAAATTGGTTATTTATAAGAAAATTGTATAAAAAAGGGTCTCGATATATGAGACATGTGAGTGTGATATCAGAGCACCTGATATCCACAGGTTTCTGCGGGTTGACGGGTTGTCAACAGGATCCTCGGGATAGGGGCATCACATTTATTATATTAAAGCTCTCAACTACTATTTATCTTACTCATTAATTCTTATAAACAATAAAAAGGTGAGCAATTCCTTATAGATTTGCCTGGTCGGCAAACTTAGTTCATGCATCATGGCATTTAAAGGAGACCGTGGCACGTACTGGAGTATATATGGTTAGCGCGCTAGCTAGATTATGGTGGCGTAGACCAAGGTCTTTCCACCATATTTACTGGAAAAGGTGAGATGTGGGCCATGCCTTCCACCTAGTGATGTGACCTGTGGTCCTTCCACCAAAGATCTGAAGCCTAGGCTCCCGTGTTTACTAGTGGTACAAAGAAGAAAGAAAGGCCTATAGTGGTTGATCTTGATTTATAAGCATTTTACACACAGGTTTTAAAATCAACCACTGGTAAGCAAGCAAGCATTTTATGAAAAGTTTTTAGAAACTTTTAAAGCAAGCGGTCGAAGCCTAGGCTCCTGCGTTTATGAAAAGTTTTTATAAACTTTTAAAGCAAAGCAAGCAAGCAGTTTTTGAAAAGTTTTAGAAATTTTTATAGCAAAGTAAGTAAGGTTTCTGGAAAATGTCTTGTAAAATATAGTTTTACAGTTTTGATATATTTTCAGAAAAAGCAAGCATTTTATAAAGCATACACTCATTGAGCTCGTTTAGCTTATTATTTTCCTGTTTTAAAACTATTTTCAGTACATGTCGATGTTTGGGACATATTAGATTCTAATTTCTAGTAGCATAATAGTTGTATTAAATAACTTGTGTAAGGAAATACTTTGAATTTGTACAGTTGAACATATGTATGAACATAGTTATGTTTTACGAAAATGTGACGAGCCTGAGGCTCTTTGAAAGATTGTGTTGGTTGCCATATTTTGAAAAGTGTAAATTATATATACAGGTTTTGGGATATGTCCTGTATGTAGCTGTTATGCTACCGAAATTTTATAAAATCACAAGTTTAGAAAAGAAATTTTTTTATACACGTTTTCAACAAGCAATACGACTTCGCTTCACAGGATTCTAATCGTTGGAAGTAACGATCGGGGTTCCCGTGGGTGGCCAAAGACACCCACGCTAGTGGGGCGGGGTGTGACATATCAAAACTAAAATCAAAATGCATTTCCTGTTATATTTTTCTCTGGTAATCAAATATTGTGATGCCCCATTCCCTCAACCTGCTGGACAACCCAGTCAACTCGCTGAATACTGCGGATGTTCGGGAAACCGACACCACCACGAAATCGAAAGCGTGAGTCTCCTTTGTACGGGGAGCTCTATCCAAGGTACAAAACCTGTCCCAACAATTAACAACGACCACACCGGGTTCATGTGCGAGTAAAAATGGCCACTTGGGCCCATGCATCAATCCTCAAAAAATTACACCAACTATATACCAATAGTTCAACAGTTATTACAATACTCTTAACCAAAACACATATCAAAATTTAAAGTTTTAATACATGTTCTACAAAACGAATACCAAAGCCATAACCCTGGGCTTCTAAACGCAGCTCTAGTGAGAGCTCGCTCCTGTACATTCCCTGTACCTGAAATAGTGATCCCACGACAGGGTGAGCAAAGCCTAGTAGTGATAATTTCCTATGTGGGTTACTCCCCACCTAAGTGCACATGTCATGGAAAACAATCACACTCAAGTAAATACATGATCCTACTTGAATGTCTGCATGCCCAATCCCATGTCTCGAGTCCTCACCGACTCCCTCACACATGCTTAGTTTCCACGCGAGTAAAATACGCTTTAAAAATAAACCTTTTTTTTTCTCGGAAAACTTACTACGGAGTTTCGGGTAAATTTATTGACAACCCCTCCGAGTAGCTTAATATGTTGATAACCCTCCAAACAATTCATGGGCCCTCCCACATGGAATTGGTTTTTGACAATCTCCCAACACAATTCTCCTGAAAATCTTCCGTCGAAATTCCTTTCACAAGCATTTTCATTTTTATTTTCTTTCATTTCATGCACTCACACCTAATATTATAAGGTGCCTCGGTGCATATGGAATGCATTATGCCAATTCCAAAATATTCATGCTAATATATTTTTCATGCATATATTAACATAATTAAATTCACAAAATTAATGTTATTCAATTCACAACAATAACACCAAAAATAGCTCACAAGGGCTAATTAACCAATCATGCAATTCATTTTGAATTACTCAAACCACACAAAATCGCACAACACATCATGTGAACAGTGAAACCTTCGGGTCGGCACTGTTCACGGCCACACAATAGGGATTTTCTCCACTCGGTTCAAATGTTTTGAGACCGAAGTTACGGCTAAATCAAGCCTCAGAATATCCCTAACCATTCACATGGCTCTTAGATAAAGAATTAAACAAGTAGGAAAAGATCCCTACATCTTGGAGTTGTCGGAACTCCACAAAATCGAGATCTTGTGTAGCCCTCCACTTAGCGTGAAACGACTTTGCTTCTTGCTCTAACGAGCCACTTAGGCCGGTCCGGCATTTGGGAAATCTAGAGAGAAGTCACCCTCTCTCTCTCTCTAAAATCTTGATCCAACCCTCACTGCACGTTTTTCTCTTTTCTTTGGAGAAAAAAACTATTCCCTTTTGTCTTATACTCATTTAACTTTCCAATAATTCCATCCCTGTCCCTTTAAGTTTTGGATTTTGACACATGGCTTAATCTAAGTCATTCATCTCATCTTAACTGTCAGCATGACATGTGTCGCATGGGTACATGTAATGAGTGACCTTTGTCACATCACATGTCTCTCGTAAGTCGTTTTAGGAACCGGAGCTCGGTGCTGAAAACATGAAATTCCGTCTCGGAATTCGATGAAATTCAACATGGTAGCTAGATTTCGCGAGACGATTCCAACGGTGAAGTCCGTTTCATCATCTGAGATCTAGAAAAATTCCTGATTTTGACCAAAATTACCACTTTGTAGTTTTTCAGAAAATTAGATTTTCTCGAGGTTTCACATTCTCCCCTCCTTAAAAGAATTTCATCCCGAAATTCCCCGCACATATGCATCCAACCATGTGCATATGTAACCCTACAATCCTTGCTTGGTGTGCAAACGCTGACATTTTCAAGGTCACAATCATGACAATGATAGATTGGAGTCTGCCTAATCCATGTATGTGAATGACGTCCATCTGAGAGCCCTTCTTGTCACCAGCACCAATCACGATTTCGATGAATTTATCCCAGTCTCGAGTCACCCGATACTCCTATCGCTCGACCTAAGTCACGTGATAACTATGTAGTGTGTCCTCTCTCGAGCGATAGAACTTCCGACCTACAACTGCGAGTCTCTTGCATCCACGAGACGATACGGATATCTCACGGGTCTCTTACACTCACCGCAAAAAATTTCGGATATCTCCGGGTCTCTTACACCCACACAGAAATTTTGAATATCTCAACGGGTCTCTTACACCACGAGGGTGGGATAATAATATCTCACAGGTCTGCTACCCACGTGAAGTCGGGATATCTCCGGGTCTCTTCCACACACGAAATTTGAGATATCTCCTCGGGTCTCTTACCCACACGAAATTTTGGATATCTCCCACGGGTCTCTGCACCACAAAAAATTTGGGATATCTCCTGGGTCTCTTAAACCCACCTGAAAAATCGGGATATCTCCCGGGTCTCTTACACCCTGGGGACCTTTCGGATATCAAGCGGATCTCCTTCACCCCAAACTCACGCTTTTTGCAGCGGATTACGGCACCCTTCTTGCATTGCCAAACACACATTAATTACTCTTCATTTCTGATTTGAACGCTGCGTCTTCAATTTGGACGTAGTCTGAACAAACTCGACCCACACTCACGAGTGGTGAATGACCATCACAGTGAACCCACACCATTCGGCTGATGATGTCACTATGCACCCACACCCGACTCGTCGATCCCACCGAGGGTCTGCCATGAGTAAGTCTCGGGGATCTGCAACTCCACGTCCAGGCTATCCCGTGATTGACTCTTTTACATCTATGGAAGAACATCCACTGGACATCCACACCTGGCTTCACTAAAGGCCTCAACCCCTAAGCCTAATTCTGTCACACAAGATGCATTAAAGAATGAATATGATGCATCCAGATTTAATACTCTAGTCGACAAGGTAGAAGCTGAAGCGTGCCACTGCATGTCAAAAATTTAATATGAGCGCTAAGTGCGATTGCCATGAGACCTCGCCTCTGGGAATGATCTCGTCTCATATGCCCGGTATCGGCGAAATAATATATCGTCTACGCGACTAGAGTCTCGGCTTGTGAGCCATGTCACGACCTTGACCCCTGCGGCCTTTACGGGCGATGCGTATTCTTAGAAGGTGCTTGTACTTAACACCTGCGATTGGCAGTTCCTCGATCATCTTGGGGTGTGGAGGAATGAACCATATCCTCTCTTGTCCCTCTGACTAATTGGAGATGTCTTGTCTAAAATCACGGGATCCACGTCTGCAGAGAGCGATCAGTCAATACCAGTGATCGCGAGAAATAACATATCGTCTTGCCTTGCGACTAAATGCCAAATCACGGCCCGGTCACGAAACTCGTGTGAAGCGAGAAGTCTTACGCCTGTACTGTTAGAAGAAGGATGATCCTCCCTCCTCACATAGTCGTAGCTTTCGAATACCACAGTGCATCCTCACATCTCTTTCTCCATGGTGGGGCCTTAGGCCGTGGAGTCAACATAATCTGTGGCGGAGCCACGATCTTTCGAGATGAATGACTCATATCCCATTCTCGAACCTCCTGACCTTGGTCATGTACGCTAGCCGCCGTCATCACTAAACGTGCCAACTCGGTGAATGCGGACACATACTCCATCGATCATTGTTCCACTGCTTGACTCTAGAACTCTTGGGCTACAAGAATTACAGTAGTGGTACGGAAAATGCGCCCATGAAAATATCATGGAGACTACGCGTGTAATTTGCTAGATCTCTAAAGGTCTTCGCTCAGTTCCACCACACTTGGGCCACACCCTCTGTTTGAGGCGACTAGTCGATCTGATCGCCATCGGAGGCAATCTTCATAGCCTCGATACCTTCTTAACTTTGCATGAACCTTTGGTACATCGTAAATTAGATCTCCACTCGCCCATGTGAATATCGGAGGATGATGTGCATTGAACCTCTGAAGGTTACTCGGACCTCCACAGCTACTGTTTTGCACTAGTACGTGCGATAGCGGCGACATGATCCCTCGGCCTCGGTAGTGCAATGGTCGAATCTTGGTGGTGTGGCTAGAGACCTCGTGGACGACCCACTGCTTCACTCTCACTGCTGACTAGCCGTGCACATGTCGATAGCAGAATTAAGTTTAACCGAGTGTCTGCAGATGTAAGCCTGGCAGAGACACTATTCACATCTGAAAAGAACATTTTATTTCATACACAATGTTCATGCATTCATAGGTAATGCAAGACAATAAGTTCATATATATTAAATCATATTTAACAAAAACAAATTTTATTTATTTTATTTCTTTTATTTTTTAAAAAAATTTAAATTTTTTTTAAACCTCGTGAATAGTGCTCGTGACGAGTTATTGGTGACTGAAGCAGTCTGAGTCAGCTGGGTTGGGTGCATAGGATGCACACCGAGGTAGTGGGCGTGCTGCTTGTGCCTGGCGGGTGCGCACGGCGTGTCTTGGGGATCTGTCGCGATCGTGTCAGCTGGCAGCGCAACTGGAGTGTCGTCGCCTCTTCCCGGTCATGATAAGCAGGGTATGCACGCCACACAGCCTACGTAAATTTCGTCACGGTGTCGCCTTATTTGCCGCGCGTCTGTCGCTGACCTCCTCGGCGTATCGTGGCTTCCGGTAGTATCGTGGGCGCATGCTAGGCGTGTCGCGACGTTGTATCCATGACAGAAGTTGCCCGCCGGCCCGCGATACATTTTTTGTATCGCGACCCGCTCATGAGGCGTCGCGCGGCCACCACACGCTCCGTAGCGTATCTTGGTTGTGTCGTAAGCGAGTGTCGTGGCTGGTCGGCAGTATCCGCGGGCAGTCTTTCGGCCAGGTGTCGTGGTAGTGTTAAGGCCCGGCCATGCACGGCCTGGCGCTCGCGTGTCTGTATGTCACGTCTGAGTATGTTGTATCGTGACGAGATCTAAGGTAGGTAGTAGCCCATTCTAGCTCCCTACGACTTTTTTTAACTAATTTTTTTTTTCCATTTTATTCACATACGAAATACCCACTGAAAAAAAAATAAAAAAAAATAAAAAAAAAAAAAAAAAATATATATATATATATATATATATATATATATATATATATATATATATATATATATATATATATATATAAACCTTCATTTTAGTAGAACCAAAATATTTATTTTAAATACTTTTTTACATTTATACTAAAACCCCAGAAAAAATTTCCTCTCAACACATTTTTTTTAATTTCTCGATAGCCTCCTTCTTCCCTCTAAATCGATAACTAGAAAAGCTGAATTTATCTGAAATTTAAAAAATTTTGAAAGTTTAATTTTAACCCTTTTTCTTATGCAAAAATTGGAATAATTTTCCAGAATTTCACAAAATCGTTTTGTTCACGTTCAGCTAGACTCTTGTCGAAATATTATTTTTTTTTAGTTTAATTACGGACCGTGCAAAAATTCTCGAACACCTAAGGTTATATTTCTCGACCTAGTGTTCAACGTTTTTTCTCTATGCTACTCACCGACATACAAGCACACATCACACATCATACATTACACATCATGTTATACCCGATCACATAAAACCGATCATATGATGTTCTAAATAATCACGTGGCCTTTAGGTAAGTATACCTAAACACATCCTTCGAGCCACGAGTTGGTATCTCGTCTTAATGACCATAGCCTAAGCCCGAGTTCCCGAGCCTAGGAGTCGTATCACAGTAGCTACGATACGAGTATGACCTTGTTCCGAAGTCCGTTGACAGCGGGTCGACTGCGGAATACTCGTGGAAGTCGGGTAACTAGGCATCACTCCGCGAAAAATAGGGCATAGTCTCCTTTGTGCGGGAGGCTGGCCCAGTGCAAAGCTTTGTCCCGACAAATTAACACGACCATATCAAGTCCATGTACGAGTAAAAATTGCCACTTGGGCCCATGCATCAATACTCACAAAATTACATTAATTATATACCAAAAGTTCAATAGTTATTACAATACTCTTAACCAAAACATATATCAAAATTTAAGTTTTGGCATACATGTTCTACAGCGAATAAAGCCCGCGACTACGCTTTTCTTACAAATCACGGCCTCTAGTGACATCGTCATCACGTAGATTCCTTGTACGAAATAGTGATCCCTCGATATGGTGAGTGGTTAGTGCTGATGATATTTTGAGCCACATTCGAATAGGTTTTGAGTGCTTTTTGTGCACTAATCATATGAATTAGGCCAATTGACATGTCTCGAGGTCACTTATCTGTGATTCCATTTGGAGTTTGTTTTGGTAATTTTGCGGGTTTTTGCGTGCCTCGGCTAATAAGTTCAAGAGTGTGAAGATCTTGAGATGCGAGATTCACAATGTTTTCATCAATAAAAAATGAAGAAATGTGAAGTGGATTTGAGAGAAGGATGATGCGTAACGAGGAAGAAGGAAGCGAAGCCGGGGAATTTTCGCTATGATTGCGAAAATTTCACGAGATTCTTGAGAATTTATAATCGATGTGAAAATTTCACAATCTGGCCAGTACCAAGCTATGTGAAATTTAAGCTAGGCTGCAGAAATTTCTCTAGCCTATCGAAATTATTGGTACATTCATTGCGAGAATTTCCCATTTTATTGCTCTATCTACCGCAGCAAATTTCGCTAGAATTTGCGAAATTCGTAGCATATAATTTTAACTATCTTCAGCAAAATTTCTTGCATAAAATTGCTCAGCCTGTGTTTTTGGGTTTTTTGATTCCAAACAACCACGTTTTGATAAATTACCATTTTGTCCCTATTGTAATTTCATATTTTAGGCAATTTTGTCATTTCACACCATGGGGTTGGCTATATAAGCCCCTACAACTTTGTAACCCTAAGTAACTTTTCATTAATACAGTTTCCCGCAGCTTTTCATTTTAGGTTTTATTTTGCTCTCTTCTCTCTCCTCTTTCTTTCATTTCGGTACGAACACCCCTTGAGGATGTGGCTTCGAGGGATGCTTGGCTAGGCCTCAAGCCTTGAAGAGGAGGGTTCTTGAAAGCTTGGTTTTGAGGCTGCTTTGGGTTATCCTCATGCTTTAAATGTTACGAATCTTTGCATTTTTGGTTCCCGACTTTCCGGTAGGGTTTAATGCCATTTAATGTCTTTCCTTTGGTTAATACTTGCCATGCTTTAGGGTTCGGTGCATTTCTTAATGGTAGATGCAACGATATCGCTAAATGTCATTACGAGCCGATGAAATGAGGTTAAATCTTGGGGTTTCAAGCGAATGGGACTTTGAATGCTTAGTATTTGGTTTGACTCGAATAGGAGTGGTTCTAGGGTTAGGTTTCATAGCTAAACAAAGATCAGGTTTTGGCTTTGACTATATGTCATTTGCCACAATACGAGAAATAACCAGATGACACTTCAATATCTAGTGTTGTCAAGCTAGTGATGACCTTGAGGTTACCATATTACACTTTCATTTTAAAGGTAATCTGGATTAATCAATGAACAAACAACCTCCAACATTTTTATAACTTGGAATCCAAAAATCCAAACCAAAAAGTATCACCATTTTTTCCAACACTGAAGAGTGCGAGTCATTAGGTAGGATGAAAACCCATCCCGAGTGTTCGACCACTGAGCCGTATCTTTGCGATGGCTTGACTACGCGATAGGAGGAACATAGGAAACAAATATTGTTGATTCCTATCACCCTACCGTGGCACGAATCAGTGAGCAAAGCCCAGTAGTGATAATTTCCTATGTGGACACTCGCTAAATTACATGTCATGAAAGCAATCCTCAAGTAAATGCATGATCCTACTTGAATGTCTACATACCCGATCCATGTCTCGAGTCCTCACTGACTCCCTCACACATGCCGAAGCCAAATGTGAGTAAAAATACAGGTTTCAAACAAAACCTTTTTGTTCTCGAAAACTTACTACCGAGTTTCGGTAAAATTTATTTGACAACCCTTCGAGGCGAATCTTTTGGATAACCCTCCGAAACAATTCATGGGCTCCTCCGACGTCAATTGTTGGACAATCTCCTAACAAAATTCTTTAGAAAATCTTCCATCGAAATTCCTTTCACAAGCATTTTGTTTTTATTTTCTTTCATGTCATGCACTCACACCTAATATTCTAGGGTGCCCCAGTGCATATGGAATGCATTATACCAATTCCAAAATATTCATGCTAATATATTTTTCATGCATATATTAACATAATTAAATTCACATAATTCATGTTATTCAATTCACAACAATAACACAAAAATTAGCTCACATGGGCTAATTAACCAATCCAACAATTCATTTTGAATTACTCAAACCACACAAAATCAGACAACACATCACATGAACAGTGAAACCCTCGGGTCGGCACTGTTCACGGCCACATAATAGGGTTTTTCTCCACTTGGTTCATATGTTTTGAGACCGAAATTACGGATAAATCAATCCTCAAAATATCCCTAACCATTCACATGACTCTTAGTAAAAGAATAAGACAAGTAGGAAAAGATCCCTACATCTTGGAGATGTCGGAACTCCACAAAATCAGTCCCCACAAGTAGCTCTCACCGCGTAGAACAACTTTTTGCTTTTTCTACGGCGAGAAGCCAGAGCGTCTGCCGTCTTGAGAAATCTAGAGAAGTCACCCTCTCTCTCTCGAAAATCTGGATCTAGCCCTCACTGCACGTTTTGTTCTTTTCTTTGGAGAAGAAAACTATTCCTTTTTGTCTTATACTCATTTAACTTTCCAATAATTTCATCCGTAATACTTTAAGTTTTGGATTTTGAAACATAACCAGCAATAAGCCATTCATCTCATCCTCTCCTTGTCGAAGCAACATGTGTCACATGGGTACATGTAGTAGGTGACCTTTATCACATCACATGTCTCTCACGAGTCGTTTTACGGCACGGAGCCTTTCGATGCCTCGAAAAACGTGAAATTCCAGTCCACCGAATTTGGCCGAGGGTCGGCGTGGTGGAAATTTGGAATTTCACGAGGCGATTCCCGATGGGTGAGAAGTCCATTTCGTATCAGAATCTAGAAAAATTCTGCTTTTCGAGAAAAGTAAGATTTTCTCGAGGTTTCCCTAAATATCAAATGGTGTCGACCATGTGGGACTTCAAATTGGTGGCTAGCGCTAAATTGTTCCTTTTAAGGTGGACGGGACCCGAAACAACACTAGTACTAGTAACCTCTAGCGAAACCTCACAGAGGTTGGGGTTCAAATCAATTACATTCACCACCCGAAGATGTAAAGTCGACTATTATTCCAGTTAACGAGCGAATAGTGTCGACTATTATTCCAGTTGATAGGTTCGAATAACAAGAAAGCCAAATATTTCATTCAAATGTTCAAATTACAAACATCCTTATCTCACATTTTCTTTCATAAACAAAACAAATCTCAAAGTATAATCATCTGAAACTACTTTTGATCCATGGATAATCAAATAAAGAAAAAAAGTAAACTTTTCATAAACGAAGATTATGTATAATTAAATTAAAACAAATTTCATCCTCAAATGAAGTAAAACAAACAATTTTCTTTTAAAGATCTACATTAATATCCCTTGCCTCAAAAGAAAGGAGTACTTTCGAAAGCTTTGAAATAACTAATCAGAAGAATTTCACCTCAATGAAATATTTCTCTAAAATAATAGAAAAGAAACTATCATCATTACTTATTTATTCTTAAAACTTTTCCTAATTTGATATTCTTAACAATGATATTATTTTAATTTTTAAATCCATAATAATAAAAGTTAATGGAGTTTCAAAACATTTTTATAAAATTTGTGATTTATAAAGTTTGATACATCGACATGATTCTTTTGTTCACCTCGAACATATTCCAAGCGGTATTCAAATGATTATTTGAATTAGGTAGTTTTACAAATTTTTATAAAACTCATATTCCTTCCCGAGATCTTATTTTAATAATTTATTTATTTTTATGCTCTTAATAGAACTAAATGCTTTTACTAGAAATAAATAATATTAATAATATTTTACAAATTATATTATTACACAATACTCATCTAGCCTTTTCTGCAGAGCCAATTATCGTGCTTGACAAGTATTGTGTAGATCTTATTTTCATATTGATTAGTGCAAAAGTGCTATTTTGAACCTTTATTTATTGTAGGTTTTGAGTCTTTTTTGTGTACTAGCATCATGCTAATTAACAGGTTACACATTAAGGTCCTATTATTCTACGTCGCATTTTGTGGCAATTTTGCGAGTTTTTGTGAGCTAATCATGCCAACATTGTTGGTGGAGTCAAACACGAAGAATTCGAGTCAAGCTTCGACATCATAGATCGAGACTAGAGAAGGAAAGAAGAGAAAGAAAATATAAGAAAAAATGAAGCGGGGAAAATGGAAGAGCGGCGAGGGCATTGGCCAGTAGACGATAGTGCGAGGAGAATGCGGACTTTTAAGCTAAATTTGCGAAAATTCAGGTGGATAAGCGAAATTTCTCAATTCGCTATCTCTTGTGAGCCCCATGATTGTGAATCTTATTATTCCTAAGCGAAATTTTGCATTTTAAGTACTCTAAGAATTTAAGCTAAGCTAGCGAAATTTAAATATGTAAGTACTTGCTTGCTAGCGAAAATTCATGAGGACCCGCTATCTCTTGGTGATTTAAGCTACTAGCGAAATTTTTGTGCCTAGCGAAATTATTTGCCCCTTTAATCATCCTTTTGTAGTAAATACTGGCAAACTTCATTTTTGGTGTATTACTCCCTTGTCCTTGAATTTAGCCAAATTGTTAGGCTTTCTTGTATTTTCACACATTTAGGTTGGCTATAAGCCACCTTAAGTTTGTAACCACAGCTTTTAATCTTTATTAAATATCTCAGCAGTTTTCATTTTCTTTCGGTTTCTCTCTTCTCTCTCCTCTTTCTCTCCTTTCTTGGTTTGCCAAACACCCTCAGGATGACAACTTGGAGGATGAGTGAACCCTAAAACCCTTCCTTCTTGAAGTAAAAATTTCTTGGGGTGAGATCTTAAGGTTCTTTGGTGGTTCCACTTGTTTTTAATCTGGCCCGAGGTTTTGTCATTTGGTTCCCCAATTTTCATTTCACAGTTTAAATCTCTTTGATGTGCTTTCTTTGGCCAATACTTAGCTTAAGCTTTTAGGGTTTAGTGTATTCTTAGCTTTAGATACACTAATATCAGTAGTTTCCCTTCACGAGCAAGGGTGGATGGGGTTAGGGTTCCTTGTATGTGCATCCACTTTTGATCAATACTTGGTAATCTTTAAGGTTCGGTGGATGCTTATTATTAGATCATGAGATTCATTAGTTGCCCTTCTGAATCATTGTAGGATGAGTGGCTGATTTTCAACGTGGGAACCATAAATGTTAAATAAATGCTTTCTATCGAAAAATTATTTAGGGTTTAGGTTTAATGCGAATGAATCGGTTCGGGAGATGACTATATGTCATCCTCCGCCTTGAAATTAACGGGGACCTCTCGGTGCTTTAGGATCTTAAACTACGGTGGCCCATTTGCTTGAGTTATTTTTACATTTTATTTCATTTTATTTTCGGTTGCAAACCATCCACTTCCACATTTTAACGAGCCCCGAAATCAATTTAATTCACCGGTTTTGATTTCACTCGAATCATTTGTGCGAAGAAAATGACCACAGTGTTCGTGCTAGGCCATTTATCTTTGCGGTAGCTTGACTACGGCGTGGGAGGGCTCTGAGATACAAATTTTGTTGATTAAAGCTCACACTGGTAGCGCGAATCAAATGGAGCCTTTAGCAGGGGATGGTGCCACTAGTCTGAGTGAGGAAGGTGTTAAACACTTGTGATCCTGCAAATCCACAAATCTTGGTGAATTCTTTTATATTTTTCTTGTCATTTTTCTTTTTCTTCAAAAAAATAAAATAAAAATAGTCTTTGTAGGATCGTTTTGTGTTGTTTTGTGTGGCCTTATTTCAAGCTGCCAGGATTGCATTTTCAGTGGTTTTGAATTGAGAGAAAATGGAATCCCATATGGGAGGCGATACGGTCGGGAGGGTAACCTAGAGCTTACATGACAATGAGGTTCATAAGGAACCTTCCATAGCGTTAGCGTGACCTGTAGAGAGAAATCGAGCCCGTATAGATTACATGAGGGAATATGAGACGATGGATGAGTGCACCTGTACATAATGTTCCCTCGACTTATATACCTCTGCTTCTCCACATTTTACCTCGACTTCCCGGCGTGACAACCACCACCCTTGTCGGGTTGTTGAAACGAGCCATCTAATTTGAAGCGAACAAGTGGAATGATTTCATAGAGGGCAAAGGGTAGTGACATCCGGGCGTCAGCGAGACGGAGTTAAGAGGCTCCCAGCGAGCGAAATTAGATGGTTCAGTGAAATTGATTAAAAATTGGACATCTGAAATCCCATTTCAAAGCTCACCAATCGGTTTGTTCCATCGAGAGGGAGGAGGAGAATTTAGAGGGATGAGTGCTTGGTAAAACAATTTTGGTTGAGCGGGCTATTTGAAGCCTCGAGGAGGAATTGAAAGTGGAATTAGTAGGAAGCTCCTCTGAGGCTAGCGGGATGCCCAGTCGGGTGATACTTTTGGCCTTGGAAAGAAGGAGCAAATTAGTGCCTTGATAGCGGGAGAGTAGTGGACATGGAAATGGGGAAGAGGCCCAGACATCCTTGACGATCCCCATGGTTGAATCCCCAGTGCCCCTTTTGACCCCAAAGGAAATAACCCCTTGCCGGTAGGTCCACCGGATAACGAGTGTATATTACGCCTTCACGCACGAAATCAACATGCGACACACAGCTCTACTAACCATAAGTCGACCCACTCTCGGCCATTGCAAAAAAATTCAAGAAGGTAGTGGCCATTGCCCGATTTTGCCATCAAAGGCATAAGCGTGCCTATCACGACATGGCATAGTGGTTGGTTTGGGTGCGTTCCGGTTGGAGCATCGAACCTCGGCATTCTAAAAGCTCCCCAGCTTTTGTTTTAATTTGTGCTTGTTTAGTTTTATTTTATTGTATTTTATTTTGATTTCTTTAATTTTTATTTATAGATTTTCTCTAATTTTTAGTTAATTTATGTTTTTAGATTAATTTTTACTCTTCTGCAATTTTTCTTGCATTAATTTTTGTAGCTTTTGTGCAAATTTTGAAGCATGTATTGAAAATCGAAAGCGTGACCAGGTGATTTTTGCGATTATAGAGAAAATTTATGGTCCCCAGCGAAATGTGAAATTTTCGCTATAGATGAAATTTTCGCTAAGCTAGCGAAATTTCGCTAGCTTAGCGAAAATCCTGTGAGAAGCGAAAATAGAAAATTTCACTAGGAACAGTGCCTAGCGAAATTCCAAATTCCTAGCGAAATTTCAAAAAAATCAAAAAAATCAAAAAAATCAAAAAATTTTCGCTATTAGACACTGCGAGTACCGCAACTTTAGCGAAATGTTGAATTTTTCATTGCGTGCGAGCCCCAAATACATGCTGCCGATTTTGACCTCGATTTTGTTTAGCTCATAACTTTCATCAGAACTCAGTTTAAGAAGTTGCGATGCAGTTGATATTAGAGAGTGTAGAATCCAAATATGGCGAGAAAAAGAACATTTTAGAATTATTATGAAAGTGTAATTTTAAAAATGGTCATTGGTCACTTTTTTCTCTCTTTTCTTCCCACTAACTTGTTTATTTGGAAGCCCCGAAGCGGGTGAATAAGGTGTCGATGGAAAGCTTGTGAGGTATCTATCCAGCGATGATCACATCTTATCATGGAGGTAACGCTTCCTTCTCTAATTTTCCATTGAGGCCCGTTTCGGACAGAGATGTTTGGGTTCAAGAGTAACTTAGCGAAGAAGTGGAATTTGTATTTATTCTTTTATATCATTTTGGCGACCCGTTTGTGATGTTCGATGACTTCTTTGGGTGCGCTTTAATAAAGTTAACTATCTTTCTGACTTACTTTTTCAAAATCTGGACCCATTTTGGCAAATCAAAAATTTTGTGGTTTTACTTAACGTGGTTTGAAAAATTGAAGCTTTGTCAGTCATTGATGTTAGATTGGTTCCATGCTTAGTTGATGAATGATTATTTGAATTCTTATTGATTTCGACCTTTTTCTTCCCACCTTTAGCTAACCACACACAAAGCACATTAGATTTCAATGATAGAATTTGAAAAAAGCTAATGAAGCCTCGCTATTTGCATAACCTACCCTAGTTTCATTGACCGCCTTTAATAGGTTAAGGACCCCTGTGGAAAAAGAAAAAGAAGAAAAAGAAAAAGAAATGAAAAAGAAAAAGAAAAAGAAAAGAAAAAGAATAAAAATTGCAACGCTTTGCCTTGAAACAGAAACACGATTCGAGGGTATATAAGTAAACCGCTAACCCAGGTCTTTAAGCCATTTGGTTGGGGAGTCCGCCCAGAGCTTAGTGTTCGCTACATGGGTGGATGGGTGGAGTTTAGCGAGTTATAGGTCTTTAGATGCAAGGAAATGGAATTCCAGTCAGGTGGCTCACATGGCACCTCGAAGAATGACACTTGGCATAAAGGAATGGTACCGCGATTAGCGAGTATGTGAGAAAGGAATCCATGGCTCCTGATGAGCACTTGGTACATGAGGTCATAAAGTGGGGTTATGAAATAAAAGAAAAATATGGAAAAAGGAAAGCCACTCATTTGGTTTAAGGAAGGTGAGGAGGAAATTTCCTCATTTTTGTCTCATAAGTATAATGATTCAAAAAGGAGGAGAGAAAGGAAAAGAAAGAGGAGAAAATGGGGAGAAAATGAAAGAGAAAAAGAAAGAGAAATGAGAAGAAGAAATGATGGGAAAAAGAAATGAGATAAAGAAAGGAAGAAAAGCAAAAAGGAAAAAGAAAACGTAGGGGAGAAGGAAAGGAAAATATCCAGTAGCTTTCAAACTTGATTTTTAGAGAGAGAACGTCTGACTTCTCTCTAGAATATCGAACGATCCGATCGTCGGATTCCTTCGCGACAAGGAGAGTTGTTCTACTCGGAGAGGACAACGCGTAGGCACCGGTTTCGGGAGGTTTTGACAAACTCCATAAAGGTGAGGGTTTTATCTACTTGTTTACTTTATTTAAGTGTTTGTGATGTTTGTGTGTTGGTTTGAGTAGTGAGGCTAGTTTGATCGATTGAATCTTGGGCAAAGTGTTAAGTACAGAACCCATTTATTAACGATCCGTGCTTGGAGTTTAGGAATTTATTTTAGTCATTGTGTGATGATTTGTTAAATAAATCATGTATTGATGTGTAGGAGGCGGATATGGCGTGGAAATCGGTTTGAAGTGGAGGCGGAGTGTTGGACGTGTCTCCTGGACAGCCCATGCTCTGTTTGGGACTATTAAAAGCAGGTCGAGTTTGTATGAAATGGACCATAAATGTCCATGTGTTTGGCATGAGGAAATTGTTTTGATGTGAATGGGCAGGTAATGTGATAGATAGGTTAAGACATTATTTTAATGTGTTATGTGATATATATGATCACATGAAATTAAATTGTGTTATAAGCCATTGGAGATGATTATGATTTTCTCAATTTAGGCTAAATTAGATGATGATTGATGTTGAATCATGTATAAACTAACCGTTGTCAGAAAAATGTATATGGTTTATATGCTTAAATGAGTTTTTGGCATAACATAGTGTTTCATGCATAGTAACCTAGAATTAGGTGTGAGTGCATGACATGGTACTTTTGTAAAAATGGACATGGTTGCGAAAGGAATTTCACAGGATGATATTCTGGAGAATTGGGTTGGGAGATGGGCTAGCAGATCATTTCGGATGAGGACCATGACTGTTTCGGAAAGCTCACCAACCAATTCACCTCGGAGGGTAGTCCCATATTTTTGCAGGCACGTTGGTAGTATATTTTCAAGAATACTTGGGTTTCTTTTGAAAATGATTATTTTCTCATACATGGCTTGAGCAGATGTGAGTGAGTTGGTGAGGACTCGTGACATGGAAATTTGATCATGTGTGAGACATTGAGTAGGATCACGTATTTGCCCAGTGTGTGTTTAAATTGGAGCATTGCATATGCACATAGGTGGAGAGTAACCCATTTCGGTGATTCCACTGCGAGCTAGCTCATGCAATCGAGGATTATACTTTTGGTCTGAGGGCGCTCGAGGAGAAAGCTCATTTTGAGGTTGATTTTGAAGAAGACGATTTGTGGCTTTGATGCTTTTGGATATAACATGTATTAGAATTTTAGAATTTAATATATGTTTGTATAAAAGTGTAATCAACTATTGAATTATTGGGAGATAATTGGATTATAGTTGTGATATTTGTTTTGATGAGTATTGATTTATGAGCCCAAGAGGCAATTTTACTCAGGTATGAGTCTCGCGTCTCCGAGACATATAGATTTCCGCGGGTTGTGGTGATCAACGGACACCACAGGTTTGGGCGTCACAGATTCAGCATAAGCGCATTTCGAGCAAATACATGATCTAGTGAATATACACATACTGATCCGGGTGTCTCGAGTCTCACCAGGCTCTCGCGCATACCTAAGCCAAATGCGAGAAAAACATCGTTTTCATTTCTTTCATCTTAGTGCGCTCGCGCTAATTTTTCTAAGATTTTGCCCGGTCGCGTATGAAATGCGTTATGTCATTTCAAACCACACATGCGATATATCGAGTATGCATATAACAAAATTTACATACATACCACATGTTCTTGAATTCACATCAATAAGATCAAAAATTAGCTATGAGCTAGTTAATAATCATTTAATTCCAATGGCTCTTCCACGATTATATTTCATATAATTCAAACACTCATGTTAACCTGATTAATTTTATGTTGACAATTCTTCCCTGCAATTCAAAGCCATCAATTCAAGCAATATTTTTCTTGAACCACACATGGACCAATTTCGGTCCAACCAAGCAAAACGGGACTATTTTTAACAGTCCCTAAATGAAACTTGATGGAAATTTGTCAAAATTAGGCGACCAGCTCATAGCATCGGCTTCAGCTTTGTAGGCAAAAATCATGTACCATTCGACCCCGAAAACACGAAAACCAAAATTTATTAAATTATCACAGCCACCTAAACGGTCCTAAAGCGTCTAAAAGCGGGTTCCATATGTTCCACGACAATTCGGTCTCGAGTTTTGGGCCAGAATCCAACGACCACTCGCGGCCTCGAATCAATAGGAGCCTTTAACATGGCTCTTAAAGCCCAGAAAATAGCAGGATCTGGAAGAAGACCCCTACATCTTGGAGTTGTCAAAACACCCCAAAACCAGTGCCCACGCGTAGCCCTCGCTGCGTAGAACAACTTTTCTTCTTGGCTAAGCGTCAGACCCAGTCAGCGAGAATCTGAGAAAAGTTACTTTCTCTCTCTAAAAGTCTCAGTTTTGAAACACTGCTCACTTCTCTCCCTGCGCGTCTCGGCCTAAATGGAGAAAGGCTCTCCCTTTTTTGTTCCTAACACCCACGTGCTTCGAGTTACAATTGAACCGTGGATTTCTTATCCACTTAATCCGCAACCATTTGATTTTCCTCGATGACATCATGCGTATGTCCACATGGGCCCCACACTCGAGCTAAAATTAGCTGAATGCGCACCTGACCGTGGCACATGTGGGCATTAAATGTTGGAATATCAGCGATTCCTCTCATTTCAAGAAGTGTAGAGTCAATTTGCTCATGGATTAGGCAGGGTATCAGTTCTGGTTGCTGGACCACACGAGGATGTTGGGTCTTGGCATATCAGGATAAGGGTGGATTTTGACCAAAATTACCATTTTGCACTTTTTTCAGAAAATTAGATTTTCTCAAGGTTGCACAATTATTCTAATCATATTCCTTATCTAATAAAATCTCAATCCTTAATAAAATATTTAGTTGCCAAAATACATATATCTTTAAATACTTATCAAATACATATATTTATAAAATTCAGCATTTTCAAATTTATGCTTATTTGTTTATTATTATTTTTCTTTCAAAATTATCCTTAAATACTTTTTCTTTTTTTATAACATAAATCTTGAATATCTAACATTATTCTTTTTTTTTTCAAGCATCGAGTCATGAATCAAATTTCCTAGATTTCTTATACCTAAGTTTCAAGACTTATTTTATGAAGGTTTTAGGCTAATAAATTATATATATATATATATATATATATATATATATATATATATATATATATATATATATATATATATATATATTCATATGAGAAATTTTTTTCTATTCACGATCTCATAGCCTCAGGTAGATTTCTACCCTTTTTTCTCTTTTACTTTTCATTCTCATACTTTCAACGATTAGGTATGACTTCACCAATTTTTTTATTTGTTTTTATTTTTAAAGAAACGGTAGTGAAATGCAAATCTGACTCTTGAGTTTGTCCCAGCGAAAGAAAAATTAAGGAATACACATCAAAAGAAATCTGAAAAATAAAATAAGAAAGATCACGAGAGAAATTTGTTTTCAAACCACAGGTGAGTTGTACATCCTCTAGAATTCTACTAGCCAAAAAGAAATTCAAAGAAGAATATAAAGCATTTTCTTTTCTTATTCCATTTTTATACCTAGTGTATCTATTAGGAAAATTACCTTTTTACCCATCTTTCATAAAATTAATTAATTAATTACTAATTGAATTATCATTATTATTTTCCTAACTTATACCTATACAAATTCTTGTCATTATTATTTTGCAACATGCACATACAAATTCTGTCATTATTATTTTCCTTAAATTATGCCTATCGCAATTCACTGGGTGTTCTGATTTATAACTGTGGTGGGAACCACCCTTTATGTGTTAGTACGATCTTGACAATCGATTATTGCTATTATTCTTCTGATATTTAATGAAATTGGGCGTTACTTAGGAATCGAGTGGATGGATTGCAGTCAGGTACCTCTTAAATCCTTTGTGTTGGGAAGTTTGTGCCTGCATACAGTGACATGTTCATCTACATTAGTCATAATAGCCGTGTTTGTGCTGCTATGATCCCTTCCAACGACAAGAGTCCTACTCATTATAAACGTTTGGATTGAGGTTGATGGGGATTTAGACAACTGGGATGTGCCATTAATCAAGGGAGTAGTTGTTGAGTTGGGTGAGCATGAGATGCATCATACTGGCTGGTATAACGGTCGAGCATGATAAACTTGGTCCTTGCTGCTCCATTCTATCTACGACCACTTTCAGGGTCGAGAAACTACATCATGATAATGGTAATTGCATGTGATTAGAGACATTGTGTAAAACCGAGAAAATTCTAATTTCTGAAAAAGGGTAAAATGGTAATTTTGGTCAAAATCCGGATTTTTTCTAGATCTCGGATGATGAAACGGACTTTATCGTTGGAATCGTCTCGTTAAATCTAGTTACCACATCAAATTTTGTTGAATTGGAGACCGGTGAGAAATTTCCGTCTTCGAGGCACCATGTGTCAGTGTCGTGTCTGACTTTTTGAGAGGCATGTGATGTGACAAGGGTCACCTACATGTACCCATGTGACCTGTGTTGCATGATTAGTGAGAGGATAGAGATAAATGGCTTAGATTAAGCCAAGTGTCTAAGAGCCCTTAAAAGTCAAATTAAATGGACAATGATGGAATTAATTGAAAATAAACTAATAAAGAGACATCTTGTGAAACCCCGAGAAAATCTAATTTTCTAAAAAATGGAAAAATGGTAATTTTGGTCAAAATCCAAAATTTTTCTAGATCTCAGATGACGAAACGGACTTCACCGTTGGAATCGTCTCGCGAAATCTAGCTACTATGTCGAATTTGATGAATTTAAGCAGTCGAAATTCTGCGCGTTTTTCGAGGCAACGAGGTGTAGTCGCGGAAACGCCACATTTTAGTGGCTCATGGTGTGCACGTGTTAGGTGCAAAGTCGGTGAGCTTGAGGTTCAGTGTGGACCCGTGGACACATGGCATGATGTCATTGGAGGAAAATAAAATGGTTGGTGGATTCAGTGGATAAGAAATTCAAGGAGCCAATGACGGCTTGACAAGTGGAAAAAAGAGGAATAAAACAAAAAGAGAAAAGAACATTTCTCTCATTTGGAGGAGAATACGTGCAGTGTGAGGAGGGTTTCAAGTGCAGAGAGAAAGCTCCGACTTCTTCTAGATTTCGGCTTCGGACTGTCGGATACTTCGGGCTAAGTAGAGTTGTTACGAGGGGCGGTATGCATGGACACCAATTTTGGGGAGTTGGCTTTCCAAGGTGAGGGTTTTCTCCTACTTGATTTAATCCTTTTTATTTTAAGTGTTTTTTTACTGGTTTGGTTGGTTTGAGGCTGTGAGTGGCCTTTTGATCGGTCCCAAAACTTGGGACCGAATTGTTGGAATATTTGGAACCCATTTTGGACAGTGTAGGGACTGTTTGGGTGGTTTTTATGATAATTTATGCAATAAATTATGGTTTTGGTGTTTTGGGGCCGACAATGGCCATGGATTTGATCCCTATGAGTGGAGCCGTGCTTGGTGAGTAAGTGCCCACAGGAATGACCTTTGCTCGTGTGGATTTGGTAAAAATAGTCCTAATTTGCTTGGTTTGACTGAAAATGGTCCATGTGTGTTGTAAGCAAAATATTTCTTAAGATGAATGGCTTGGAATTGTATGGAAAATAATATGTTAATGCATGAAAATTAAATGTGTTAACTTTAGTGTTTGAATTATATGAAATATAACCGTGGAAGAGTCATTGGAATTAAAATGGACTGTTGATTAGCTCAAAATATCTAATTTTGATGTTATTGGTGTGAATTAAATAACATGTGGTATTTAGTGGTGGAGCCAGCATTTCAGCAATACACAAGACTAACGACAACGTGCCAAAGGACTGTTGTCAATCCTGACAACGGTACCATGAAACTTGTTGATTGAGACCAAATTACATACACACCAGTTTTTAACACTATCACACAAGGACTATTAATTAATCCCTGGCAACGGTACTATAAAACTTGTTGATATTATACTTTACAAACCAAAAATCTCCTAGAGTAAATAATTTCAAATTTTGGTTATGATGCGATATTACGCAGGAGTGCAGTCGTAGTAATAAAATGGATTTAAGTCGGATATCGATCCGCAAGAGAGATCTCGAATTTTTTATCAACTACTACGACTACTTTCGAGCTTCATACTATTTGGACCATCAAATGATATTGATATCCAGCCTAAGAAGCTGGGAAATAAACCAATTCAAAAAAAATGAACATTTAACTAAACTGAAACATAAAGAACGAAGAAGAATGGATTTCTAAGAAAAGAAATGAATACAAAATAGTTATCCTCGAAGGCGTCCAAGAGCTTGATTATAGTGGCTTGATCAATTCCTGTAGTTAAAGCGATAAAATTTCTTGATTATCTCAAGTTTCAAATCTTTCCAAGGAAATTGTAGTCGCAAATTTGGATCTCTCCACACTCACATTTCATTATCTAATTCTTCTGATTCTCGAATTCTGAGGAGCAGATAACTACTTAAAGGGACTTCTGAATGCGGGTATTTTTCTTTTGCAATGCTTCATACCCATTTTATGGGCCTTAGCTCCCAGTCATCGGTTAGCAAGGATATACAACTTAAAGGTTACTCCTCCTCCAAAATTAGAATAGATCCACCCTTTCCTTGATTAGATCTCGGCTAACACGGGATTGGCCTCACTATCGGTGGGGTGAACTCTTTGTTGTTTATATAGATAACTAGTTCGACTCGATCTTGACTTGGCGAGAGGATTTATCTAAATGAACTTACAAAGCCCCTGAGATCACCCCAATAGCGGTCAGTATACCTTGAAAAATGTACATTACTCTCGGGAATGTCTTCCTGTGTCACTTCCAGAGGACCTCATGATATCGGAGTAATGGCTGTAGTCTTAGCAGGTATGAGGAGGCGATGTTCGGATCCACAAGCAATAAACCCATAACCTTAGAGTAAATTCGTAAGCCTGAAAGTGCAGCTAACTGGAGCAGCTACGGGGAAAGATAGAGTCGACTATAACGTTCACTTAATGGAAGCTGGGTTCCTCAACTACTAAATTACACGATATAGTATTCCTCTGATCATAAGAATAAGCTGCCGATTTGGCCCGAAACACTCGAATTCCCGAAATTTGTCGAACTTGAAGCATTCGAGGTAGTAATTTGGAAAAATGAGTTACGTATTCGACCATTCAAGCGATAAAATCGGATCCATAATAGCAAGAAAGTAAAAATACGAGAAAATAATCTACTCTAAAATGACGGAAATAAAAGAAAATTAAGAAGAAGAAAAGAAAAGAAAAGAAAAAAAAATGAAGCCTAGGCTACCCAGATCTCTCTTCTGATGCGCCTGCGACTTGCTTTTTCATTCTGCTTAGCTTCCTATTTATAGGGTTTCTCAATTGGGCCCTAATCCCAATGTAACATCTTTATTAGTTTGAGGTACGGGCCCGAGATTCGCATTCATGTCGCGACCTCAGTTCTCTTGTCGCGACCTCATCCATGTCGTGACATCGATCTCTTGTCGCGACATCGACTTGGAGTTCTGCATCCTGGAAATTGTTTTTCATGTTGTCACGACACCAATCTATGCCCTTGAAGGTTTTCGTTGCTCGCTTGTGATGTCGTGACATCATGATCTTTATCATGACATCCCTACAGTCCCTATGATCTTCGATTATTTGTTTACGATGTCGCGACATCGATCCATTAATAAGTGACATCATACGCGCCTTCGCAGTTTTGGTGATAGCTCTTGATGTCGCGACGTTACGAAGTTGTCGCGACATCGGCTCAAGTCTCCTGCATCCTTCCACTGGTTGTTGTGATGTCGCGACCTCAGTGATCTTGTCGCGACGTCAACTTAATGAGCTGTTGCTTTGAAAGGGTGTCTTCTGGTGTCGCGACATCAACCTCTTGTCGCGACGTCAGCTCATGGCTTCGAAGCTTTCAGTTGATCTCCTCTTCATGTCACGACCTCAGCCTTAAGTCTCTGTCCGTTTCAATTGGTTGTTCTTGGTGTCGCGACATCGGTCTTCTGTCGCGACATTACCTTATGCTGCTGTAGGTTGCATTGGTTGTTTTTGATGTCGCGACTTGGATCCATACGTCGCGACATCAGCTATAATTCGCTCCTTCCTCATTTGCTATACCATGATTCTGTCAGCGGCCTGTTTGTTCGTTTTCTTCAATTTTTCTTGATGTCGCGACCTCAGAACAGGACTGTGTAAACCTCAAAATTGCATCAATGAGTCAACTAGTTGCTTTCATTTCTGCTCTACCAATTGACTGCATTTTTTATCCATTTATTGCTGCATTTTTCTTCTTTCTTTCTTTCTTCCTGCTAATGACAATTTGGTGAGTTTCTTCATATTTCTATATATTAATTATTCATTTTTAGATGAAAATCAAACAGAAAAATGGACTAAAAATAGATGACTTTTAAGCTCATCAAACTCCCCCAAACTTAAAATTTTGCTTGTCCTTAAGCAAAGAAAAAGAAAGAATTGTTTGTCCTCAAACAAAAAGGACATTTTTATGATTTGTTTTTAACTACCTTATCCTGGAATTAAAAATATTACTGTGTTTTCAAAATTCAGTTGAAAATTGCAAGAAGAGAGCTTGGTACACCTCTATTACAAAATCCTGATAAACTAATGTATGTATACAGTTCATTATTTAAGCCTTGTTTGTGTGTGTTGATGTAGGTCAGCAATCCTTCTAAATTTGTATTGGATTTAGTCAATCTTCACGGGAGGTTTCTCAAGTTTGTTTATTAAATTCCCATATCTTTGGTTTTCATATTGATCTCGGCCTAATGTGGGTGATTCCAACCTTGAAAATCAATCGGGTCTTTTGGGCTCGTAATGTTAGGCAGGAGTAAAAAGGGTGGGGATGAATGAAATTTTAGGTTGAGATTACCCAAACTCTTTTCTTTTCTCATCATTTATTATTCCCCGAAACTTCATGTTGGAATACTACTGTAATTTCTTCTTTTCAAAATTTGTATGCTCCCGATTTTCTTTTGTAATTGAACAGGAAATTTTCCTTCTAATCACCCTTCGAGGATTTGTGCTGCTATTTTTGTCTTTAGGCTTTCTAACACTCTTAGAACTTTGGGTTAGTAGCTCCCATACCCAGGATGGTATTAGGGTACTAGGTGTTGAAACACCCCCCCAGAACTTAATTGTTCGAAGAGTTGAGCCCTGAGACAAAAACTATTCCTTTAGCTTTCTTTCTGTTGTATTTTGTCTTGATCTCTTCTCCCTCACCTTCTGTGCATCTCTTGCCTTTTCCCTATCACTAAAAACTCCCAAAACTTTATCTCTTTCCTCTTCTTTTTGAGTTCTTGGGTCATCATAGGTTCTTTACTGGAAGATAAGTGAACAAGGATGGCTTGGGCTTTTGACTGACTTATTTTGAAGACATGGAATATCTTGGCACAAATTCAGGGACTAAGGTGTATGCAATAGCATATACATAGTGGTGAGCTGGAAGCTCAAGCCCCATTCAATAATAGCTGTATCATTTCTGTCCAGTTGTTTTCAACTAGGATTTCGCCTCAATCAATATTCAAACAAGTTCTAGGGTATAGTTATAATTTTACAGATTCGAAACTTTCCTAACTGATCAAAGTTGAAGGTGTTGTCGGCAAGGTGTATTATTTTTTCTTTAAGACTTGTGCTTATTCATTGTATAATTACATTAGTTTACCCCAGTTTTGTTATATCAGTGGTAACCCGATTTCGATTTTCAACCCCAGGCGAACACGAGCGGCATTTACTCTTAGTTCGGTTCATCATTCATGTTCTCATTCCTTTCGAGATAAATTGAAACGAATCCAAGAAATGTTATTTTGATTCTAACAGAAAATAAACTACTACAGAAACACAATCCACACATCATGATCAACCAAATTGTAAATCAACAGAATTTTTATTCAAATATCAAAAAGATTTCGATATTACAGCAACTGTTCATTTACAAACATTTTTGTAACTAGACTTGAGAAAAACTCTCTATTTCCTGACCTAAAAACCTATATCTTCTCCAGAAGTTTGCAGCTCCCCTCTTCGAAATTTGGTTCACCAGACCTTGAGCTCCTAATGAGCTGATTCGGCCAGATTCTTAGTGGTTCAACGAGGGGGGGGAGGGGGCTGCCTCCACCTTTTTCTTTGGAGCTTCTTGGTTGATGGATTCTAACTAATCCATATTCCCTTCCCATCAACCTCTCGGATAATCACATTTTATCGAGCAGACGGTGGGGTGGTTTGATTCAGGCTCCACTCTTCATAACCAGTGTTTCACACCCTTGGACGCATCTTTCACTCTCATTCTCCCTTCCCTTCATTCTTATTGCCTAATTATTTTACTTTGTTCTCCCCTCCTTTTATAGTGAGTTGTGTCTTTTTGGAAGAATGGGGCTGTTTATTATTTACTTCAATTTCCTATGGGAATATTAAATGAGACTCCTCGATTCATGCCCCTGATCACATTTTCAACTAAGATTTTTGGATTTTCAATGGGAAGTTGGATCGTTTTTCTTCATAGTCTTTATTATCCTCTAATTATGTCTCTTGAAGCAGAAAATATTCCTCTCTGAGTTTGGTTCGTCAGATGTAAGTTACAATTGCATTTTATGACCATTTATTTCTTTCTAATTTGACAAATTTGGGTGACTTGTAGTTGATGCATTTAAAGGCGAGACACGTACTTTGGGTTAATCTTAAGGACATTATCCCTTAAAACGGTATATTCATTGTGGACCATTAAATCAAGAGACATTAATTGCTGGATGTCGCTGACTTGATTTTATGTTGTGACTGAAATTCTAAGTCACGACGAAGTGTTCTTCTATTCTTAGATTTACGTGATGAAGGTAAATTTTGTCTTTTGACATGCTTTTCCCGCGTATTCTTCACACTCCTGGAATTCTTGGCTAACCCTTTAGACGAATTTGTTATATCCCAAGATGACAGACAATCGTCAGTTTATCGTATCGCCGATTATTGATGTCACTCGAAATAACTCTGACTAAATTTATTTGTATCATGCGAGGAAGTGCGATCTCATGATGATAGTTGAAGCGATTCCACGCGAGATAAAATAAATTCCCCAAACTTTTCGATCTTGCTACTTCATATATAAGACCCTAACAATTGTTTCTTTCAATGAAAATAAAAATATGACCAGACGAGAATGAGAAACTCCCCTTTTTGTTTCGGCCGTATAATATCGGTACGTCTTTGAATCGATTTCAGAGGTTCTTCTCTCTGTGCAATCGTCATTCTTTCCACCATTCTGCCTTGTTTTTATCCTTTAGTTGGACTTCCTTTCATTCATCCAAATGTCGATTCATCGGCTTGGCACCACATGGTGACGGTTTGTCGAAAATCACATTCATTTTGCTCTCTTATTTCTGCCGTTTTCTGCGAAGATCGGATGGTCCTAATGTTATACTGTTGAAGATCCTTCCAAGCAGTATACTTGTTCTTATCTTCCCCTTGTTTTTACCTTGTAATTTCCCTTCCTTGTTCAGAAATACGGAATGGGGAAAAGAATTTGCTGAAATAAACTCCCATAAGCTCCTCCCATGTGTTAACCGATTCATATGGTAGTGAATTAAACCATGCTGCAGCCATACCTCTTAAAAACAATGGGAACAACTGCAGCTGAATAACTTATGACCTCACACCATTCAATTTAATGGAATTGGCTATTCTCAAAAATCGTCCCAAGTGCTCATTGGGATTTTCAGTGGGATGCCCAGTGAATTGATTTTGTTGAACCGTGCGATCGGAAGTGGTTTGAGTTAAGTCATCGACATGCATTAGCAGTTTGTCTTCTTTGCTAATGTATTTATCTTGGATGAATGATTTCCCTCAGAATCCTCCATGGTGTTTTTTGCTCCTTGAGGACTTTTCTTTTACTTTTCTTTCTGGTTGGGCTATCTGTGATCCTTTGTCTGTCATGGTGCATTAAGTGTCTTCTGAAATGTGAGTACACTGGATCAATAGGATTAGCTGGTCGACAAACATTTTCAATATGGTTTTGTTAAAGATTAGTAGCTAAGAATTAGCCCTTGCTTGAAAATACATTTTGTTCTTTTCTTCGTCTCTGAAATTAGTATTTCCTTCTTTCATCGGAATATTGATTTATAAAATTCTTTCGATCCTAAACAGCGCCATAAAACTTGTTAGTGAGCTGAAAACATGTACTGACTAACGACAACGATGCGAAAGGATATTGTCTAATCCCCGGCCAGCGGTACCATGAGAAACATTGATTGAGACCCAATTACATACACCAGTTTTAACACTATCACACAGGGCTATTGAGTAATCCATGTAGCGGTAATACCAAACTTTGTTGATATTATATTTGAACCAAAAATCTCCTATAGTAAATCATTTCAAATTTTGGTTACAGGTAGATACGCAGGAATTACCGCAGTCGGCCAAAATAATAAAATGGTTTGATCCAATATCGATGCAGAGAGATCTCGAGAATTTTTATCAGCACACGCGACTACTCAAGCTTCATACTATTTGGACATCAAATGATATTGATATCAGCTGAAGGTAAATATTAATTAAAAAAAAATGAACATTGACTAAAGCTGAAACATAAAGAAACGAAGAAGAATGAATTCCCCAGAAAAGAAATGAATCTTGAATAGTATCCTCGAGAAAGGCATCGAGAAATAGTTATAGTGAGCGATCAATTCGTAGTTATCTTGATAAAATTTCTTGATTATCTCGAGTTCAAAAAATCACCATGACGATTGTAGTGCGGTGGATCTCTCCACACTCCACGTTTCATTATCTAATTCTTCGCAGTTATCTCGAATTACAGGGGAAGAGCGAGATAGCTACTTTTAAAGGGACTTCCCGAGATAAAGGTATTTTTCTTTTGCAATACTTCATACCCATTTTATGGGCTCGCGGCTTGTAGCTCCCCGAGTCATCGGTCGAAACGAGGATATCTGACTTCCGGGTTACTCCTCCTGAGAAAATTAGAATAGATCACTTTCCTTGATTAGATCTCAACTAACACGGGATTGGCCTGTATCCAGAATTGAGGGTGTTTCTTTGTTTGTTTATATAGATGCTCGTTGGCTTCGATCCTTGACTTGGCGAAGAGGATTTATCTAAATGAACTTACAAAGCCGCAAAGATCTAATAGCAGTCGGTATACCTTGAAGAAATGTACATTACTCTCGGGGAATGTCTTCCACTGTCATCCTCGGGGACCTCCACGATATCGGAAGTGGCCTTAAATCTTAACGGGTATGAGGCCGATGGTCGGATCGAAAACAATAAACCCGTACCACGAAAGTAAATTTGTAACTGGGGAAATTAACAAGTTGTTGGAGCGACTCGCGGGAAAGATAAATTCGACTATACGTTCATAATGGAAGGCGGGTTTACCATTTCTTGGAGTGCACGATGCGGTATTCCTGCGATCATAAGAATATTCATAGATTTGGCTTGAAACACTTTCGAATTCCAGAAATTTGTCTGAACTTCAAGCATTCCAGGTAGTAATTTGGAAAGGAAATGAATTCTGTATTCAGCTTTAGCTCAAACGATAACATCCAGATCCAAAAAATAAACGAAAGTAAAAATACGAGAAAATAATCCGCTCTAAAACGACGGAAATAAAAGAAAATTAAGAAGAAGAAAAGAAAAGAAAAGAAAAAAAATGAAACTGGTACCAGGATCTCTCTTACGTCTTTGCGACTTGCTTTCATTCTGACTCAGCGCGCGAGCCTCAAATGGGCCTATCAATGCATCTTTGTCAGTTCAGAACCGAGCATAATGTGCTGTTCATATCCATGCCTCAGTGCTCTTGCGCGCGACCTCATCAGTAATAGCGACATCGATCTCTTATCTGGCGACATCGACTGAGATTACGTATCACGAAATTGTTTTCATGTTATCCACGACACCAATCTATGCCCTTGAAGGTTTTCGTTGCTCGCTTGTGATGTCGTGACATCATGATCTTGTCGTAACATCCACTACAGTCGCCGCCGGTCTTGATTGTTGTTTTGATGTGCGACGCTGAATCATAATCGTGACATCACTTAACGCCTTTGCAAGTTTTAGTGATAACGCCCGATGTGCGACGTTCGCGAAGGTAATCGCGACATCGGCTGAAGTCTCACGCATCCTTCCGCGGATTTGTTGTGATGCTTCGCGACCTCGGTGATCTTGTCCGCGGCGTCAACAATGGTATTTGCTTTGGTGTCTTACGGTGTGACATCGACCTCTTGTCGCGGCGTGAAATCATGAAAGCGAAACCTTCGGTTGATCTCCTCTTCATGTCCGCGACCTCATTGTAAGTCTCTGTCAGTTTGATTGGTTGTTCGCGGTGTCGCGACGCCAGGTCTTATCGCGACGTACCTTATCTTTCTTTGTAGGTTGCATTGGTTGTTTTGATATCGCGACTTGATTATCTGTCGCGGGCGAATCTTTGCTTTGTTTTATCTTCCTCGACCTTTTATTGTGGATTCTTTGTCAAGACATAATGTGTTTTTCCTTATTGGGAGTGTGGATGTAGAACACTAAATAGGAAGACATGTAAACCATTAAGTATGATGAGATGACTAAATTATCTTTCATTTACGCTGCGGTGTGCATTTTATCCAGTTATTACGCATTTTCTTCTTTCTTTCTTTCTTCACGCTAATGACAATTTGGTGAGTTTGCTTGTGTTGTATATATTAATTATTCATTTTTAGATGAAAATCAGACAGAAAAATGGACTAAAAATAGATGACTCATCAGGTATGTATGTAAATTTTGTTAATATATGCATAGTTGATATATTGGCACGTGTGCTTTGGAAATGGCATAATGCATTTCATATGCACAAAGGCAACCTAGAAAATTAGGTGTGAGTGCATGGCATGAAAGAAATGAAAACGATGTTTTTTCCGCATATATTTTAGGCGTGCGTGAGGGAGTCGGTGAGAACTTGAGACACAGGATTGGTCATGTACACATTCAAGTAGGATCATGTATTTGCTTGAATGAGTTTATGTTGAATCATTGCATATGCACTTAGGTGGGAAGTAACCGGTAGATAATTCCACTGCGAGCATTGCTCGACTGTCGAGGATCGTTATTTCAAATCGGGGGCCAATTCGGGAAGACGATGCTCATTAGTAGATTTTAGAAGAAATCGGGATTATGGCTTTCTGGTATTTATTTTGTATAACATGTATTAAATTTTAAATTTTAATATATGTTTGTATTAAATGTGTATCAACTCTTGAACTATGGCAATATAGTTGATGTGTTTTTATGAGTATGATGCTTTATATGGGCCAAATGTGGCCATTTGCAGGTGTGGTCATCCTTAGTGTTAGGACGGGTTGTACCTTGGGTAGAGCTCCTTACAAAGGGAGCTACACTTGGAATTTTCGTGGTGGTGTCGGGTTACTGTGTCCGCAGTATTCCATGAGATTTATGGGTTGTCGACGGACGCTAGGAAATGGGCGTGCACATCTTCCTGGCTTCTCCGATGTTTCTTTGGAAAGCAACGATGAGGAAAAACTGGTTTTAGAGAGAGAAAGTACAACTTCTCTCTTGATTTCCCGGATTTCGGACCGTCGGTTCTCGTCGGGCGAAGCAAAAAGGTCATCTATTCTGAGGGCTATGGGTGAACACGATTTGTGGAGTTTGACAACTCAAGAGGAAGGAGTCTTCTCACTTGATTTATTCTTCACATTTAAACCATTTTAATGGATAAAGGGATTTGTTAAGGAAGCCCCGGATGGCGTGTTTTCGGTCTCAAATATTTGAATAGAATGAAGAAAATCCCTAGTGTGGTGGGTGAGCGATTAATCGAGACTGGGGTTTCTTGTTCACGTGATTTGTGTGTGATTTTTGTAGTTCTTGGGTGATTCGAAATGAATTGTTTGAATTGTTTATTAGCCAATATGAGCTAGTGATGTGTGCGAATAACATGATGCACGTGAGTTAACTTTTGTTAATATATGCAGCTGCAAATATATTAACATAAGATTGTGAAATGACATGAGTGCACATTCCGTATGCAGGGCACCTGGAATGGTAGGTGTTAGTGCATGACATGAAAGAAAATAAAAAGGAAAATGGTTGTGAAAGGAATTTCAAGGGAAGATTTTCCGGAGAATTTTATTAGGAGATTGTCCAACAATTCATGCCGGAAGGGCCCATGAATTATCTCGGAGAGTTATCCAACAAATTAACCTTGGAGGGTTCTCCAATAGATTTTACCGAAACTCGGTAGTACGTTTTCTAGAAAAAAAAACCTTTTGTTTTGAAAACTATATTTTTCTCACATTTGGCTTAGGCATACGTGGGAGAGTCAGTGAGGGCTTGAGAAGTGGGAAAGGGGTGAGTCACATTCTCATCCATTTCATGTAGACATTCAAGTAGGATCATGCATTTGCTTGAATGTGTTTTGTTCTGTCGTATGCCAGGTGGGAAGTAACCCGTAGCTGGGATAGTCGACTGCGAGCATTGATCACCATTAGGAAAAGAGTGGCCCTAGATCTGAGGAGTGTTCGGGAGAAAGCGGGGGCTCCATAGAGGCAAATTTTTAGAAGAAAATGGGATTGTGGCTTTGATATTTTTGTAAAACATGTTATTATAACTCATAATTTGTTTTGGTTAAGAGTAATGTAACTCTTGAACTGTGTAATATAGTTGGTTAGATTTTGGTGAGTATGATGTAGGCCAATGTGGCCATTTTACCATTTTACTCGTATGTGGACCGTGCTTTGGTCGTTGTACAATATTAAGGACGGTTATATTCCGAATTAAAGATCCCATCTGAAAGGAGACTCTGCAGGTTACTGTTAGAATCCTGATGCTTCGAGACTCAATAGATGATTGATTACCGATGCATCCACGATATTCATGAGGTTGCGGGTACGGGTCTGAGATCGTCGCAATGAAACAAACTAAATGCTCCCATTCTGACAACGCGATAACAGGTGTAATCATATAAAGCCGATTCGGGTTCGGTGTGATTTAGATGCGACAAACTCGAGCGCGTTATATTTATATGTTCTGATGCTCTCTTATAAATGTTATATAATAGTATAATGTGACCGCGCAAAATCGTCGATTGAACCATAGTGATAAAACTATGGGTTGATTTTGGGTGAGTCGATTGAGATATCGCAAATCTGTCAGTTTTTGTTTAGAGATCGTAGAACAAATGTAAACAAAACCTATGAAAATTTATTTGGTTCCTGCTAGATCATCATGTTGTGATCTTGTAGTGAGTATAACAGATGAAAAAAAAAAAAAGGTTGCAGGAGCTGGAATGGGCTACTGCCCATTTTCAAGTGCTGGGTCACAATACAAGAGATTGTATCGTGACACAGGGCTAGGGAGAAGAGTGGGGCGCCTTAATGATGTCGCGATGTGGCGGCGCCTGTCAGCCAACGGCCCGCGACACGGGCGGGCGTGTGCCGGGAGCTGGGCACCCGCAGTGTCACGATACAAAGTTTTGTATCGTGGCGGAGGGGCAGCCTTTGTGTCGAGACACGAGCTGTGACACGGTGCCCGGTATGCTGTGACATAGGCGCGGGGTATTCACGACCTGTAGCGGTACCCGCGTGCCGTATGGTAGCGTATTGGCCTTGACGGGGAGTGAGTCGCGATACAAATTTTGTATATTGACCCAAGGTCGACGTCATGGAGCACGACACAGCCTGCGACACGGCCAATGCACGCAGTGACATGATAAGAAGGGGGCAGCGACCACGACACCCGGTCACGCCACCACACGGAGCCCGGCGTGCGGCGTCTTGCGTGGCTGGGCGATGCGCCGCCTTGGCCCCAGACCTTGGATGTCGCCTTTGTGCACCCAACCCGATTTTACTAAATGCACTATTCCCGATCTTTTCATGAACCTTTATTCCGCGGGGTTTAAAAAAAAAGAGTACAAAAATTTTAAAAATTTGTTTGTGTATGATTTAATATATGGAATTATTATCTTGCATTACCTATGAATGCATTGACGTTGTGCATGAAATTTTTTTTCGGTATGTGAATAGTGTCCTGGGGTTGTATTTACACCCTTTGGGATACTTCATTAAAACTTAACTTGTCATTTGACATGTGTAGATGGCTAGTCGTGGGAGAGGACATAGAGGTCGTCCATAAGGTACTAGTTAGGCACCACCGGCTTTTGACGATGAGCCTTTGGCTGAGGCTGCCGGGGATTACAGCTGCTTTGCCATTGCACGGCTTAGTGCGGCGAGGTAACGGGAGGATCCGAGTAACCTCCAGAGGTTCAGAGCACATCATCCTCCGATATTCATGGGGGGGTGAGATCTGAAGGTGGCAGACCATTGGTTCATGCGGGTGGAGAAGGTATTGGAGGCTATAGAGATTACCTTCGATACAACCAGGATCAGACTAGCTGCATTCCAACTAAAGGGCGAGGCCCAAGTGTTGTGGAACTGGGCGAAGACCTCCCAAGATCTAGATGCAATAACTTGGGCAAAGTTCCATGATCTTTTCATGGGAAAATATTTTCCAGCCACTACTAGACACGCGAAGGCTCAAGAGTTCCTAGAGTTGAAGCAGGGGGCTATGACTGTGAATGAGTATGTGGCCAAGTTCACGGAGTTAGCTCGCATTGCTGACGATTATGTGGCCACAGACCTGGCCAAGGTCAAGAGATTTGAGAATGGACTGGGATTGTTCATTCGGGGCAGGATTGTAGGACTTCGCCTACAAGACATGGACTCTATGGTTGGGACGGCCATGATCATAGAAAGAGATATAGAGGATGCAAGCGAGCACTTTCGGGATGCAGTGCCGATTAGGCAGAAGGAAGGAGAGTCAATGTTGCGACGGGAAGAATGAGGCTTCTAGTTCGGGTGGATTCGAGCCACGGCCATCCGGACGGGGGCCGAATCGAGGTTTGCCCGGTCAAGCTGGGCGGATGGTGCTACCATTGCTAGCGACACAGGCATATGAGGAGGGATGCCCCGAAGACAAGGATCCTGAGGTTTCGGGACAGCGCAGGCCCGATCAGCGGTAGGACCGAGGAGGCGGTCTGATGTTCCTCCGCTGAAATGCGAATTGAGGCGATGCTCCGGTCGGCCAGGCTACATGTGCCTCCGTTACGGGCAAGTGCCGGGTTATGGGCGGCGAGGATGAGGCCTGAGCGAGGACATCAAGGATTGAGTGTCTAGGCGTCACATCACTTATTTAAAGCCAGCGAGTAGCCAGTCATACGGGGGTGCGTTCCTTTGCTATCTCACTATGGGCTTGAGTATTTGGTATGGTGCTCCAGCATTCATTCATTCTTTGCATCGGAGTTGTGATATAGAGTTGGGCTTAGAGGTTGAGGCCTTGGAGGAGCCCTTGTATGTGAGTTCTCCCCTAAGGGTTAGGGCGAGGATAAGGATGATATGTCGAGGATGTGAGTTAGAGATCTCTGGGATTCTACTCACAATGGACCTGATGGTCATGGACATGTCAGAGTTCGACGTCATCCTTGGGATGGATTGGTTAATGGCATACAGAGTTGTCATCGATTGTGAGCGTAGGAGAGTTACCGCTTACACACAGGACAGTACTCGTGTTACGTTTCAGGGGGACAAGCATGGTATTTTGCACCAGACGGTGTACGAGTCCAAGTGTCATGGACATTTTTCGAGTTGGCTAGCAAGCCTTACCCTAGAGGATGAGGTGAGACCGGACTTTGATCTACCTCCAGTAGTCTACGAGGCATGGGGTGTTTTTCGGATGAGCTCCGGGATTGCCTCCGCATAGAGTTGTAGACTTCAGTATCGAGTTATACCCTGGTACTTCGCCCATCTCTATGACTCCACATAGGATGGCACCAGTTGAGTTGCAGGAGCTCAAGGTCCAACTATAGGAGTTACTAGAAAATGGGTTCATTAGACCGAGTACTTCACCATGGGGCGCTCCGGTCCTGTTTGTGAAGAAGAAGGATAAGACCCTTCGACAGTTGAACAGAGTTACAATCAAGAATCGGTACCCATTGCTAAGGATTGATGACTTGTTTGATCAGTTGAGAGGAAATGATCTGCCTGAATAGACCTTCGCACTCGTTACCATCAAGCGAGGGTTAGGGAAGATATAGATATTCCTAAGACAGACAGGATGCGTTATGGGCACTTTGAAGGTTTACGTGCCGCTTTAGATTGACGAATGCGCCAGCAGCATTCATGGACCTCATGCATAGGGTATTCCAACCCTATTTAGATCAGTTTGTCATGGTCTTCGTGGATGACATTTTGATCTACTCCAAGTCAAAGAGGGAGCATGAGGGTCACTTGAGGATTGTTTTACAGTTGCTGAGAGACCATCAGCAATACGCCAAGTTTACTAAGTGCGAGTTTTGGCTTACTGAGTTGAGATTCTTAAGACACGTGGTGTCAGCTTCAGGCGTGTCAGTGGACCCAGAGAAGGTCGAGGCTGTGATGAGTTGGGAGAGACCAAAGTCAGTCTTTGAGATACGTAGTTTCTTGGGATTGGATGGGTACTATAGGAGATTCATTGAGGATTTCTCCGGTTAAGCGACATCACATGTGAGATGGACACGGAAGGAGGGTCAAGTTTGATTAAGGATGACCCGATGCAAAGGGGCATTCAGGGGTGAAGAGAGGCTTGCTGGCTCCTATCTGATTGTCCGGAGGGGGGAGGGGCGGGGGGGTACCGCGGTGTATTGTGATGCCTCGAAGGCCGGACTGAGATATGTTTTGATGCAGTCCGGGAGAGTGGTAGCTTATGGTTCCCTTCAGTTGAAGAATCATGAGCATAATTACCCCAAACATGAAATGGAGTTGGCGGCTGTAGTCTTCGCCTTGAAGATTTGGCGCCACTATTTATATGGCGAGCAGTTTGAGATGTACTCAGACCACTAAACTCTTAAGCATATTTTCAAGCAGCGGAACCTCAAAATGAGGCAACGCGGATGGATGGAGTTCCTAGAGGACTATGACTTCACTTTGCATTACCATCCTGGTAAGGCAAATGTGGTGGCTGATGCACTCAATCGGAAGTCACGGGAAGCATTGGCTAGTATGGCTTCCGGGGGTAAGCGGTCTCAAGGCGTAGAGGCGGGTTTGGATTACGAGTACATCGAGGCGGGCTCGGGGTACATTAGGGAGCTGTTAGGCTACTGTCTCTGATGAAGCGGAGTGATCGAATCCCGGGGACGGGCGAAGATGAGTGTCCATCAAAATTTAGGTCTGATCGGAGTGCAGTGATGAAATTTGGACCATCCACTCGGATCAGTGGTCTTCGCTATAAGGGCGAGTAGTAGTTCCCCGGTTAATGGGTTGAGAGGAGATCCTCGGGGAGTTCCTTGCTCTCGATTTGTTGCACATCGAGGTGCGCGAAGATGTTTTGGGATCTTCGTCGCGGTACTGCTGGGCGAGATGAAGAGATGCGTGGGGACTTTGTTCGACTATGTGTCACGTGTCGATAAGTTAAGGTAGGCGCGGAAGCCAGCGAGCTACGCCCGGCCATTGGAGGTGGTGGTGGAAATGGAAGCGCGTCACGATGGATTTTGTGACCTGCGCACGGTTGTGGGTAGAAACATAATGCGGTATGGGTGATAGTAGACCGGTTCACGAAGTCGGCACACTTCCTAGACATGCAGATGACCTTCACATTGGAGGAATTCTGGCAGTTTGTATATTAGAATCGTCACGCTGCATAGATCTGAATATCCATAGTGTGTCGGATGAACCAGAGGTTTGACTCACTTTGGAAGAGTTTCCAAAGAGTATGGGCACCACGGCTGACCATGAGTGCGGCTTTCCACCTGAGACAGGATGGTCGGTCGGAGAGGGACCATACGGGTGTTAGAGGGCGTCTTTGTGAGCATGAATCCTAAATCATAAGGGTAGGGAAGAGCATTTTCCCTTAGTAGGGTCGCCTATGGACCGCGATTATCGAGGTGTAATTATATAAGAATGGCGCCATATGAGGCATTGTGGGGAGGCCATGCGAGATCACCAATATGTTGGACCGAGGTAGGAGAGGCTCCATCGCGGTCACGATCGATTAGAGACACCTTCGAGGAAGGTGAGTTTGATGCGACAACGTCTTCTCGGCTTAGGCGGCGAAGGCTATGCGTGTGGCGGGTCGACCCTTAGGATTCGAGTTAAAGATCACGTCTTCTTGAAGGTGATACGTAAGAGAGGAGTGGTCAGGTTCGGCAAGCGTTGGAACCGATCATCGAGGTTCATTGGGCCCTTCGAGATACTCAAGAGGGTAGGCAGCGTAGCGTGGGTTGGTTTACTTGACATGTCCCGGGTGTCCGCAGGGGTATTCCCACGTCTCCATGCCTCCAGTACCAAATCTAAATCATGTAGTGGATTGGGGAGAGATTGAGGTTGAAATACATGGGACCTTCGAGGAGGGACTAGAGTACATTATGGATAGCCGGGATCAAGTTTTACGACGCAAGACCGTGAGACTAGTGAAAATATTGTGGCAACATCGTGGGGTGGAGGAGTTAACGTGAGAGGACACGATACGGGCCACCTATCCCTTCTTATTTAGGGATGAAGGTACGTGGTTTAGTCGTTTAATACTTAAATGACTAGTTTACATGCATGGCATAGTACACGTTGCATATGCATGTGATTTTTTGTGATTGTACAGAATTTCGAGACGAAATTCTTTGAAGGGGGGAGAATATAAAACCCGAGAAAATTCTAATTTTCTTTAAAATGGTAAAATGGTAATTTCGGTCAAAATTCAGAATTTTTCTAGATCTCAGATAATGAAACAGACTTCACCGTTGGAATCGTCTCTCGAAATCTAGCTACCACATCGAATTTCGTCAAATTTCGAGACAATTGAAATTTCACGTCTTTAGAGCACGGTGTAGTGCCATATTACAGCTTGTGAGAGAAAGTATGACTCTGACAGGGTCACCTACTACATGTACCCATGTGAAACATGTTGCATGATTAGTGAGAGGATAGAGATAAATGGCTTAGATTAAGCCAAGTGTCAAACAGCCCTTAAAAGTCAAAGTAAAGGGACAAGGATGGAATTAATTGAAGAAAAAAAATAATAAAGAGACATATTGTTCTCCAATGTTTGTTGGAAACGTGCAGTGAGGGGGAAAAACTTGTTTTAGAGAGAGAAAGTCCAACTTCTCTCTATATTTCCCAGCTTTCGGACCGTCGGACCAAGAAACAAAGTTGATCTACGCTACAAGGGCTACACATGGACACCGATTTTGTGGAGTTTCGACAACTCCAAGAGGTAAGGGTCTTATCTTACTTGATTTATTCTTTTTCTAAGAGTCATTTTAATGGATGGGGATTTATTAAGTGTGGCGCCCCTTTCCCGGCCCGACCCGCTTGGGCGGATCGGGTTTCACTGAGTCGGGATGCCACAAAGTCTTTCAATCCTCAAAATCATATCTTTCTTGAGCTGATACAAAATTGGGGAAGCCCATAAACATTTACATTTAACAAAATCTATTTACAATGAAGGCATCCTAGCCTTTTCAAAATGATTTACAAAAATAGATGTTCAGAGTTCAAATTGTTTATACAAAATATCCATATCAAAAAGAACACATGAAATGAGTGCACATGTCAGAGCATAGTCCGAGATTTCCTTCATTATGACTCGACGCTCCTCGATCTTGGGTCCGCTATCGATCACTATTTATCAATCGGTACCTGCGCATTGGTAAAACAATACGCTAAGCATTTTCATGCTTAGTGGTTTTATACAAATCCATTCCTCAGTTTCAGCTTAAATCAAATCATGCAATTTAATAATTCAGAACTTTCAAATCTCTATGGATGATCAATGTAAATATAATACATATAATTGTTTTAAATACAACCAGTTATGGTTCATTGATCATCCCACGAATACACTTTCATATTCAATATTTCACAATGTCAAATCAATTTAATTATGCTCACAAATTGATTCGGTTAACGATTCGATTCTGTGATTCCAATTCGATTCGAAAAATCCCAATTCGATTATGCAGAATTAATTCAATTATGCCAATCGATTCGAGTTATTCCTTAGCGAATTTAACCTATGTCTTCGATATACGAGGATATCGAGAGTCACCGGCAGTCCCGGTAGTGGGCCGGTATCACATAGTTTTATAACCGCAGTCGATCCGTGGGCCTGTTGAATGGTTATAAACAATCAAATAATTGAACCTACGTCTGAGTCCGCCCCAAGAACAACGTCGGAGTGACACATCAATACAATAGTTCATAGTACCGCTATTTGACCCTTTTGGTATACCAATCTATCCTTAATACGAACTAAACGGTTAACATTCTATTAAGGGCGTTCAAATCCTTTATAGAAAAATATAATACAATATGTACGCTTGTATAAACAGTTTATTTTCAATAATCATGCAATCTTTACATGCAAAAATTTCACAATCAGTTTCTTCAAATAATTTAAATCAATTCAATATGCTTTTTTGATTCAGCGTACAAACTTGAAGCGAGTAATGAGTCGGTAGAACCAGCTTAAAACCATTAAATAACAATATTATTTATGTGCTAGTCGTTTTGAGGTTGAGGATAATTTTAGTTTAATATGAGTTAATTTTAACAATATATATATATATATATATATATATATATATATATATATATATATATATATATATATATTTATATATATATATGGATTCTTGACTCAATGGGCTTTCCATAGAGTCAAAGAACACTCGAATCGGAGTTCGGACGAAGGAGTTATGACCTTCCGAAGTTGGAGGTCATACACAGTCAAATCCTGAACTGACGATCTGACCTGACCTGGATGAGCTCGATCTATCACCTCAGTCAAACATATTCTATCCTCCTCAGTCATATGAATGTATTTTTGACTCAATGGGCTTTCCATAGAGTCCAAGAACACCTGAAACGGAGTTCGGACGAAGAAGATATGACGCTTGAGTTGGGGTCATTAGTGATCAACCAGGACAGTGACTGGTACGACAAGTGACCTTAAATGGATGAGCTTAATATAGCACCTCGGTATGACATCTAATATCCTCCTCATGCATATGAATGTACTCTTGACTCAATGGGCTTTCCATAGATTCTCAGAACGCCTAAATCGGAGTTCGAACAAAGGAGATTTGACCTTCCGAAGTTGGAGGTCATGCGTGAATCCTTGACGAGGCGGCTGGTAGCCTTGAGCTGACTGGCTGGGTGAGCTGAACTAACACCTCGATCTAACACCTTCTATCTTACTTATGAATATCAATGGAGTCTTGACTCAATGGGCTTTCCATAGAGTCCAAGAACACTCAAATCGGAGTTGAGACGAAGAAGTTATGACCTTCCGAAGTTGGAGGTCATACGTAGTCAACCTAGACGAGCGGCGAGATTGGCGAGTTGACCTCTACATGGCTTGGCTCGATCCTATCACCTCGGTCCGACATCTAATATCTTTGTCAGGCATATCAATGGATTTTTGACTCAATGGGATTTCCATAGAGTCTAAGAACACTCAAATCGGAGTTCGGACAAAAGAGTTATGACCATCCGAAGTTGGAGGTCATACTTAGTCAACCTAGACTAGCTGACTGAATTGACGAGTTGACCTCTACATGACGAGCTTGGTCTATCACCTTAGTCCGACATCTAATATCTTCATCAGGAATATGGATGGATTCTTGACTCAATGGAAATACTCCATAGGGATTCAGGCTGCTGATCAGGAGTTAGACGAAGAAGTTATGACCTTCCAAAGTTGGAGGTCATACATAGTCAAAATCATGGTGAGCAGCGAGACGGGATGAGTTGGGCTCTACATGTGGTAGCAGGCTCTGAGGACTGATGACTTCTACGGGAGCGAGGTCTGACCTCTACAAGATGAGGTGCGCGGCCTCTGAGGATGGAGTCTGGCGGGCCTCCTAAGATGAGTGTTGACCTCTACGGGGGATAGTCCTGGCAGGCCTCGGTTGCATGAGGTTTGCTGACCTCTGTTGCATGAGGTCTGTTGACCTCTGTTGGATGACCTCTATGGCTGACCTCTCACCCATTTGACTGTTCAGAGTAAAAAGACCATAACTTGGTCTACGAGATTGCGAGAAATTCAAAGCTATATCAAGTTCATTGATGTGGCGACATTTACTAAGAAGGATATTACCAAATTTCCTTCACTTTGTACCCAAAATCAGCTCTAGGTTCATTAGATGCGCTACCACAATGTTGGCAGCCCCACATGGTTTAAAATGCAACCAAACATTCCCTAAGGCAAGATAACCACCTTTTCTTAGGGTATAAAATGGCCCAGTAGGAAGACCTACCTCTTGGATGTTGTCGAAACTCTCCTATTACGGTCTCTATTTGTAGCTCTTGTCACGAGGAAGGACTTTCCCTCTTGCTTCGCCGGAGACCTATGGTCCGATTGTCGGAAAATCTAGAGAGAAGATGGAGCCTCTCTCTCTAACTCTCCCTTTTCTCTGTTTTCCTTTTCTTATGGATCACTCTTAATCGTACTTTAAAAAGGAGGAAGCTTCCTCCCTCTTTCCTACATGCCACATGTCCTTTCCTTGAATTTTTTCTTTTCTTTTTCTTTATTTCTTTTTGTATTTATGTCCCTCCATTTCTCCATTATTCTTCATTTAGGTCTCATATTATTTTCCCTTTACTCATTTATTTCTCCTAATTTCACTTATACATATAAACTTACTTACAATTGACCCTAAGGTCCCCATTTTACAATTTCCATATTTTCTCTTTTTCACTTGGGTTTATCTCGAGATTCAATAATCATTTAATCAATATTCATCTAAAAATTAAAAAAATAATACCCAAGTTGGTCCAATTATACCCGGAATATATAATAATTTTTATTACTTAAAGTGCAGGGTATTTTAGAAGCGTTACAACTCTCCCCACTTAATAAAATTTCGTTCTCGAAATTACCTTCAGTCAACAGATTCTGCGAGTCTTTGTTGCGCATCATTTCCTCACTTTCCCGAGTGGCTTCTTGAGTCTTATGGACTCTCCATGCACGCTTGACTAGCCAGAATCTTCTTGTTCCATAATTCTTTCCTTTACGAGCCAAGATCTCCAGCTCTTCTTCGCCGATCAAATACGGTCTCCAGCTCAATTGTCTCGAAGAGACTACATGTGACGAGTTTGATCGGTTCCTCCGTAGCATGGACACATGAAACACATCTGGATCTTCACCAAGTCGGATAATGCCAATGCGTATGCCCCTTTAGTTTTCTTTTTCCAATCACTTCATAGGGGCCAATAAATCTAGGGGCTCAACTTACCCTTTTCCAAATCTCATCACCTTCTTCAGGCGATACTTCAAAAACACTTTTCGCCGATCTCGGATCGAATATCTTTTATTTTCATGTGGCATATGATTTCTATCTCGGTGGCCACCTTCGATCTTTCTGTATCATTTCACTTTCTTGGTCTCAGTATCAAGTCGGGGCCAATTACTTTCTTTTCACTCAACTCGAGTCCAACACAGCGGTGTTCTACATTTCTCTCATATATAAGGCCTCATAAAGGGCGCCATTTCCTGATACTTGATTGGAAGCGTTGTACACAAATTTAACTAAGCAATGTCGTGATTCCAACTACCCTCAAGATGGATCTTTAGCTCACTTAACATATCTTCAAAATCACGGATCCTCTCTCGATTGTCCATCCGTTTGTGGGTGGAGCGATGCGAAATTCAGTGTCCAGTGCCCAAGGCCTCTTGAAATTTTTCCCAAAAATCTCGAAGTAAACCTCGGATCGGTCTTGCTATGCTTTCTGCCGCTCACAGTACCATCGTCATATAACAGTAAATTTGCATTCAGCGCTTAGGCGTTTGTATTGATTTTCTACTCAAGCGTCGGCCACTACATTGGCCTTTCGGGTGATAATCAATCACGCGGTCATAATCTTTATCGGTTCCCGTCATCTCCGTTGTCTCAAGTTAAGCTCGGCGTGAGGGCGAATACTTAAGACTCTTATGATCAGTGTAGATGAACACTTCTCTCCATACGATAATGTCTCAAATTTTCGGTCTGAAGATGCAATTGTGGCTAATTCCAAATCACGTGTGGGGTAGTTCTTTTCATGCGGCTTTAACTGTCTTGAAGCATAGGCTACCACTTTACCCTCTTGCATTAGGACACATCCAAGTCCATTTAGCGACGCATCACTAAAAATCACATATTCTCTACTGCCGGTCGGTTGAGTAAGATAGGAGCTTTAAGTTAAGAATGCTTTCAACTTATCAAAACTTCTTTGACGTCTTTTTTGCTCATTCATACTTTGAATAATACGGAGCAATCTCGTCCTTCGGGTGCAATCATAGAAAACCCGCCAGCATTACGCAGTATCCTGTTAGTCGGGAAACTCGCATATAACATTTCTAGAGTGGCTTCATTTCAACAATACTTCTATTTTCTTTGGATCTACTCGGATTCCTTCTTTTGATACTATATGCCCAAGAAAGGACACTTCATTCTTTCAAAACTCACACTTGCTCAGTTTTGCATACAGCTGCTCTTTTCTCAAAGTCTCTAACACTACTCTAAGGTGTGTGTCATGACTTTCCTGATCTTTTGAATATACAAGAATGTCGTCTATGAACACTACGACAAATTGATCCACATGCGAATTAGAAAAACGCTGATTCATTAGGTCCATAGCGGCGAACATTGTCAATCAAACGGCATTACAAAGAGAGACTCATAATGTCCATGTCGTCTCGCGTCGTCTTATGCGCATCGGCATCTTTAATTCTCAGCGATGAATTTTGGTCATAGTCAACCTTCGAAAAGATACTTGCACCTTTTAATTAGTCAAACAAATCATCAATTCTTGGTAACGGATACTTATTCTTTACCGTTAACTTGTTCAGTTGTCTGTAATCAATACATAGCCAAAGCGTACCATCTTTCTTTTTAACAAAAAGCACAGGAGCTCCCCATGGTGATACACTTGGTCTAATAAACCCTTTTTCTAGTAGTTCTTGCAGCTGCAATTTCAATTCCTTTGGCTCTATTGGAGCCTTTGCATGCAGGTGTAATGGATGCGGTGTGGCACACAGTACAGCGTCGATATACTTGGACTCTCACTATGTGGAAACGATCACAGTAACTCTTCGAAACACATCGGGAAGAGTCGCTGATTAGTGCCCCGAAAGTGCTATTTTGAACCCTATTTATTAAAGGTTTTGAGTGCTTTTGAGTACTAATCAGTGTAATTAACCCAATTTACACATTAAGGTCCCTATTATTATACTGATCGCATTTTGTGGCAAATTTTGCAGTTTTTGCAAGCTATCTATGCCGAAATTGCTGAGTAGATCCAAGCACGAAGAATTCGAGTCAAACTCAGCATTGCAGATCAGAGACCAGAAGGAAAGAAGAGCAGAAAATGCAAGAAAAATGGAGCATTGCGAAATTGCATCCCACTGCCACTATTCCCCATCCTGCGCGCACTGTGCATCCTGAGCACTGTTCCTCCTGCTGATTTTTCCCCTGCTTTTTAACGCCTTAGTTTTTTGCTACAATTTTTGGTTTTTCTCCTTTCTACCCTTGTTGTAATCACTTAAGTTTGGATTTTATGGTATTTCACTTGGTTTGTAAGGCTACATAAGCCATTTGTATACACTTTTGAGGAGGACGGATTTTTTGCTGTAAATAAAATTAGGGCTCAGTTCTCCCGTTTTTTTCATTTTCTCTCCCTTTCTTGGTTGCCAAACACCCTCCAAGGATGAAAACTTGGGGGATGAGCGGCTAAAACCTCTTCCTCCTTGAAGAGGAGGGCTACTGGGCAACTTTTCAAGGTATACTTTTTGGTTCCCCTGTTTTTCACGTAGTAGATTTTAACGTTTTAGTTCCCAAATTTGTAACTCTAGGTTTAAAGCTTTTTGATGTATTTTCTTTGGCCAATACTTGGCAAACTTTTAGGGTTTTGTGTATTCTTAGCTTTAGATACACTAATATCCATAAGTTGCCCTTTACGAGCCACTGGAGGTAGGTTAAGGGCTGGATTTCAACTTTTTAGGTTAAAATCTCTTAAACATGCTCTCTTTAATGTGTACTTGGCAAGCTTTTCGGGTTCAATGGATACTTTCACTAGATTCACTTGATGCCTAGTTAGTTGTCTCTATTAGTTCTTGAAGGGTGAGTTTTTTGAGACATGTTTCAGCGTAGGAACCATAAAATGTTAAATGAATGCTCCTATCACAAGGAAAATTATGAGGGTTTAGTTTTTAAGTTATGAAGATAGGTTTGAAATGACTATATGTCATCCTCCCCAACACGAGGTAATGAACCCGGGGACCTCTCGGTTAGCCTAGGACCTTAAACCCAGTGGCCTAATGCTTCAAGGAGTTCTATTTTACATTTTATTTTATTTATTTTCAGTTTGCAAACCACCGCTCCCACTGTTTTTTATCACCACCTTAAATCGAATTTAATTCACCATTTTTGACTTCACTCAAATCATTTGTCTGAAAACCTGTCTGTGTTCGGCCCTGAGCCACTATCTTGCGTAGCTTGACTACGATAGGAAGGAATATAGGATATAAATTTTGTTGATTAGGATCCACTCTTTATTGTGCTTTGAATCGATTATTGCTGATGGGGATATCGAATCACAGCTAGGCCTTTGCAGGTATCGATCACATAGGCAGTAAGGCTTCACATCCTTTCGCACCATTGTTCTAGCGATGTGGCCGAATATCACATTAGATAGGTCTTTGACCTCTCACCACGATGAGAAGTTACTTCATCTTCATTCGGTGTTCTTAAGGTTACTCGTTTCATTCTGATCATTATTTCTTGATGTCGGGACAACTTGATCCATCCACTAATATCACATCAAACTCCTGAAGGATAACTGATTAAATCTCCCAAAAATTCATACTCTCGTATTTTGATGGGACAATCTCTATACACTATGTTCACAATAACACTATGGCTGAGCGGGTTCTTCACCAAGATGTCATTTCACTCCTAGGTAATTTACCAAAGTTGGGTATGTCGGTTGATTCGTGCCACAGTAGGGTGAGAGGAATCAACAAAATTTATATCCTATATTTATTCCTCCCCTCTTGCCGTAGTCAAACTCTTGCGATATAGCGGTCAAGGTCGAACAGGATGGTTTTCATGCAGAATGACTTGCATCGGTGTGTTGAAAAAAGTGAAGCTTTTATTTGGATTTTGGATTTGTTTTACAACGATTGTGAGTAGTTTGAAAGCTGAATAAGCTGTAAAGACTCAAGTGATGTGAAAAAGAGTAACTGAAGATTTAGGTCACTAACTTGATAACATACGGCAAACAAGTATCCTCGGGTTTATCCTCGCATTATGACAAGCAACCTATAGTCGAGCCATAGCAGGATCTTTGTTTAACTAGCAAACCCTAACCTAAAATCACTCTATTTGGTCGACCTGAGGTAACATGCATCTATAGCCCCTTTTAGTTTGAAACCCTAACATTCAACATCATTTCAGTGGCTCGTAAAGACCATCTAAAGAACCACAGTACATCTAGCAATAAGTATGCACTGTATCCTAAAGCATGGTAAGTATTGGCCAAATTAATAACATGAAATGCAATTCAACCCTAGTTAGAGAAGATATGGGCCATAAATACAGTACCTGTAGCATTCAACACATGAGGACAACCTGCAACTGCCCCACAACCAAGCTAGCTTCCTTCATCTTCAAGAAAGAGCAGCCAAGAAGCATCTCTTAAGTTGTCATCCTCAGAGGGTGTTTGGCAGCCTAGAAAATAAGGGAAAGAGGAGAGAGAAGAGAGAACACCAAACCCTAACTAAAGCTGCGAGATATTTACATAAAAATAAAATGTGCCAAAAGATTGCTTAGGGTTACAAAATGGGGGGGGGGCTTATATAGGCCACCCAATGTATGAAAATACAATAAAGCCTAACATTTTGGCTAAATTAAGGGACAAGGGAGTAATACACCAAAATGAAGTCGGTTTGCATTAATTACAAAAAGATGACAAGGAAGGCAATTTCGCTAGGCACAACAATTTCACTATGTAGCGAAAATTTCGCTAGCTAGCGAAAATTTCGTTAGATAGCGAAATTACGAGATAGCGAATCGAAAATTTCGTAAACCTTTAGCAATTTATTATTGCGAAATTTCGCTAATAGCGAAATTTTAGGTGATAAGCGGCGCATTTTTCGCTAGGACCAGTGGTTAGCGAAATCTTGATGTCTAGCGAAATTTATCAATTTCGCTAGGATTGCGAAATTTTCACTACGATTGCGAAATTTTTGCAATCCCGGCCAAAGCCACCATAACCTTAGCGAAATTCCTAGATTCTTGCTCTTCTTTGCATTGCCCTCTTTGCTCCTCTTACGCATCCGTTTTCATCGCTGCCTTCATTCCTTCTTTGATTTTTGGTATGTTTGATGGCTGGTGAATGGGTTCAATCTTCATGGTTCGGCTGTCTAGATATTGACTCTCAGTGCAGCGAAGACACGCAAAACAACCAAAATACCCTCTAAACGGCATAAGCGATACTAAGAAGACTTGAACACTTTCAATTGGCATAATTGACATGATTAGCGCATAAAAGCACTCAAGAGCTTCTATCTAAAATAGGGTTCAAAATAGCAGGCACTAATCACACCCCCAATGAAGCGTTGCTAGTCCTTAGCAATGCAAAAACAAAAAAAGGAGATGTAGTGATTTTCAAAAAGTTCATGATTCAAAAAGGTTTATGTATATATAAACAGTACCTTTAAACTGAAAAATTGACACCAAGTTTGAAAACCAACATGAAAGAGCCAAAACCATATAAGAACAATTTCAGGTCAATATTGGTTCCATGATTCTCAAGCGGAATTCACCCAAAGTCTAATGGTTCTTTATGTAACCAGATCGAGCCAATAATTTATAAAATTGTCCCCTCCCCCCAACCTAGCACTGGCATGGCCTTAAGTTGTTGAACATCCTAGATAGGTATAGTTACTCTCTTCTTTCTTTATTCAAATACAATGTAGGGTGCAATGGCCAAAATAAACTTCACCAAAGTCCATATAGCGAGGGTCCACCGATGACTCCCAACCAATTAAGGTTTAGGGAATCAAACCAAGGATCGCACTATACAAACTCTGAGGCTTCACCAGGACTCAGAATGATTTGAAAATCAAGCACCCGCGATTCATGAAACTCCACTATCCGCGTAGCAGACACTAAAATCGCGACTCCCGACAATTAAGGCTTAGGGCATCGGGTTTTAAAGGCTTTCGCCATACACCCCTCGGACCGTGCTCGGGTTTCAAGGCCAAGTGTCATGACTCTATTTTTCTTTTTCTTCTTTTCTTTTTCTTTTTCTTTTTGCTTTTTCTTTTCTTTTCCTTTTTGGAAGACTACATTGGTCTTCAAATGTGGGTAACACAAACCTATCCTAGGTTACCAACATACTTAAGGCCGGCTATGCAAAGTGAAAGGAGGTATACAATCTCACAGCCTATTGAAACAATCTGGTGTGCAGTCTGTGAATTAGCATAAGGGAGAAATGTTGAGTTAGACATCTTTTGGAACTTCAACTGACCAAAAATTATTTCAAACATGGCATTTGTTCTAACATAAAGGTGACAAACAGTGATTCAATTTTCCAACAAAAGGCAAATCAATTGTCCAATTGAAGCAATTCAATTGTTCAATTGAAGACAAAAACATTTACACATGGTGAGCCTGAAGCTTATGATATGCAAAGTATGTATATATCTTGAATAGCTTTTGATATGGCAAAATGGCTAGTACATGAATACAAGCTAAACACAAAAGTATCATATATACTATGGCTAATACATAAATCCTAATCAAAATTGGTAAGGTGATTGATAAAGCCCGGTAACTATACAAAAAATATAAAAGAAATCTAACCACCACCATTTCTGCTTAGTGGTGGTGGTGAATCTATGCTTTACTCACTCTTCTTTGCGACTAAACATCCAATGATCACGGATCTTTCTTCTTGTAGGCTCCTCCTACGATCCCGAACACGAGGAAGACCCGGGTGGTTATAATCTGCTCGACATGGGTGACAGAGCCAACCTCTAATCTGAGTACTTTGTGTAGGCTATTGTGACATGTCGCGTCCGTCACACCGGTTATCTCGGTGGCGTGAACATGCTCAGTGGATGGTGTGCAGAGTAAGATCGCGGTGTATCATTCCCCGGCTTGATGTAGTATGTGGAGGAGGAGCGGAGTGACATATGCGGTATTTGGACTCCTCTCTCTCTCGGACTCGGGGGCATCATATCATCTCTGTGGAGTCCTCGGCCGCTTTGTCCGATTACCTCCTCACCCAGTCCTCTTTGTCGGAGGAAGATGCGGCATGTGGTCATCACCCGCTCCAGCGAACCAGAGGGCATCTAACCTCGCTCTCAATCCTCGCTCCTCAGGGAATCCGGTATGCTCGAGAACTTTGGCGGAGTAGTCTCGGCATCGATAGTGGAAGGCTATCGGCGAACAGGCCCTTCAGGTGGACCTTCTCCCTCGAAATGCATCAAGGAGGTCATCACCCCATTTCGGAGGATGAACGATGTCCTACGAGATCCGATAAAAGAGCCTCCAGTGGCTCCCCTCATTGTACATAGTGCTGCACTTGGGAATAGGCAGTCCTCATTAGATGGTCGTCAGCGGCATTTGCAGGCGGGGCGCCTCTGAGAATCTTGGCCCGGTTTGTGGTATCTCGGGCGATGCGCGTTTCATCTCTCGGCCCAGTGGGGTGGAGCGATCTCTATAACCCTGCAGATTGGCCGGCGGTATACAGCGGTACAAAGTGTTGAAATATCTGCGCTCGAGTACTCAGGGCGTCGTCGATGAAATGAAGCTCAAGAGACTGCTTGCTCCAGAGATGTCCTTCGAATGATAAAGCGTAGCACCACGTGAGTAATATCTTGCCGCCGAGGTGAAGCGATGAGAGTCCTCGATCAACCTCATCGAATCCCTGAATCTGGGATCAGCTGTGAGTGTCGGGACATCATAGTACGACTCCTGATGGAACTCTCTGCGGTGGAGCCGTACATTCCCCAGAATGAGGTTCCCTACGAACAACGGCCTCCTGATCCTGGAAGCAGGCGACAACTGAGGCGATGATGTCGTCTCTGCAGCTGACGTGGATGGCGATGGTTGAGGCCGGGACGAGGATGACTCGCGGGCGATGTCGCCGGGCCCTTTTGGAGCCGGGCCCTCCTGGCTCTGTTGTGGTCGGAGTGGCGGGGCTCGGGGGTCCCATCCGGTACGATATCGGCGAAATCCTGAGGCTCCTCGGAGTGCGCCTCGGGGCCGGGAGATGAGTCTTGGGGGCGGAGCCGGGCGGGGGTGGGCCTCTCGCTGTGGTGCATTGAATCTGACCCGCGGCCGAAGGCGGGACCCACCCCTAGTACGAACCATAACTGGAATCCTAATAAAACTCTGAAAAAGGGCTCTGCTGATGAAAATGTAACTAAGGCACTATATAGCGTCACGAGGCTGGCTGCTAACAACTAAGTCACTCACAGTAGAACCGCGACAACTGGGACTCGCTCATTCATATTCACACGGCTCTGTAATAGCCAAACAAAACCGATGGCGGACAAGCGCTAGGGGCGGGGCAAGGCTAGGCTGAGCCGATGGGTGTAGAACCTGATGATGGGTCGGCCCGATGGCGGCGGCGGAAATAGCGGCTCGGTGACCAGCGGCGGCGGCGAGCGGTCGCGGGAACAAGCGGGGCGGTGGCTCGAGAGATCAGTCGTGGTGCGGAGCGGAGTGCGACAGTCGTGCCCGGCGGTGGTGTGGCTCAATCGAGACCAGGCACCTGACTACGGCGGCTGAGACGAGAATGCGCGGGGGCTACGGCTCGACGGGGGCGAGGTGCAAGTAGGGAGCTCCTAACGGCGGCAGTGGCGGCTGCAGTTTGGGAGGGAAAACAAAGGTGTGAAGGCCAAAAACCCCCTCCTCCTCACCCATAGCCAAGCGAGGTAGCCCGAAGGGTCTTTTCCTCAATTTTGCTATTATGGCGAGTTGGGATTAATATCACGCCTGCGCCTCAAAATTTCAGCTTAAATATTAATAATATATAAAAATAAAAGAGTATGATAATATAAATTATTATATGATATCATATTGAAGAATTTAACATAATACACTATAATATAAATACAAAATTACTAAAAATGGAAAAACTGCTAAATTAGGAAACTTCCCAAAAACAACTAAAATTATTAAAATTAACTAAATTAAAATAAAATAAACCAAAAATTGTTGAACTGCAGTCGGTTTAGAACACCGAACCCGTTCAATATCAAATTTACTGAAGGGTCAAGGAGAATGATCTCGACCCTGCGTGCTTTAGTGACTCCGTAGTGTTGGGTGTCAGTGTTGACAGTCCTCAACGATGGATCCCCAGGTGGACAATTGCCTTCCAGTTAGTGTTGATGGCAATACCAAAATCTCTTCTCCTCCTTGGCTGACTATTCCTTGCAATTCTTGGACATTGAGCTTTCCTGCATGCTGACCATTTGAAACAATTTCATCAGTTATTTGATTTTCATTTTCTAGCAACTTTTGCTTGTTGTTTAAGTGGAATATGTTTAACTCCAAGGTCATGTTACCAAAGGTAAGTTGCATGACTCCATTCTGGAAATTGATGATTGCATTGGCTGTGGCCAGAAATGGTCTTCCTAAGATGATTGGCACATGATTGGGTTCATTTGCAATTGGCTAAGTGTCGAGCACTACAAAATCTACTGGGTAGTAGAATTTGTCTATCTTCACTAAGACATCCTCAACTATCCCCTTAGGGATTTTCACTGATCTATTGGCCAATGATAGTGTGATGTTGGTAGGTTTAAGTTCACCCAAACCTATTTGTACCGCGGAATACGGCAGTAGGTTCACACTGGCTCCTAAATCAAGCAATGACTTGTCTATGCAATTCCCACCAATGTTAACTGAAATTGTGGGAGCTCCTGGATCCTTGTATTTGACTGGGTTCCTACTTTGGATTATGGCACTGACTTGTTCAGTGAGAATGCCTTCTTCTCAATACCTAATCCCTTCTTGATTGTGCAAAGATCTTTCAAAAATTTTGCATAGGCAAGAACTTGTTTGATGATGTCCAATAGAGGTATGTTAACCTTTACTTGCCTTAGGACTTCTAAGATGCCTGCTTGCTGAGATGCCTTCTTTTTACCTCTAAGTGCTTGTGGAAATGGAGGTGGTATGCGGTATTTCATTGAGTCCTCCTTTAGGAGAATTTGCTCAGAATGCAATTCTTCTCCCTGCCTGGATTCTTCAACAGGCTTTGGCATGGGCTGATCAACCTCTTTTCCACTCCTAAGGGTGATTATTGCCTTCACTTCATCCATTCCTGAATTGTTGGATGACCTCACCTCATGGATCCCTTTTGGATTTGGCAATGTTTGAGAAGGAAACCTCCCTCTTTCTTGTACCTCTAGCAACTTGTTGATCTTGGTGATTGAGTACTGTAGGTTGTCAATTTTCTGATTTAGATTGCTCTCAAGCCCATCTATTCTCTTGTTCAGTGTATTCTCAACAGTATCAATCCTTTGTGCCAGTTGCACATTGATTCCTTTTTGTTCCTCAACAAAGTTGCCTACCACCTTACTCAAATTTAATATGGCTTGTTCCACTGGAGAAGAGGATGGTGGTGGTTGTGGTTGAGTGGAACAGCGTGGTTTTGGCACAGGAGTACATAGGCAGGGGGGCTGGGTCTCCATGAGAGGTTGGGGTGATTCCTCCAATTGGAATTGTAGGTATTACCATATGGAGCATTGGGTTGTTGTGGCTTGTATTGTCCTACAGTGTTTGCACATTCTGACATCAAATCCTTCATTGAAGGGGCCATAGGACCTTTGTTATCTTTGGAGTGCCTGAGATTGGGGTAGTGCGGGGATTGGATTGTGCGGATTTTCGATCCTTTGCATGCACTTCTTCGAGCCGTTTGCCTTCAAGCTCCTCTACCTTCCTAGCTAAGGTAGAAATCCTAGCTTTCATTTCCATTTCTTCAGACAGTGCATAATCCCACCCCTTTAGTTGACTGATGGCCTTAACCTTTCCATTTCTCTAGGGTTAGGCTCATCCCAACCCTTAAAAGTTTCAGCCACATAATTTAAAAAATCCATGGCTTCGTCAGGATGTTTACTTAGAAAGTCTCCTCCACACATGGTTTCCAGGCGCCTCATGGCGGAGACATACCACCATAAGAGTGGTTCACCAACATCCGAGTGTGAGCCATGGTGTGGGCATGCCTTCGATGGTTCCATAAATCTCTCCCGACAACGGTAAAACCTCTCACCATCTTGAGCTGCAAAGGTGTAGATTTGTCTTTCAAATTATTTGGTCTTATGAGTCTTTGAAGAACTTCTTCGAGTGCACTTTCTTGGCTCATTGTTTCTTATGGTTCTAGGCCTTAGTGAGTTGAAGCCAAATCTTGGCTTTGTCCTTTAGGGTCAATGGAAATGCTTTCAGCTTAAGCAAATCCATGTCCATCATACCTTCCTTAAAGGTAGTGCAGACCTCCTCAAAATCCCTAATATGTGTGTATGGATTTTCATTTTCCATACCATGGTATGTGGGGAGTAAGGGTACCAAGTAAGGCCTCACTTCTACACATCTTGGCGGGAGGTATGATGCGGGGAGGGGCATAACCTAGGAGGGTGGATGTGATCCCTCATGGTTCTATAGAAATTTGTTGGATTCATTGGGTTCTGGTTGACTCTGTTGTTCCTCGGGTAGTGGATCCATTGTATCAGTGTGTACACTAACCTCCTTTGCTTTGGTCGAGGTGTTGTCTTGAGTTCTGTGCAATCTACGATGTGTCTGTCCCTTTGGGCATAAACAACTGTTACAAAATTTTAGAGACAACAAGGAGCACAACAAAGCTGGGCAAAAATATTAAGATTAGCTAAAAATAAAACTAACAGTATGAAAAAACAAAAAACGGTGAGATTCTTTGCCAAAGTTGAAAACTTGAAGTTCTTTGCTGGCCCCAGGTTACAAAGAGTTAAAGGTTACCTTCACTGTGATGTTGATCACAAGTACACTTCAACTCATCATTAGTAGTTTGGCACCATCCCGACAACGGCGCCAAATTTGATTCGTGCCACGATGGGTGGCGGAATCAACAAAATTTATATCCTATATTCCTCACACTACCATAGTGAGACTACTTTGCGGTATAGCGGTCTAGGGTGAACACGAGGGGATGGGTTTCATCCACAAGATTGACTTGCATCGGTGTTGAAAAGGTGAAGCTTTTATTTGGATTTTGGATTTGTTTCAAAAGCAGGTGAGTAGTTTAGCGAATAAGCTGTAAAGGCCCGAAGTGATGTGAGAAAAGGTAACTTTGAAGATTTAGGTCACTAACTTGATAACATACGGAAAACAAGTATCCTCGGGTTTTATCCTCGCATTATGGCAAGCAACCTATAGTCCAAGCCATAACTGGATCTTTGTTTAACTAGCAAACCTAACCCTAAAAATCACTCCTATTTGAGTCAACACAGGTAACATGCATCTATAGCCCCTTTTAGTTTGAAACCCTAACATTCAACATCAATTCACTGGCTCGTAAAGACCATCTAAAGAACCACAGTACATCTAGCAATAAGTTTGCACTGTATCCTAAAGCATGGTAAGTATTGGCCAAATTAATAACATTAAATGCAATTCAACCCTAGTTTGAGAAGATAGGGGCCATAATACGATTACCTGTGGCATTCAGCACATAGGGACGACACACCCAGCGCCCACAATAGCTAGCTTCCTTCTCTTCCAAGAAAATAGGTTTAGCCAAGCATCTCTTGAGTTATCATCCTCCAAGAGGGGTGTTTTAATGACCTAGAAAATAAGGGAAAGAGGAGAGAAGAGAGAGAACACCAAGCCTAACTAAATGAGATATTTACATAAAAATAAAATGTGCCAAAAAGATTGCTTAAGGGTTACCAAAATGGGGGGCTTATATAGAGCCACCCAATGTATGAAAATACAATAAAGCCTAACATTTTGGCTAAGTGCAAGGGGACAAAGGGAGTAATACACCCAAAATGAAGTCAGTTTGCATTAATTACAAAAAAGATGACAAAATGAGCAATTTCGCTAGACACAACAATTTACCGCTGGCGAAAATTTCGCTAGCTAGCCAGAAAATTTATATTAACTAAGCGAAAATTTCGCTAGATAAGGAAATTGCACGAAAATAATAAAATCAGAAAAATTTCGCTAGGCACTGGCAATTTCGCTAGCTAGCGAAATTTCGCTAGCTTAGCGAAATTTTTAGGTGATAGCGAAACTGCATTTTTTCGCTAGGAACAGTGGTTAGCGAAATCTTGATGTCTAGCGAAATTTATCAATTTTAACTGGGTTACAGAATTTCGCTACGATTGCGCGAAAATTTTAATCCAGTGAGCCACCGCAACCTTAGTGAAATTCCCTGGAATTGCTGCTCTTCACTGCATTGCCTACGGCTCCTATTCTGCATCCGTTTTCATCACTCTGCCTTCATTCCTTCTTTGATTTTTGGTATGTTTAATGGCTGATGAATGGGTTCAAACTTCATGGTTCAGCATATGTCTCGATATTGAACTCTCAAGGTACGCAAAGACCTGCAAAACAACCAAAAATACCCTCTAAACGGCATAAGCGATACTAAGAAGACTTGAACACTTCAATTGGCATAATTGACATGATTAGCTCATAGCTTTGAAACCTATCTAAAATAGGGTTCAAAATAGCACTTTTGGGCACTAATCATCGGTCTAAATAAAATTAGGTTGACCGGGGTCAATCAATGCCATAGACCATTAGTATCAAAGATTTGGAAATTACCGGCTATCGCATCTGGAGCGTCGGTATCTTCCACTGCTTTCATTGCATATGCTCTGGTACGGAGCCGCGACCATCTTTGCCTACCCAGTTTGTGTCCTTGTCACCGAGGAACACTGGTGATGCAACACTCTTGTTGCCTTTTGTCACCACTAAATTTGTACCCCAGTGCGGGAATGTTTGTAAATGAACAAGCTCTAGAACAATCTCTTGCTCTATGCTCTTTGGATCCACAAATCAAACAAGCACCCGTAAGTCTCCAACATTCTCCTTTATGATTTCTCCTGATAGAGGCAATGGGAGCAAATTACGTCACTCTAGAAGCACCTCCTGGTGTACTCGCAACTGACGGTGCTGGTAGAGTAGTATTCCTACTGGTAGCCTGAGCTATAGGCTGATTGGAACCCTGTGGTCCCCTGAATTTCTTCCTTTCTTTGTTGTTCTGGAAACTAGGCCGTAGGGATTTTTCTTTCAGGTCTTTTAATCTTCTCTCTTTCCTCTTTCTTTACTCTTTCCACATTCAATGCACATGTCACAATTTTGGAGAAATACTCATGGCAAAATGTTGTGACATAGGCTCAAATATGGTCATTAAAGTAGTCTTCAAACCCTCTGGCACTTTTTCTTCCTCACTCCCACAGTATCGGGAGCATATACGCTCCGATCTTAATGAATTCTCTTTGATATTCGGTTACACTCATCTGTCTTTGCTTCAGATTATGAAACTCCCGTCTTATGTTGTTCAGATAAATGCGACCCACATAGTGCTTCTTGAATTCATCCAAGAAGAACTCCCATGTAACTCTCTCTGATGGTGCGGTCCTGGTCACGGAAACCCACCACTGATAAGCCTCATCTTGTAGTAATGAGGTCGCACATTCCAACTTCTCTTCAGTTGTGCAATGCATTTTCACAAGCATTCGCTCGGTTCTCTCGAGCCAATTTTCTGCCATAAAAGGCTCATCCTCTTTCTTCCCCATAAAATCAGGGCCGGTACCTTGCCATTCTCGATGGTGATCGGCCTGGAGTAGTCTGACTAGTTGCCCGGCTCTTTGCAATGCCAGGCTGTTCTTGGAGGATACCCATAGTACCTCCTGCTACTTGTTCTGGTTCACTCATTGGTAGGGCATGGGATGCTTGCCCACCTTCCACACTAACAGGACTGTTTGGGCGAGTCCCCTGGTCATCCTCGACCCTAAGGGAATGTCCATGCTTATCCTATTAAGACCCCGTGAATCCGCGTCGAGTCATCATCCTTTATGTGCAAAATGAAATGCATGTTATAGAATAATAAAAATTAAAATCATTTAAATAATTTCCAAATCATTTTATAGATAGCCTAAACTGGCTCGATACCAATAAATGTTGTAGGCGCCCCTTTCTGGCCGGGCCAGCAGGCGGATCAGTAGAGTCGAGGATACCACAAAATCCTTTCCCGATCACTCAAAATCATATGCTGCGGACGATTACAAAATTGGGCAAGCCCATAAACATTTACATTTAACAAAATCCATTTACAATGAAGGCATCCAAGCCTTTTCAAAATGATTTACAAAAATAGATGTTCAGAGTGCAAATTGTTTATACAAAATATCCATATCAAAAAGAACACATGAAATGAGTGCACATGTCGGAGCATACTCCGAGATTTCCTTCTTTGACTCGGCGGCTCCTCGATCTTGAGTCCACTTCTCGATCACGCTATCTATCACTCGGTACGTGCACATTGGTAAAACAATACGCTAAGCATTTTCATGCTTAGTGATTCTATACAAATCCATTCCTCAGTTTCAGCTTAAATCAAATCATGCAATTTAATAATTTAGAACTTTCAAATCTTTATGAATGATCAATGCAAATATAATACATATACTTGTTTTATATACAATCAGTTATGGTTCATTGATCATCCCACAAATACTCTTTCATATTCAATATTTCACAATCTCAAATCAATTCAATTGTGCTCACAATCTGGGCTTCGGGCTTCGCAGCTCAATTCAGCTTCTGAAAAATCAATTGCTATGCAAATTAATTCACTATGCCAATCAATCTGGGCTTATGCCCTTAACGAATTTAACTCTATGTCTTCGAGCATACAGGATATCGCAGTCACCGGCACGGCCCTTCTGGCCAGTAGGTGGTATCACATGGTTTTATAACACATTACTTGCCTACTGGGTCACTGAATCGTTATAAATACCAATAGGAACACAACCGGAGCACGGCTCCCGCTCGGCCATTGATCGGAGGACACATCAATACAATAGTGTCCCCGCCGTCACAGTCGATATCACATGGTTTTATAACACATTACGGCCCCACTGGCTAATGATCGGTTATACCAATCAACAAGGAACACTAATGAGCACGCCTCATTGGTCATTGACGTGAGTGACACATCAATACAATAGTCAAGTAAAGATCGCTTATTCAATTCTTATCAGTATACCAATCTATCCTTAATACGAATCCAAATTAACATTCTATTAAGGGCGCCCAAATCCTTTTATAGAAAAATATAGTACAATATGAACGCCAGATAAACAATTTATTTTAAATAATCATGCAATTTTTTACATGCAAACATTTCACAACCGCTTTATTCAAATAATTTAAATCAATTCAATATGCTTTTTAGAACAACACAAAAACTTGAACGAGGAATAGGAGCTCATGAGAACAAACCCAAAATTCGAACTTTGATTCCAATCTTTGGAATCTAACTCACTGGTTTTTCCTCCTCTTTCATCTCCTATTCCAAACCATTAAATAACAATATTATTTCAGGTGTAATAGTAGTTTTGGTTAGATTGATTTTGGAGTTTAATATGAGTTACAATTTTAAATAATATATATATAGATGGATTCTGACTCAATGGGCTTTCCATAGAGCTAACACCTCGACCTAGAGTTCGACGAAGGAGTTAAGACCTTCCAAGTCAGGAGGTCATACACACCCCAAATCTCGAATCCGACGTTAATCTCGACCGACGAGCCTAATTTTATCACCTTGTTCAAACATATTCTATCCTCCTAAGTCATATGAATTTATTCTTGACTCAATGGGCTTTCCATAGAGTTCAAGAACACCCGAAACGGAGTTCGGACGAAGAAGATATAACCTTCCGAAGTTGGAGGTCATTCAGAGTCAACCTGCACGAGTCGACCGAATCACGAAATGACCGACCGGACGGAGCTCACCCAACACCTCGGTCTGAAATCTAATATATTCCTCAGACATATGAATTTATTCTTTACTCAATGGGCTTTCCATAGAGTCTAAGAACACCCAAATCGAAGTTCGAACGAAGGAGATATGACCTTCCGAATTTAGAGGTCATGCGTAGTCAACCCAAACGAGCTGACCAGAACTGATGACCTGACCTGACCTGGACGAGCTCAATCTAACACCTAGATCTGACACCTTCTATCTTCCTCAGGAATATCAATGGATTTTTGACTCAATGGGATTTCCATAGAGTCCAAGAACACTCAAATCGGAGTTCAGACGAAGAAGTTATGACCTTCCGAAGTCGAGGTCATATCGTGAGTCAACTCCAGACGAGCCGACCAATCGACGAGCTGACTCTACATGATGAGCTCAGTCTATCACTTCATTCCGACTTCTAATATCTTCCTCAGGCATATAAATGGATTCTTGACTAATACCTATACCCAAGAACACTAAATCGAGTTCGACGTATAGAGCAGACATTCCGCGCCGAGTCATACTTAGTCAACCTGCACGAGTCGACCGACCGACGAGTTGACCTCTACATGACGAGCTCGGTCTATCACCTCGGTCCGACATCTAATATCTTCCTCAGGCATATTAATGGATTTTTGACTCAATTGGCTTTCCATAGAGTCCAATAACACTCAAATCGGAGTTCGGACAAAGGAGTTATGACCTTCCGAAGTTGGAGGTCATACTTAGTCAACCTAGACGAAATGATCGAATCGACGGAGTTGACTTCATGACGAGCCTCCTACTATCACCCGTCCAACATCTAATATCTCCTCAGGAATATGGATGGATTCGACCAATGGGCTTCCATAGAATTTAAAAACCCAAATCTGGAAGTTCGTGACGATGTAGTTATACCTTCCAAAGTCGGGAGTGCGTCATACATAGTTTCAAACTCGACTAGTCGATTCGAACAGATTTAACTGTTTCAGACATGGACGAGTCGAGTTTCATACGACGAGCCGAGCTCCCACAGACCTGATGACCTCTCTACACAGACGAGGTGGTCTCAACTCACAGATGAGGTCCGCGACCTTCTGGCAGGATGAGGTCTCGCCGACTCACGCATGAGGTCCTGGCTGACCGCTAGACGAACTCTATGGCTGACCTCTCACCCATTTGACTGTTCAGAGTAAAAAGACCATAACTTGGTCTAAAGGGGTCCAAATTGAGAAATTCAAAATCCTAACATCATGTTCATTGATGTGGCTATAATTTAATAGAGGGACTCAAAACCAAATTCTCTTCACTTCGTACCCAAATATCAGCTCTAAGGTTCTAAGCAATACAAGACTACCACACAATGTGAAGCTCCCATGGTTTAAAACGAACCTAAACATTCCTCTAAGGCAAGATAACCAATTCAACATTCCTTAGGGGTAGAAATGACCGTTAGGAGAAGACCCAATTCTTGGATGTTGTCGAACTCTCCGATTACGCTTCTACTGTAGCCTTGTCACGAGGAAGGACTTTCCTCTGTCGCCGAGACCTATGGTCCGACAGCCTGGAAATTCAGAGAGAAGATGGAACCTCTCTCTCTAACTCTCCCTTTTCTTTGTTTTCCTTTCTTATGGATCACTTTAATCGTATTTCTTTAAAGCGAGAAGCTTCCTCTCTTTCCTACATGCCACCGTCCTTTCCTTGAATTTTTTATTTTCTTTTCTTTATTTCTCGTATTTACGTCCTCCATTTCTCCATTATTGCCTTTTCATTTAAGTCTCCTATTTCTTTTCATTTACTCATTTATTTCTCCTACCTCACTTAGACATATAAACTTACTTACAATCGAATCTCTGTGTCCCTAATTTACAATTTCATATTTTTTCACTTAGGGTTTATTCTGACTAATAATCATTTAATCAATATTCATCTTAAAATTTCAAAATAAAAAAATAATACCCAAGTCAGCTCCAATTATACTTAATATATAATAATTTTTATTATAAAAACTCTAGTATTTTTTGGGGATGCATTATGGCCTGATGACCGTGAGCTTTGGATCTCAAAATATTTGAACTCGAGTGAAGAAAATTCCATGTGGCCGTGAGCAAAGGTCGGTACCTAGGGTTTAAACTGCTCACATGATTTGTGTAAGATTTGTGTGTTGTTTCTGGGTGATTCAAAAATGAATTGTTTGAATTGTTTATTACCCATGTGAGCTAATTTCAAGTGTTATTGCTATGAATTGAATAACATGATGCATGTGGAGTTAATTTTTGTTAATATATGCATGTAAAATATATTAACATGAATCGCTTCTGAATCAAGATAATAAGTGCTTCATATGCACCTGTAGCATTCAGAATTGTATGCGCGAGCGCATTTACATGAAAGAAAATAAAAAGGAAAATGGTCACAAAGGAATTTCAAGGGAAGATTTTCTCCTGAGAATTTTGTTTGGAGATTGTCTAACAATTCATGTCGAGGGCCCATGAATCGTCTCGAGAGTTATCCAACAAATTCGCCTCGCAGGGTCATTCAATAGATTTTAACAAATTCGTGAGTATGTTTTCGAGAAACAAAACCTTTGTTTCAAAACAGATTTTCACGTCGTTTAGCACAATGCGGGGGAGAGTCATGAGGGCTTGAAAGGGAAAGGTGAGCTCACATTCTCATCCATTTTCCATAGACATTCAACTACGACTCATGCATTTTCTTGAATGTGTTTGGTTTCCATTATATGCACTTAGGCGGAGAGTAACCCATGGTGATATTTCTCAACCACGAGCATTGCTCACCCCGGGCCGAGAGAAAATTATTCGTACAAGGAGTGAAAATTCGAGAAGACGACGTCACTAGAGGTCGATTTTTGAAGAAAGCCTGATCGTGGCTGCTTCGATTTTTTTTTTATAAACACGATTAGAACTCTTAATTTTGATATATGTTTTCGTTAAGAGATTGTAATAACCCCTTAACTATTGTAATATGCTTGGTTGTGATTTTTTTCGAGTATGATGTGTGGTGGCCAATGTGGTCATTTTTACCAATTTTACCACATGTGGACCCTGCGGTGGTCGCTGTACAATATCGGGACAAAGTCAGATTTGAGCAGAGCCCCGCATAAAGGAGCATCTCAAACACTTCTCGTTAAACCCGAGCATCGAAAATGGACTCAATGGAGTGAATGGTTACCCGACATCCACGAATATTCCACACAAGTTGATCTGTTATCAACGACTTCGAAAATGGTGTCACACATTGATCCGAGCTATGATATGAATTTCCATGTTTGTTTAACCAAATAATTTTGATTTTATATGTTGTAGATGTTGAAGACATTCGAGCTCTTTTCTCTTCTATTACTTACCTTAGCAAAGTTTTCTTTAACATTGATGCATGGGGCCCTGAGGCACCTCACATTTGCAGTGCATTCTTCCATCAATTGTATACCTTATCTCTTTCCATCAAATGTTATTTTGAATTATCATTTTTTTTATTTAAAAATACTTTGAGATAAAAAAAAATAAAATAAAATAAAAGAATGAAAGAGGTGTTAAAAGAACTTTTTAATTAAGTTACATGTGTTTTTTTAAATCTTTAATATTATTCATTTTTTAAAATAGATAATCTTTAATTCTAAAAATATGGATAGTCTGTTTAGGTTCATAAAAAAAAATAAATAAGAGAAAAATATAAACAAAAAATTTAAAATTCATAAACATTTTTTTACTTCAAATATTCTCTATTTATATGTAAAGAATATTTTTACTTTAAAAAATTATTATTCTTTTTTAATAGATAATTTTGTTTTATCTTCTTCCACCATATCTTTGAATTGTTTATTATTGATTCATGTGCACGCCAGGGGAAAAAAATCAAAACAAATAAAAACCAGAATGCAAAAACCATAGGATGCCATTCCATCGGATAAATATAGGAGCAGATCAAGGAGAAAAATTGAATTTTGAATATTTTCACAAGAGCATTTCAGAAAAAGCTACGATTTGTATCTTTTTCCCAATCAGAGCTTGTTAGGCCTAATCAGCTATCAAGAGCTTATTGCAAACCTTTACCAAATACCCCATAAGAGCTGATTATGGTGAATAAGCTATCAGCTCCCCTCAATCAACTCAATCAAGCACCCCTTTAATTAAAAATAATTCATAGGTGTTTTGTTTTTTTATGGGAAAAGAGTTCTTATTCCAAAAATGTTCTAACATTAGAAAACTCAAAACATAACGATTGTTTTTAACCCTTCTTCAATTTGCTCAAGATTTTTTAAAGGAATTATTTTTAAAGGAGTTAACTGGCCCTTGGTTTTCCATTCCTCATAAAATTTTTTAATTAGATTGATAAACCATAGCATAATTGTCCCTAAATAATATATAAACATAAAATCAATTCATTTTAAAATAAATATATTTCTAATAAGTTTATTATCAAATTATAAGATTGGTAAAAATGGTATTAGAAATAAAAATAGAAAAATGTTAATTTCTTGAAGATGATTTCTTAATCTTAAAAAATAAAAATAAAAAGATGATTTAGAAAAACAAAAAGGAAATCACCTTTGAATATTACAAAATAAAAAGGGGAAGAAAATCGCTTTTGATATCATGAATTTTTTGTTTTTAAAAAAAGGGAAGAAATTCGTTTTTTGGAAAGATGATTTTGAACAAATGTGTTAATAGTTTGAACAAGTTTTCTAGTCAAAAAATTTTAAAAATATTAACAAGTATTTATATATATATTTTTTTAAACAATATTAACAAGTTACTGACCTTTTCCTGATAGGTCTTTTATAGTTTATTTTTTCTTTTATAGTTTGTTATCAGCATTATATATTCTTTTGTTTTTTACCATTCATTAATGTGATCAAACTATAAATATATAAACCTTCATGGGCTTATCCCGTGTCTCAACGGATAGGATTTTTCCTATACTTACTAACCCTAGAAAACTAAACCTACAAATTGAATTTATTTTTTGTGCACTGCAGTTTTAGAATATCTTTCAGCCTGATCAATTGTAATGACTTTCGAGTAAGCATATATCATAATTCTCCATGTCGGCAAGAAACTAACTCTATAGTTGAGGAGATCAAGGTAAGATTTACGGTCAGTTCGCAATTTTAGCAATCATACCGTCTACTCCCACACCAAATGCCAGGCTTGCAATCCATTGATCGCACAATGGGGAGCTCCTTCCCAAATTTCTCCCTTTCCATGAGGCACTGTCCGGTTATCAAAAAATTTGATCGTAATTGATCACTATGTTGTGGGAACCACCATTTATGTGTTGGCTGTGAGCTTGATTGACTTTCTTGGACAAAGTTCCAAGAACTTGTTTAAGCCTTCTTGTGTTTATCTTCTTCTTATTTCTAATTTCAAGAGATTATGAGTGCTTTTGTAATTTCAAAAGTCTATTGTATAGAGTTCGGTTTGAGTATGTTTCTCTTCTCTGTTGTATCCATCTATTTCTTCCAACATGAGTTACCCGTTCCATACCAATTCACGCCTTTGTGTAGTAGCAAGTTTGTGCCTGCATACTAGGACATCTTCATCAACATTTATGACTGTCGTGTACGTGTTGCCGTAATCCCTTCCAATTACGACAAGGACTACAGGATTATTGTTACTCGTTATCAAGCTTTGAATGTGGCATCATATAGTGGATTAGTTATTGAGTTGGGTGAGCATGAGATGTGCATCATTCCTAGCCTGGCTCAATAAAAGCAAAGGCTTCCATTCTAATATATTGCCACTTTCAGGTCTAGAAACTACAATATTCCCAAACTTCTTCTCATCTTATATCATTATAGACATTGATCTGAGCTATCATATGAATTTTGACCAAAGGATTTTGATTTTATGTAGTAGATGTTCAAGATGTTGAAGACATCCGGAGCCTTCTTTGCCTATTACTCAGATGAGCAATGTTTCTATTACTCGATGAATTCGGGCTCGAGGCATGTCACATTTGCAATGCCTTCTTCCATCAATTGTATGTCTTCTCTCTTTCTCTCTAAGTGCTATTCATTGCTTTTAGGCGTTTCTAATGCAAGACCTTTTATTACCTCTCTCTCTATATATTTTTTTGATAGGTAAAAGAATGTTCTATTTCCAAATTTGCGTTGAGTCTATTGTTTTTAGAAGAAGTTCTAATTATGTTCAATCCATCATAATAAATAATCTATTTAAAATGACTTTGACTTAAATAGCTGAATGGAAGCATAAATATTAAATATATTTTTTTTCTTCAAGCAAAAAAGTTTGATGGTTTCACCCACTATTCAAGTATGCAAGCGTACAAGGCGGTCATGAATATAATTCCAACTCTTGAGAACTCAAGGTTAAGTATTTTCTATGATATGGGGAGAATTATTATGCTCATCCATGTCACACCCCGATTCCCGATCCTACCCGAATGGCGGATCCGAACCGAGTTCGGGGCGCGAGACAATATACTGGGACTCTTTACCCTTTTTTTTTTTCTCAAAGCTGAACTTATACCCGTGGGTATACAAACAATTTTTGTAATAACCAAAAATCATTTACATATACAGCGAACTACCACCGAGGGAAGGTCCATTAAAATCTATACACATATACTAAGTCCCATTTACTTATACAAACTCTTATACATATATATATCTAATACAAACATCAGAGATCGCGGAAAAACAAAGGTTTGGTGAGCACCTATCTCCTAGATGGCCTCAGATCACTGTGTGGAACATGTCATGTCCTTTATCTCCTTCGCACCTTACACGCACAACACCCAAGTGCTAAGCTTTACGCTTTAGTGGGAACATATAAACAAAAGAACAACCAATAACAATAATCGCGCCACTATCTTTTTGTATTTACTTTTCTCTATGCATATAACGGCCTATTCGTACGTGACTTCTAATTCATCTCATATTACACATGTAGGTTTTTATCCTTTCAGTTCCATATCATTATCACTTGCCGATCACATCCATGTGTCATGTCTTTTACAAGTTTCAATTCATATCTTCTACATGTATGGCATGTCATACCATATTCAAAACAAACTTATACATCTACAATGGCAAATCAGAACATATCAAAGTCATATAAAATACATACATGGTCAGATTAAACTGATACACCGTTTAATTCATTTAGATATCGTTTTATTGAATTTTTGTTTTCAAAAGTGTCGCGGCCCGAATCCCCCGACTGACCAGTCAAGGGATCCAAGTCGGAGTCCGCGAAATTCTATTATTTTCACTATCTTCTCAAAACACTTTGTTCGTTTTATTAAATTGCTAGCAGTCATGACCCGAACTCGACTCGAATCTTGGCCATATCCAGTTTATTCCTGCTAACTCCGACATTTTCAATTATCTTCTCAAAACATTTTATTTGGTTTTATTCCATTTTAGATTTTTTAATTACGCGGAAGCACTTCATTTTGGGCAAGCCCATAAACATTTACAATTAACATAATGCATTTACAAAATAATGCCTTTATATCAACATATGCTCATGTTATTCATTTTTGTATGCTTTCATTTTACAATTCATTTATCATATCCCAACATGCATTTTCAATGCAATAATTCAATTCACAATTCAATTTATGAGATTTAAACATATACATAAAACCCCATTTACACTCGTCAATGTTGGTTATTTCACTTTGACTATTCAGATCACATTTCGACTTGATTCGCTTCGATGAATCCCGTCTATTATCATTCCTAAGAATGTGCCTACACATTTTAACAATTCTGGCCTCCCATCATGACAGATGCTGTTTGCACCCCAACATGTGGTATCACTTATTCGGTCTCCCATCATGATCTGGCGCCGCTAAGACACCGACATGTGGTATCAATTAAATTCCATACATCACGACGATGCCGAATTGGTGCATCCCGCCAAGTGGGAACATTTCTTCACGCCATAGCCATCATGACTCGATGCCAATCAACCCCGCCAAGTGACATTGACAATTCTTTGGGGTGCCTTCGTGACGATGTCGATTGCGGCATCCTGTCAAAGTAATTCCATTCTGCATGACGCTGGACTCGCGAATGAATCTCGTATTTATCATCATTCACATTCATTCGCTTTCAAATATCACATTTCAATTCCATATTCACTTTCTCAGATCTACATTTATGACCGATTCCGCTTGATGAATCTCAGCCCTTATCATCATTCTTATTCATTCTGCTTTCAAATATCACATTTCAATTCCATATTCACTTCTGATTATCTTTCAAAGATATGCTCAATCTATGTACTCATTTCATACCTATTCACGTACTCATTTCATACACTCATTCACGTACTCATTTCATATACTCATTCATGTACTCATTTCATATACTCATTCAAGTACTCATTTCATATACTCATTCACGTACTCATTTCATAGTTACTTGGTAAGCTACCGAAATACTTGAAATAAGAATAGAGTCTGAGAACAAACATTACGAATAACAATAATTCAAATAGATATGTATGTACACATATATATTTCACAAATGGAACTCATAACCGATCATAATCACATTTTGTCTTCATATCATTTATTTAGATCTACCAGGTCTTTATCTAGTCATAGCCTTCTTAATTGGCTATCACTTGTTCATTCATGTATTTCCTATCATTTGTTATCTTCTTCTGGTTATATGTGATAATAATCATATATAACTTAACCACATTATGCGGTTCATGACAACTGGTTTTCATGCCTGTTAATATCTATGTTTAAGTTCGTTTTCATTTTCCCTATCACATTCATGTTTCATGAACACATCTATACATATTGCATTTCTTGTTCATATCTAAATCCTTTCTTACCATGTATTACAATTAACTTTAACCAAGCGATTATTACACTTGGTACAATAATTCAAATTTCAGACAATATGTGGGCACCAAATGCAATTAAATATCATATGGTTATATTCTAGACTCAATGAGCTTTCCATAGAGTCCAAGAATACCCATAATGGAGTCCTAACGAAGGAGTTATGCAAGTTTAAGTCATGAAGAAATCGCCATTTGCAAGACTCGCAGCGAACAGCAAGATCAGCTGTATTTATCATTTTCAGGGATCTTTAACTTCATATTTGGACACTGTTTATTTGTACTAATTTAGTTAAGGTGCTAAGGGTTCTTCTCCAACTGAATCACCCTAAATCGAGCACCGAAACTCAAGTTATGTCCTAAACAACCCTATCATAATTCTTATGTTAAAAAATTAACCCGAAATCGTCGAACATAGCCCCACCTGAGTGCATGAAAAATTTTCATGTTCATATTCATGTTTCAGTTCATTTTCATTTTCCCTATAACATTCATGTTTCATGAACACATCTATACATATTGCATTTCTTGTTCATATCCACATCCTTTCTTACTATGTATTACAATTAACTTTAACCAAGCGATTATTACACCTAGTACAATAATTCAATTTTCAGACAGGATTTGGGCACCAAATGCCATTAAATAGCATATGGTTATATTCTAGACTCAATAAGCTTTCCATAGAGTCCAAGAATACCCATAATGGAGTCCTAACGAAGGAGTTATGCAAGTTGTGTCGAAGAAAATCAGCCATTTACAAGACTAGAATGTTAAAGATTTGTAGCTGTCTTTTATCATTTTCTGGGATCTAACTTCATATTTGACACTGTTTCTTTGTACTAATTTGAAGCTAAGGTACTAAGGATTCTTCTCCAACTGGAATCACCTAAATCGGAGCACCGAAACTCAAGTTATGTCCTAAACAACCTTACCACTTATGTTAAAAAACTGTAACTTGAACTGGCTTCAACATGTACTTCAATTTGAGGAATTTTTTGGCCACATAATCACTATTTCAAGGTACCTATTTATGATTTTGGGTTCTCGACGCCCAGTGTAATTAGAAACTGAATCACTCAATCGATAAGAAATGACCAAGTTATAAGCAAAAATACGAACGTCGGTCAAACAAACAGAACACTCCTGACTTCCAGATCGCCTGTTCGTACTAGTACCGCTCAAATTTGCCTAGAATGTGGGTTTTTCTTCCCTTTTCCATATTGCTACCCAAATCAACTCAATACTCTATATACACATCAAACTACCCAAATTCATCTTCAGAATCTCTTTCTACTAAATAATCTTCATTCCATATCTTTTCTTCAAAACTTTCTATGAATTACTCCCAAAACCATTCTAATATGGGTCATAACCCATACACAACCCAACAAAGGATTAGTTAGGTTTGTTCTAAACCCTAACTCAATTACTTGCCATTTAAATCCATGAATCCAACTCTCAAATGAGGATCTCATACTCATCTGCTCCATACGGGTTTTACCAACCCTAATTTCAAGAAATCTAAGGTTAGTATGAAATTCTAACAAAACCCTAGAAAGATCAAATTCCAAACAAGAAATCCATATATCAAAGGTTGCTCCATACAACCCAAAACATTTATCCATACTAGTAGTCATAGTTCCATACCTTTTTGCTTTTCTTTTCTTCTTCTCTTCTTCTTCTCTTCCTCTTCCTCTTCTTCTTCTTCTCCCATTCTCTTCTCTTCTTTACGGTTTGTTCTCACCCAAATGAGACCAAAATTTGGTCTTAAATCAAATATCTCTTCTTAGGATATGTTTGGCTCCCAAAAACCCATTTTTTTGGGTTAAGTTTTCATTATTTCACTTTAGTCCTTCAATTCCTCTCTTTTTACAAATCTAGTTAGGTCTATTTCTATTTTAACCCCTAGTCTTTCCATTTTATGACCACTAGGTCCTCAAGTGGTAAATTACATATTTACCCTTTCAAGCCTCTATATTAATTTCCGGTTTCTGCTTTATTTCCCGAAAATTCATATTTAACTTTTATTAAACCCTAAACATGTCTGAAAAATGCTAGGGTATATTTCGAGGTGTTACAAGCAATATAAAAAAATGATTAAGTGCTTTTAGCCTATAATGTCTAACTCATGTGATAGAGCATTCAATTTCTTAAAAAAAGGCAGAGAATAGGGAGGGAAGGGGTTTACTATATTGTAACTAAAGTATTAGTTGTCAAAAAATAGAAAAATAAAAAGAATAAGTGCGTTTATGAGTAGGTTATTATTACAATCCACACTCCATTAAGCCACAACTATAATTCAAGAATCGAATTATAATTTAATTTTTACTTTTCAAGATGGTGTATCTCTAGGTTTATAAATTTTAGTTATGTGATTTTTACAATTTATGATTGCTTCAAATTTGTAAAACAGGATCCCTTTGTACCTTTACAGTATATGAAGTGGAGTATTTGCAAGATCTGGTGAAGCAACAACAAGAAATTTATGATATTATATCCCAACGGATTCCATCATTAGCCTTGAATGGAACAACCTTCACACATGAAGACAGGAATGTGGGAAGCAAGATTCAATATCTCAGTATCAAAATAATAAAAGCCAATGCAATTTCTGACATCCATATGAACAATCTCTTTGCATCCTTGGAGTATCATCACTAGATATTCCCTCTTATAGAATTTAGCTTCTTTTAGAACCAAATACTTCAGCTTCGGTAGTGAAGTGGCAATGGCTGAAGCAATTGTCTTGTCCACATGCATCCCTCGGCCAAAATCCAATGTCTCAAGATTTTTACACTTGCTCAGCACTTTTGCAACAAAAAATATTTTATCACAAGGTTGAAGAGGAAATCTACTGCAAGGTTCAACGATATCGATATACAAAGCCTTCAATCCAGGGCACCTGAAAATAAGAACTACTGGTATTGTATGAAGCCATCTATAGTATTAATCTAATTAAGATGCCTCAAATAAGGAAAAAATAAAAACATTTATCATGGTTTCGATAACTTACTCGTTGACAGCATACATTAATGCCTCTTCATGACCGAAAATTGAGAGGCTAAGCTCAGTAGAACATCGATGTAATCAATCCAAATATGTAGTGACGGTGACCATATTCACTTATTATCCTTCTCGGATATGGAGTTACGATGTAATCCCAAGCACAACAAGGTCTGATGTATTTTGGAAAATGGAGATGTTCCCGACACAAAGGATCAAGGGTAGCTTTATACCAAAACTTGCATACCAAGGGGAGATCCAATAGCAGCGACTCCATCCCAACTCTTTTAAAGATATCCATCAAAAGGTATGTGCTTAGATCTTCCCATTTTCCCTATGCTTAATAGCATAGTTTAATAGCATCTTACTATTTGCAGAGACTCATTTGACCAACCTTTCAACTTCCCTATGCTTCATTTATAACTTCGCCCCTTTCAACTTCCAAAGTTCATAAAATTATTCACACATCCAAACATGAGAAATAGCAAAGAAATATATATATATATATATATATATATATATATATATATATATATATATATATATATATATATATATAAGAAAAAATAAATTTTTAAGTCAATAAATTATTTTCATACATTACTTTTAACTCATTTTACTTATTTATCCTCTTCTATGTAAAGAGAAAACAATTTAGAAAAGCATAAATTTTCAACTAATTTTGATAACAATTAATTTTTTTAGTACTTTATATAGTGAAACCAAACATGAGAAAATTATTTTCATTAACATTTGTTTTTTTTTAGTACTTTTCGGAAACTAAACACAACTTAAGATGTTCTAAGATATTTTAAAGGCGGGTTAAATCAAGATAAGTAGGCATTATATATTTAACAAAAAAAGAGAATTAAAAATCAATAAGTGAAGTAGCAAATGAACAAAATAAAATTTGAACAAGAGCCATCACCTTTGCCATGGGAGAGGAAGAGTGCAGAAACAAAGAAGAAGAAGAAGAAGAAGCAAGAAGAAGAAGAAGAAGAAGAAGAAGAAGAAGAAGAAGAAGAAGAAGAAGAAGAAGATACCTCATGACTTCAGGAGCTTTACCTCAACCTTCATTCGGAGATTTCTTTTCTCTAAATATGACTCCACTGATTTGAGGGCATTTGTGACACCTCTAGCAATTGATATATGATTGTCTTTTATAAGAACCATATCAAATAAACCCATCCTGTGATTCCTCCCTCCACCAATTAGAGATTCCTGGAGATTGTTAGCAACAATTAAACAAAGAAATAAAAAGAACATAAAGAACAAGTAGATTTCTAGTGAGAGAATAGGTCGAGTCTATACTTTAATTTATCCAATTGGAACGTGAAACTTGGAGCGCTTTCCCTTGTCTCCAAATGAGTGCAGTGGTGTGCAAAGATCTCCATCGTCAAGAGAACAGGACCATTTAAATAAACTTAACAACCAAATGCTACAGAATTATGGATTATAGTTCAGGTTTGCATGATTTTAACCAATTATAACACATCATTAGTTCTAACTCGGTTAATTGGAAATGAATCTTGCTTATCCTAATACCTACAAAACATTAGGTATCAATCATGTTATTCTAAGTAGCCCTTCAAGCCTACCTCATGTAGCAAAAGGTTGGAGTGGGGATCTGAAGTTTACGGTTTGAGAAAAAAAGAGTATTTATTACCTATCAAAAAATCATGTTATTCCTAGTATATCTACAAATTTTCAAGCTTCCTTCTACCAAACAAAATGACCTAAAATTTGAGACTGCAATAACAAAATAGTGAAAAATTCTTGAAAGGATAAAGAGATCCATTGAACATCTTAAAAAATTTGAAGAATTTTAGTTTTAAATGAATCCCGTTTATTTACATTTCCCAACTATCAATCCACATTGAAGAAGATTTCAGAAGCCCTTGGGACGAATATTCATTTAAGCTACTTATTTCCTACTTTCATGGAGTTTAGAAGTCATGAAAATTAAAATACCTTAGTTTGAGTTGCTATGCCACTCATCCATTGCATAAAATTTAGCACAACCCTCTCTGCTCTAACTATGTTGTGAGCTCGACCTGCAAATATTTAAAGAAAAAAGAAAAAAAGGAACAAAAAGAAGGTAAAAATTAAAATAATTCTTGAGATATTCGTTAAAAAAACCTATGCTTTTTAATTTTTTTACCATGTACTTTGCCAAACTTCAGTCCTTTATGAACATAATCTCCATTCTTTAGGGACCACTACACCTAATATCAAGATGTACACTAAATATGACTAGGCAATAAAACAACACATCATCAAAATACCGAAAGCTTCGATCACTGCCTCGCTGTCTAAAGTTGCAAGATCGATCACGATTGACTATTCCAGACGACGGTCAGTAAGAATGGTGTATGATTTGACCGATACACAAAATAAGATGATTAAAATATTTAAAATTTATATAACTTATTAGAAAAATAGATATAATTAAGTAAGGTAAAAATTTAATAAAACAAAGTTTTTTATATTTAACATTATTTAAATAGTTAATGAAGCATTCAGTGAAAGATATGCATGCTAATGCTAACAAAAGAAATTATTTTATATCAAGCATAACAACTTTTTAACAAAATGTCACCAAATACATCAATCATCACTATGTCCCTACGAGGGTGCTCAAAATCATCATCATCATTAGTCCTACGACGAGCATACAACCAAGACGATAATTTCCAGATGAAGGAGAATGTGGTTGAAAGAATCTGTTCATCACTTGAATGTGCCTGGCCGAGATGATCATTGGATGAACCAATTAGGAAAATATGACCCAGAGGGTCGCTGTGCTCAACACCATGTTGACAGATCTAAACCCGATAAGAAACGTCGCTACTTCAAAAGATTGGTCATATCCATAGGAACCACTAGCTCGTGTTCCGGTAGTTTAATATTGATCAAAATCATACCCACTAAAAGCATTGGAAGAATTATCACTACATCCAAAGTTATGATAGGATCTATCTCCCACTCCCCTGAAATGAGGTATTGATCCTAGAGCCAAGGATTGGAAGTGCTCATCAATCCGGTTATAATTCGATCTATAATCATGCCCATTGGAATAGTCATCATCACTAGGAAATGTAGTTAGTCTTTCCAGGTGCTTTCATTGTTCCCATATGCTTGGCCTATATCCATGATCAGTTTCTTATGTGGCATAATAATTTTCATTTCCTTGTGCCCATGACATGCCATGATCAACTTTATTAACATAACCACTATCAACAGCACCACTTGCTCTAATGCCACCACCTGCTCCATTGTCCCCACTAGTGTCTTCACAATCTTCACTATCACCACCAATGTAGCTACCCCCCTCTATTGGCTCTATCGTCACCATCATCACTACTAGAATTTGAAACAATTATTTGAAAGAGCTTCCCACCTTACTAGAATAATTCACGTCTCTTCCTTGGTAAAATACCGCTTCCACGCCTACTTACCCCAGAATTTATGCCACTCATCATCTCGCACGAGCCGCTTTCTCTACCTTCTCTAGAGGAAGATCTGATCCACCCAATCCAAATTCATCGATGATAAAATGCTCTTTCTCCTTCTCATATCCACTCATCTAATATATCATCATCATTAAAAATATGATTCAGGTCAACTGGATTGTACAAATCTTCATCTCTTCGTTCTTACATCAAATTCTTAACTTGAAGTCACACGTTGTAATGGACATAAACTAACTTAAACAACTTTTTAATTGTCAAATGATTGCGCAACTTTGTGTGAATCAATAACCATGTGCTCCAATTTCTTTCACAACCAGATGAAGAACATGTTTGACTTAGAACTTTGACATCAACCTTTTGAAGATGTGGACATTCATCACCATAATTGTTCCACCATTCAATTATTATTAAAAAAAAAACATATTAGGCACAAATATATATTTAATAGACAATGATGACAATTTTTATTTAAAAAATAAATAAATATAGTGAGTACCTAGAAGAGAGCGATTTATTGCTTTTCTGGTTAGTACACTTCCAAATAATTATCTTTACTTTATTAATGCACATTATAAATACAAAATATATTATAAAATAACATGTTATCATATACCCTGCCTATAGCTTTTGCTCGGGCTTATCCAAATCGCCCAATCTCGATAACCTCCTTTATCCAATTTAACTTCCGAATGGTGGGAGAATTGGCTCAATATTGAAACATTGGATTTAAAAGATATGCTCCTTAATTAAAAGCAAATTAGTTTCTTATAATACTTTCATTTTTAAATAAGATAATAATAATCGAGAAGGAATTTTTGTATTACTCCGCAGATTGGGCAAATGTCTATGCAATTGATTCGCTTCACCTTATGTCAATGATTTCCAATACCTTTCCAATGTTTCACCGATGCATTTATACCGCGGCTCTATCCATCGCTTCATAAATGATTAACAAGTAGGGGCTTTTATCTTGATCAACCAATTTCAAAACATTCACCGGGAGGTTCCATGATCATTTGACTTTGGTATCTCTTCCAAAATCGATCGCTTATGGGTCGACATTTATCTCTTAAACTCTTCTACTCCGATCTGCTGAATTCACGCCACTCACTATTGTGCACATCATCTTCAAATCGCCTCATAACTTAGTAAGATCATGAAATAAATTTAGTGGAAAATCCAATTATTCCAAGGCGCAAGATATCTCTATCCTTGGTGAACACTTTCATCAAATTGACTACTTTCAAGCTATTATAAATAAATCTTGTGATCATCTTTTCTTGATCTAAAGTCTCCTTAATCTTCTTCATGCTTCTAATATCTTCAAGCATTAAATCAATACAATGCGCTGCACAAGGATACCAAAACAAATGCTTGTGTTTCTCCATCAACAACATAACAGCTGCTTTAAAACTTACCTCATTATCAGTGACTACTTGTACAATGTTTTCCTCCCCAACCACCTCAACAATCTTATTCATAAGGGAAAAGATGTACCCACCGCCTTAGGTATGTTGGCAGGTCAACTGCAAGAGTATGCCATGTTTATCACAATAAACAATGAAATTCGATGATAGGCTTTCTAATTTAACCCAAATCCATCACAAGTGACGGTGCATCCATACACAGCCATTCTGGGTCACAATGTGTTTATATACCTCAAGCTCTCAGACCTCCTCCTCAAGGTATGCATTGCCAATTTGGTATCCCGTAGACCTCGATAACCAGACCGCTTGCTATGGTATCAATCATGATTGATAAGAAGGCTCCACTATCAATTGCACTGAAAGGTATTCCATCGAAGAGAAAAAATTTAGAGATGGCTTTACCCACCTTCTTTGCACCTTCAGCGGAAAACAAACTTTTTATTGATTTTTGTTTTAAAGGAAACATAGGGACTAACTCTCGGGGGGGTATGTTAGCTCCTTCTCTTACGCCGGCTTCATATCTGGGCCACGCTGATACCTGCACTATAAGGTTGTGAGGAAGTACTAAACTCTCCCCATGCCCATCTACCTTCTTAAAAAAAACAACAACTTTCTCTCATTGCATGTTTCATTTGGCTTCTTTCGAAATCAATTATCTCGACTTCTCAACTCTACCGCACCTACTTATCAATTTCATGAAAATGTTCTTCATTTAAAGAACTTATAAGTCGCTCCTTCTTCTTTTTTTTCATTTGATTTTTTTCATTCAAAGCATTAGACATATACAATCTAATGCTTTGTGACACTTCCGTAGGTACACTTCGACATCCTTCTACTTGTCCAGAGATATGTGCAATGTGTTGCTTTAATCTTGTTATACCTCTATAAATAACTTTTCACAATACTTTACATTCAGTTCTATTACCACCGAATCTCAGATTCTCCCAACCAATATCATCTTTTGAAGCCATTCCAAAATGTTCACCTAACCATGTATAAAAGTAAAAAATAAAATATCATACAATTAAACTATTTTCTAATATAATTGTTCTTCAAAAAACATTAAATTTCTACCTAGTGGTAAATAAATTTACATAATTTTCATTTTCAATTAAGTAAATTAAAAGTGTCATGTTAGTTAATTTAAGAAGAATTATAATAAGTATCTATATTGTTTTTTAAAAAGATAGATATTTTTTACTTGCTAAATCAAAATTAATGAAGTAATGGGAGAAAAGATCAATAAATATTTACAATTATTTATCTTATTTTATTTATAATATATTACCATATTAATTCTCTAATATTAATACAATTATATTAATTATCTTTTTATTTATGCTTGTTTTTCATAAATTAGTTAATTAAATTAATTTATTTATGTTTGTAAAATAAATAAAATAATATTTGTATTTGAATTTTATATTGCTCACAAAATACATTTATAAAACCCTTGAAAATTCAAATTTTCTCAAAATGGTAAATGGTAATTTTGGTAAAAATTTGAAAATTTTCTAGATCTGATGACAAACTACCACCTGAATCATCTCAAATCCAATACCATCGACTTCAGCCGAATCTCCAAGACAAGAGAATTTCCATGTTTTTCGAGGCACTCGCAGGTTTGCGCCGTAAAATCCGCCGTGAAAAGACATGATGTGACAAAAGTCACCTATTACATGTACTCATGTGACACATGTTGCATGATTAGAGACAAGGTGGAGATGAATGGCTTAGATTAAATCATGTGTCAAAAAATCAAGACATAAGGACAATATGGGAATTAGTGGAAAAGATTAAATGAGTATAAGACAAAATAGAGGAATAGTTTTCTTCTCAAAACAAAAGAGAAATCGGCAGTGAGTGGGATTTCCAGATTCTAGAGAGAGAGAGAGAGAGAGAGAGACCTGAAGCCTCTAGATTGGCCGCTCGACCATCACGCTGCCAAGAAGCAAAGTCGTTCTATGTGGTGAGGGCTATGTGTGAGCACCGATTTTGTGAAGTTCAGACAACTCCAAGAGGTAGAGATCTTTTCCTACTTGATTTATTCTTTGGCTATGAGCCATTTTATGGACGGGATCGCCGAGGCCTAGAATGTCGTGGTTATCGTCTCAAAATCTTGAACCGGTTTGACTAAATCTCGATCAGGTGGTCGTGAGCGCTACAACCCGAGGGTTTCTCACTGCTCACATGATGTGTTGTGCGACATTAGAGCCGTGATTAAAAAATGAATTACTTGATCGGGTTAATTAGCTCATGTGATACTAATTTTTGCAAGTTATTAGTCAAGATTTAATAACATGATGATTTATGTGGAAAGCTAATTATGTTAGTATATTAAACATGTTTTATATATTAGTACGAAGGTCGAACTGCATAATGCAATCCATATGCACTCAGCAACTTTGTAATATTAAAGAGTGCATGACATGTAAAGAAACAAAACGAAAAATTTTGGTCCAATAATTCACGCTCCTGAGGGGCCCATGAATTGTTACGAGGGTTATCCAACCGATTCGCCCTGAGGGTCAGTCTAATAAATTTTGATCGAAACTCTAGAAGAAGTTTTCAAAACAAAAAGCTTTCTTTGTTTTGGAAAATTGTAATTTTACTGCATTCAGCTTTAGGCATGTGAGGAGCCTGCGAGACCCGAAATGGATCGGGTATGGACATTCGGGGCAGGATCATGTATTTTCTCGAGGTGTTCGGGTTGTCATTACATGTGTACCTAGGTGGGGAGTAACTCATGGTGAGATTAGTCATCACGGCATTGCCTGACCTGTCGAGGAATCATTATTTCATGTACAGAGAGATGATTTAGGAAGGCGCATCAAGGAGGTCGTTTTGAGAAGAAAGCGACATGTGGCTTGGTAGATACTTTTGTATAACATGTATTAGGATTTAAATTTTAATATATGTTTAATTAAGAGTGATTTATTAACTCGAACCATGTAATATACTGTCAGATATATTTCAGAGTATCAACATGTAATGTGGCCCAAGTGGCCATTTTTACCGATACGACCCGATGTGGTCATGGCTAATCGTCGTACTGTGCTTCAGACTGCAGAGCTCCCACGCTGAGACTACTCGATTTCACGAGTGGTGCTCGCAACCCGACATCCACGATATTCAGCCGACGAAGTCATTAACCGGACCCCGGAAACCCAAGGTCACAAATTTAGTGGCTGTGAGCTTAGACAAACGATTACCTGGGAGCCCTGCCTTCCGGGTATCCATAAGTTTAGTCCTAATACCAACTTCACAAATTGCATCATACTTGTGTACACGATCATCTGGGGCTCAGCTGAATCTGTTAGATCATGCATCCATCAGGTATTCATGAACGAGGTGATAACATGTATGTCAGTAAGGACACAGGGTGTTTCAGATGCTCGTGAATAGCATATCGTGAAATGTAGAAATTGTGGTCGAGGAAAACTAACCCCTAAGTTCGAGGTTCGGGAGGTTCGAGGAATTTTGGACACCATGGTTTAGAATTAAATGAAAAAAATATTTAATGATGAGTCGTAGTTTTGAATGTAAACAAATTTGTTGTAAAATTTTGAAAATTCTTCACAGACAAGAGTAATAAATGAAACTTTAAAAATTTTCGAGTTGTATGAATCGGCAGTTGGTTTAGTTACTACATTTAAGAGTGGCAGTGGAGGCTACTCCCGGGAGATTAGAAAAATACAAGGCGTATCGGAATGGCTACCGCCACTTCAAAGGGCAGGATCGCACCTGCATTCTGCCAGACAGTGTGGCGCCGCACCGACTATTTTGGTCCCAAGTCGCGACCTAAATTTAAGGTCGCGACATGGTTGAGGCTGGGACTGGTTGGCCTTGGTCGTGACATGAATTTCATGTCGTGACTTTGTTAGCCGGATAGGCCGAGTCGCGCTTGTTTTCGAGTTTCCAACCCGGTTTAGTCTTAAGGAGGCTACGACAAATGGATTGAGTAAAGAGAGCACCCCAGCCACCTAGATCTACAGGTCGCTAATGAGTTGGAAGCCTAGTGGGAGGAGTTTCGCTGCGACTCCAAATTCTCGCTGGTCACGACCGACGGGTCGGGTAAATCTAGTCGATGTGACTAGAAACTGAGGTCGTTATTGTGCGAGATCGTATGAGGTCCGACCCCTGGGGTCGCACCTAGTATGGTTTGTTTCGTCGCGACCTGGTTTCGGTGGTCACACCGCTTTTTTTTTTTTTTTTTTTAGTTAGATGGAATGGAAACGCAGATCGCGAATTTACTTTAAGGTAAAGAACCTAGATGTTAGCTGAGGTCGCGACTCAAAATTGACGCCGCTGATCCGGGCCAGTAAGCCGATTCGCTGGGCGTCAGAAGAGACATCACATCGGGGTCATGCACCCATTTTAAGGTCGGATAATGGCTCGTTGCCTGGAGGTCGTGACTTACTGAGGTCACGCACTGCCTGTTTGCCATGAAGGAAGGCGACCGCCCCAAAGGTTTCACTGCACAAACAATTACGCCTACGACCGGGCGCCGTGCGAGACCGCGCGACGACGCACGATCAGCCACATGCTAAGTGCGCAGCACACGATCGCGGCACCGCTTCACGCAGCCAGCGCGACCGTCTTAGTAAATCGTGTTAACCCAGCTTTGACTCAGCACTCTTTATACGTGTTCGAACATCATCTACGGACATCGCTCACAGCACCGCTCACGTTGTAAAAGATCGCAAAAATTTTAAAATTTTCTCGCGGTAATGATTTAATATAATGATATTTATATTAAAATTTACTATAAATGCACTGACGTGGTGTGTGAAAAAAAAATTTCAAGGCAGAATAGTGTCTCACAGATTTACACCTTGTGAGATACCCATTGAATATTTTGAACTCTTCTATTTGACATGTAGATGGCTGGCCTGAGGGCGCAGTGACTTTAGAGGTCGTCCACCGAGGTGGCAGCTGCCACCACTAGTATTTGACCAAAGAAGCCTCATGAGGCTGTATGATCAGGGTCAGCGCACGCACAAGCAAGTGCATCCGTGCCAGAACCGAGTAACCCTGCAGGTTCACAGACATCATCCTCCTCGATATTCACAGGAGTATAGATCCGCGCACACGCATCTGTTCATACAGCCTTGTGAAGGTGTTGAGGCTACTGAGATTACTCTCCGACATGACTGTGATCGCACTTACTACATTCCAAACAGAGGGTCAGCCCAGCATGTGGAACTCCTGAAAGACCTCTAGAGATCTAAAGGCAATGATGATGGGCAAGAGTTCCATGATCTTTCTACGGGCAAAATATTTTCCACACCGTCGCGAAGGCTCAGAGTTCTGTGAGTCGCTGTGGGGCCATGACGGGTGATAGGAGTATGTGGCTAGATTCACGGAGCTAGCCCGCTTTTCTAACGACTACTGTGGCCAATGAATACGGTCAAGGTCAGAGATTCAAGAACGTGGGCCAAGTCAGCCCATTCGTATAAGATTGTAGAAACTGCCTATAGGATATGACCCATGGTCAGATGTACTCGACTATAGAGAGATCGAGCATGCTCGTGATAACTCCTGGATGCGAGTGTTAGGCAAAGAAGAGGAATGTAGAGCTTCGCTTCTTCCGCCGGAAAGAAGGCAGGGCTCTAGTTCATTGGCTCAGAAATGGGGCTCATCCCGCTTGGGACAGATCGTAGCTTCCAAACAGCCGCGATGATGCTACCATTGCCAGACCCGATATGTCAGAGGATTCCCAGAGACAGGATCCCAAGGTTTCGGACAACCAGTCCAATCGCAGTGATGACAGAGAGGACACATTATATCTCTCCACAGCCCCAAGATAGGCCGTGAGGAGCCATTCCGCCTCCCGTGGAGCCGTACCCGCACCTCCCATTACACAAAGCCGCAGAGGCCGATTATGAGCTGAGGCAGAGGACGAGGCCCACAAGCAGGGACGTCAGGGGTTTAGGGGTGTGTCTACACCATCACACCACCTACCGAAGCCAACACTAGCCGGCTATATTGTGGTACGTTATATCTCGCTTATAGGCAAGAGTGTTATTTGATGTTAGTGCTTTGCATTCATTCATTACTGCATCAAGCCAGATGTGAGTTTGGCCAGAGGTAGAGACCCCTTGAGGAGCCTCAGGATGTGAGTGCCCTCCTCAGTGATTGTGGGGTGGCTAGGCAGATGATATGGTCGTGGGGTTGGGCGAAGTTAGAGATCCTGGATTCTACTCACATTGACTCGAGGATCATGGATATGCCTGGGAGTTCATGTCATCCCAGGATGGATCGCCGATGTACTACAAGATCTTCATCAATTATGAGCGTAGGAGGGTTATCGCTTACACGCAGGATGATACTCGTGTTGTGTTTCAAGGGGACAAACATGATATTTTTCCCTGCATACCAAAATGAGTCCGTGTCAAGGATACCATGTCACAGCGTTTCCACTCGGAGGACAAGGTGAGACAAGACTTAGATCTACTCGAGTCAGTTCTGTGGAGTATGAGGATGTTTTTCCCACGAGCTACCGGATTGCTCTTAGAGGGTCAGACTTCGAGCATCGAGTTACACTGGTACTACCATCTCTATGACTAAGATAGATGGCACCGGCCGAAAGTAGCAGAACCTGTGAGTCCAACTCACAGAGGTAATCGAGAAGGGGTTCCATTAGATCGAGCACTCACCGTGGGGCGCTCCGCCTATTTCCATGGCTAGCGACAAGACCCTTCGGACAGGTATCGACTACGCATTACGATCGCGACCCACGCCGGTGATCGATGATTTGTCTGACAACAGAGGAGCGTGAGTCTACTCCAAGATAGACCTTCTGACCGTTACCATCACCGAGGTTGTGGAGACAGATATCCCTAAGATCTGCTAGACGCTGCTATGGGCACCTCGAGTTTACTGACGCCTCGACACGACGCGCCAATAAAGATCCATGAACTCCTGGGCGCATGTGGTATTCCAACCCTATTTAGATTAGTTTGTCGTGCTCTTCGTGGATGACATTTTGATTTTCTCCCAGTCAGAGTGAGAGCATGAGTATCGTTTGAGGATTATGTTACAGTTGTTGAGAGACCATCGGGACAAGACTAACCAAAGAAGTGAGTTTCTTGCCATCGAGGTAAGATTTTTGGGACACGTGGAAATAACATCGGGCATGCCGCTGGACCTAGAGAAGATCGAGGCTACGTATGAGTCGAGAGCCGTCGCCAGATACGCAGCTGATCACCGGATACCTGTGAGATTCATCGAGTATTTCTCCCGATCAAGCAAAGACCTATGACTAGATTGATCCGAGGGAGGGTCAAGTTCATCGGGATGACCGATATAGAGGCATTCCAGAGCTTCAAGAGGAGGCTTACTCTTCGGGGCCCCTATCTCGATAGTCCCTGACAAAGGGACAGGGGTACAAAGGTATCAGGATGCCTCGGGAGGGCTGACCGGGATGTGTTTCTGACAATAGAGGGCAAGAGCTTACGGTTCCTACCGCTGAAGAATCATGAGCAAATTACTCCCACACACGACACGGGTCAGGGCGCCTTAGTGCCTCGGCTCTCAAGATTCGTGCCACTACTTATATAGCGAATAGCTCAAGTGTATCATACCACAAAGTCTAAGTATATTTTCACGCAATGACCTCAATATGAGGCAACACGATGGATGAGTTCCTAGAGGATTATGGATTTCACTTCGTGCCACCCTAGTAAGGAAAATGTGGTGGCTTGGATGCACTCAATCTAAGTCACTGGAGCATTAGCTAGTATATCTTCCTGTAGATGCGCATGCTCAAGACCGTGGATAATTTGGGCTACGTGACAAATGAAAGCTCAAGGTATAAATGGGAGTTTAGCTACACCGTCTCTCTGCTGAAAGCAAAGTGATCGAGTCCCATGGACAGGACGTGGAGATAGTGTCCATCAGGGACAGGGTATAGTTAGGTACGGGTGACGAGGGCTGGACCGTCCGCGCAGATGTAGGCTTAAGATAGAGGACTCGCAGCGTTCCCGCCGACCGACGGAGATGATTCCTCGTGGAGTTTCACTACTCTCGATTTGTCGTACATCCAGGTGGAATGAAGATGTACCAGATCTTCCCCGCCTGCAAGACTAATGGAGCGGATTAAGAGACACACGAGGGGACTTTGTTCGATCGATGTCCACGTGCTCACAGGCTAAGGCCGAGCACCGTGGCCGCAGGTGGCTACTTCTGTACCCATTGTGAGGTATCGAGTAGCCGGAGCACGTCACGATGGATTTTGTGACCCACTGCCACCTGACAATCGCATAGAAATGATGTGGTATGTTATAGTGGATCTAAATTTCACAAAGCAGACATTTTCTACCGTGGCATGACCTTCATCGAGAGATTATGTCTGTCAGACATGATTAGCACTCCAAAAGTGCTATTTCGAAATCCTATTTAAGATAGGTTTTGAGTGCTTTTTGCGTACTAATCATATTAATTAAGTCAATTGACATGTGCAGGTCCGATTAGTACTACTGATTTTGTTTCGAGGTTGTTTTTTGTAGTTTTGCAGGTTTCGTAAACCTTTACCATCATATCGAGCTTGGAAAAAAAATTGTGCTGATTTATATCGAGCTTAACATGTACTAGGGCATGTTATTTCCAGCAGGGGAATAGAATTTGACAACGCAAAAATTGAACTTATTTCCAAATTGTCGTCTCTCCAACAAATGTAAAAACAGTTAGGCAATTCTGGCTACGTTGTGCTTACGTAAGATTCATCAAGGATTTTTCGAAGATCGCGCTTCCTTTTATGTTTCGAAAGATGCTAAATTCGCTGGGAAAAGGTCGTCAGAGAGCTTGAAGAGCTGAAGTCCCATTTGACTACTCCACCAATGTTATTTCGCAGCACCCAATCGCGCCTTCTTTCGAGGTGATGTGCGATGCAAGTGATCTTCGCTTATCGAGCGCCACAAAGAGAAAATGGAAAACCTCAATGTAGTCTATTGCGCGCAAACCTCGAATGAAGCACAAAGGAACTATACACTAAGAGAAAGAATTGTCAAGTAAAGGGTCTATGCTTTTTAGACAAATTTCGAGCATACGTGGTTGGGTCTGATATAGTCATTTTTACAGATCATTCCGCTTGGGTCTCCTAACTAAGCAAATGCTGCAAGACTATCCGATGTTCTTGCTGTCAGATTTTGAACTTTGCAAATTAAGGACAAAAGGGTAGAGAATGTTAAAGTCATCATCTTTTCTGGTATTAACAATAGCCCATGACACTCATACTCGCCCATCAATGATGAATTTCAAGAATCTTTAATGCAAGCTGAGAAAGATCCCCTGCATGCCTCCACATTTCCAATTTCCGCAATGTGAGAACTTCATATGATCGAAAGAACAGATAGGGGAAGTATTTCTTGGCTAAGATCCATTCCTATTATCGGGAAGAGCTCCTTCTTATTTAAATACCGTGGTAGATCGATAATTAGGGAAGTGCGTGGCCTGTTAAGAACAGCACTTGGGCCACCGCCATGAGAGTGCTCATGGTCACTTTGCTTCCTGTAATATCGCTGAAATGAAGGTGTCAGCTTCAGTTTCTACTCGCCTCTTTAAAGAAGCACACCAACATGTCAGGCTGTGATGACAAAATCTCTGAAATTGTCTCGCCATCATATTATGCCTTGAATCCACTCTGGTCGAAAGATTTGATGTTTCAGTATCGATTCTCATGGGACCTTTCCCACGCCTTATGGTCATGCATACATATTGGTGGGCAGACTATGTTTTCCAAATGGGTCGAGGCAATCCTCTAAAAACCACCAATTGCTGTGGTGCTCAAATTTGAAAGCAAACATCTTTTCCAGTTCTGGGTACCAAAGCCATTATTAACATGGGTCACATTTCTAACAAACCTTCAAAACCTCATGGCATAAATATGGTGTTAAACAATAAAAGTGCTACCCCTTACCATCCTCAAAAAAGTGGTCAAGTAGAGCTTGCCAACAGGAGATTAAGACCATCCTAATGAAGGTGGTGAACAGCAACAGAAAAGATTAGTCTCTCAAATTACTTGATTCACTTTGGGCCTACAAAATAGCTTTCAAAATGATTCTCGAATGTCCCTTATCAATGGTCTATGGTAAGGTATGTCATCTTCTAGCAAACTATAAAGTATGGTGGGCAATCAAGAAACTCGAACATGGATTTAAGTAGTATTTACCAAAAGATTCCTCGATCTCAAATGAGTCGAGGAAATATGAAACGGCGCCTACTAACTCGACACGCAAAGGAAAGATCGAAAAAAATGGCATGATCAAAAATAACTTGTAAGAATTTCAACAAAGGGGGAACGCCAAGTCCTCCGTATGATTCCAACCCATATTTCCGTGCAAGCCCGTCGCTGGATGACGTGCCCATTCATCGCTCAACAAGCACACCCCATCGGCTCAAAGACCTACTCAATCCTAAATGATAATGGGGTGATCAAGGTTAATGGCGAGAGGAAGTCTGGCATAAAAAAAAAATAGAACCGTAGTCGTGGAGGAATTCTCCTTCTGATCCTCCTCGAGACCTACAGCTGACACACTTAGGAGGCCTCGCAGTTGTCCCTAAGCCACTAATCAATCATTTAGCCCGTTTAAGTTTCTATTTTGTTAAAAATCATGTTTTGCTTTGTGTTGGTAGCTACAGCAACATCAACCACTTTGCTCTGCAAAGACTTCAAATTTCCTCCTCGGGCTTCGGGATGATTCTTCTCCGCCGCCACCGACGAGGAGGTACCACTCCATCCTCTAACTTTCTCAGCTCCCATGCCGATACTTGTGTCAAAGTAATGTTTCGCTTCTTCAGATCTCGCCCTTTATCAGGTGTTTTTTTTTTTGCTCTTACCTTGAGTTAAAATTGAAGCACTGTATGTTGCCATAATGCTAGAATAGTTCCATGCATGATTGTTTTTTCGTCAATAAATTCCAGTAACCTTTCAATCCGCCTTTACCTAATCACCGATGTGCCGAAAAACGCTGTGTAAATTGAATGCCTATGAAAGCGCAAGTGCACGCAAGGCCCCAAGTAATATAGTTAGTCACAGCATCTGATATCGATCCACAGGAAAGTGAATGACCAGAGGTCTCCGCTGTATTAACATTCAATAAATGATTCTAAGGAAAATTTAAGTAAGCAACCAGAATCTGCTTACTGATTCTAGTGAATTAATGGTGTCGCCTGTGTGGTTAAATCTCCCCATCACGCTCAATGGATTAATTTCTAAAAATATTGTTATTCAATAATATATTCAGAATATGTCAATCATGAGGTGATCTCGCTCACGAGATATCCTTCTCTCTCGAGGTATATCCGCCTATCTCGTGAATGGTAATCGAGTATATCTCTATCTCGACTCTGAGATTCGAACGCTTAAATGTCGAACCCCACTACACCTTCGTGTTCTAATATCTCTATTAACCGAATCTATTTAAAGGCTACTTACCCGCATCCTCGAATACCTCATCTCTCGAATCTTGACTCCAAGGCGATTATGCTAACATTGGCCGTAGATTATCATATAATTGAAATGTATAGAGTAGATATAATAAATTAATAAATGAACCGAATAACATGAAAGATCAACTTAATCCATCAGAAGGATGTATTCGACAAACCCAGAAAGAGATCTGTAACATAATGAAAGAAAATATGAAATCGCTTAATAAAGAAAACATCGCTCTAATATCCAAATATCAAAAACATGAAAGCTGTGACAAATCCCGCACTTCTCGAAGACTGGTATCACTGGCCAGAAACCCGTACTCGTCACGCCTCCCGACACCCTAATTTCGAGCCATTCAGATTTTTAATGATGAGGTGATTTTCGAGATGATCGCCGCGATGTGGACGTCGCGACGCGGATACTACTACCGCTTCATCGCTCCGTGAACCGTTTCCAAAAAGTCGCCGTTACGCCCCCATCGTACCTGCATCCAAAACAAACACCACATAAGGAATCTAAACACCAAAAACTATATAATTAATATAAAATCACATGAAAATGAAAGACTGAAGCGAGTAGAATATGAGTGTTTTAGGCACTCATCACACCCCCAAACTTAGTTTCACATTCAAGAATCGACTCTGCATGTGACACTCACCCGACACCATGTAACTAACACTACTCACAGCGTATTAAAAATAGGATCAATTTAGATCGACCACATACCCACCGCTTTGCTCGATGTTCAAGAAAAGGCATACGATATTTGACTTTCGTAAATTCGAATAAATAGGAACCGAATTAGTGCATCAAATCCCATGGTGTTCAGCCTTTCCCAAAATCCCTGTGCTTATAAAGTGAATGACCTCCAAGATATGCCTAGGTTCCGATACTCCCAAACTTAAGCTCAACTCACCTTATTAGAAGAAGCTAACTAGAAAAGATAGGAACGCACCCGCCATTCATGTCCACATACCTAGAAATTTCCTAGCGCACTAAAAACAAATGGAAGAAGGCCTAGTGCCAATAAGTTTTAGCCAAGGTTCTTGTAACGGATCCATCGGGTGACTCCCACCCGTTGGTTAAGGGCACCAGCATTAAATTCCTTCAAATCCTGACTAACACTAACCAAACCTCGATATCTCTAGTCAAGGTGAATGATCCATCTTTCTATCCCATGTAATCTGTTGAAGTCAATGACTCCTACATTGCCTGGGCATTAGGCTTTACAGTTCTCAGACCGTGCCCGATTCCGATCGATGATCCCGCTATTCTTATGCATATACCTATTTTCATTATATATTTCTTTTCTTTTTCTTTTTCTATTGTTTTTGTATTTTTCTTTTGGTCAGTTCGATGGCAACTTCTTTTGATTAGGTGTCCCACTCAAATGGTTCCACCTCCAGTTGATCGAACTTTAGTAGTCAAGTTCACACCTATGCATACTCCAAAGTCACTAAGGTGTGAGTGTGATAGTGGCTCAGAATTGGTTTTCGACTACCCGGGATTGATTCACTAGCCCTTTTCACCTATTCAACCTAATTACCGAGCATCAAGCAAATGTATGCATTTTGAATAAGTCTATAGTGAACTCAATCCAAAATTGATCCTCAATTTTCAACATAGCACACATAAATGCAATTACTACATGCAAGAATGTCCTAAACACACAAACAACTAACACATGACTCATCAACATGAAAGTGCTATGCAAAATAAATTAAAATTAGACCTAAACACCACCTACAACTGCATGTAACACTAAAAACAAACACGACCAATATGCGGAACAACTAAAAATTACTACATCGCTAAACTAAAACAACAATAAAACAAACACAAAAATGAGTACCCGACACATCTCCTAAACAAAAATATCCAAAGGTCCTCAATCGGCAAGATAAAAACATAGAGGGTAAGGGTACTCCCCTGAAGATCACTGTGGTGGAGGTGGTGGTGGATGGTGCAAAGTCGAGCCGCGCGAAATCGCCCGTGATAGACCATCGCCGCCGCCAGGAAGATGGCCTGATTGCCAGGATCACCGCATGTCAAGACGCAGCCGCTCCATATCCCGAGTACCAGGACCCTAGGCTCTCGGGTCTCATCCCGCACGCGCCCAGCCGTTGGAGCGAGATGACCGGTCCGAGATCCTGGGAAGGCGATCAGATGGTTTACCACTGAGTCGCCTGGTGGTGGTGGAGGTGGGTGAGACGAGGATCGGCCTATGTCATCCTGCATCGCCCCGTGAATCCAAATCGAGCCCGATACCCTGAAGCTCGCCCTCGTCCGAGGGCTCGTGGCCCGAAATATGCACTTCGTGTCATGAGGACACTGAAAACCCATTAATCGACATGGCCTGACGGATGAAGTCAGCCTCACTGGTCAGCCAGGCACCCTCGACTTGCTTCATTGTGGCCAAAATCGTAAAAGGGTGCCCTGCGTTCATCTGCGCCCCTGCTATGGAGGATGATCCTCTATAACCCGCTCCAACATCGAACGTGACATCCCGGACGATGGCGGTTAAGCAGGAATACTGGTCACACCACACACATTCGTCAGTTTCTGATAAGACGCCGGCGATGAAGTGATGCAAAACTTTAACGTAGCCAAAATGTTTGGCCCTTAAATTGACCGCATTACCCACACTATCGATCCTCCACTACCCGCCTTTGGCCACGCTGATGACCTCAGGGAAGTCGTGGTGCTCGCGGAGCCGGACAAAGCACACCAAGTGACATGCTCTGTGCCATAGAAATTATTGATCTGACCGAGACCACTTATTTGACACCAGACCGACCTTTTGAGGACACGGGAGGCGAGGTCATGCAGGGACTCCCGCACCACGCCTCATCGCCGCGAGGGGTCAGGGCATGCGGCACGCCCACCCCCAAATTTCTCGATCGCCTTTCCGAAGAAATCACCTGTGGTGAAACCCTTCTTTAATGAATCCAGCTTGCCAGAATACAACCGCCGGCCAAGACTCATGTTTGCAAACTCGCGAGGCATCGAATGCTGAGTCGGACTCCTCGGCCGACTCGCAGCAACTGGGCTTCTCATGACATACCGACGTGCAAAAACACGAACACCTACAATGCACTATAAAAAAAAAAGAACTAAATAACTACCTAAGGACTCAAAACCCCACATGGAACTCCATGTAATCTCTAAGGAATCTAACCCGAAATGAATACCTACAAAACCTCTAGACCACAAAAAACGCATAATCCGAACTCCTGTAATTACTATACCCAAGCTAGAATCGCACACAAAGGGTGGAAATGCCACTATGACCCAACCGGCCAAAGAGGGTGACCTCACACCGCTTACGAAGCAATGAGAGTTCCCGACCGCGGATGGGTCTCCATGTGTCCGGTGAAGAATGGGGACGCAGGGGAGCTGTGGTTCGCAGTGAGGGTGTGAGGCAGAATGGCCAAATGAACCATTCTCAAGAACAGGTCACGTCAAGGACGCGGCGCGACGCCGACGCGACGTAGAGCAAACCGTACCCCACGTCGGCGACGCTTTCTCGTTCACGCCGCGACGCGATGCGAGTATCGTCCACGCCGCGACAGATCCCACGCCGCTGACGCGAATCCCACGCCGCGACGCGTGGGCGAGTAAGTGACCAAATGACGTCGCAACGTGCGGGGCCACGTCGCGACGTGGAAGAGTAAGTGACCAAAATGACTACGACGCGGTAAAAGGACGTCGCCATCGTTGAGAATTCCACGCCACACGCGACGTGAGGGCTTCAAAACGACGCCGCTGACGCGGAGAATTCCACGCCGCGACGCGGCGAGGGTCTCCAAGAATTTCTACACACCAGCACCCCGCCGAGAACTCTCCATCAGAACTTCACTATGGACGCTGAGTTGAGCATTACTTGGGCGCACCTCACGGCTTCGAGGTCTGAAATTAACCAACAAGCGAAACAACGATCATGGAATACAATTTAAAACCAAAAATTGCTGAAAATAACTAATAAACTTGAAACAAAATTTAAGAACATGGTTGCCCTCCCGAAGCGCTATGTTGCGTCGTTAGCTGGCGACCACTGAATCTCGATGTGAGAACGAGCGAAAGCAGCGTGCGTCGTTGACTATACTTCATCTGCTTGGTACATCAAGATGATTGTATGCGGCGGGGCTCGCCTGCATAGTGCGGCTTAATGGGTTGGGTAGCTCTTGTAGATAATGCCTTTCTCGGGATGTGAAACTTCTGCCCTGAAAAGACCTTTGTTCTTGTGAAGGTCGGACCATGAGCTTGATTTCGGGGAAGAGCTTTGAAGGGTGGATAGAAGAACTGTTAATCATTTGTGAACTCCTTTCGGGTGATGTGTTTGTCGTGCCAGGCTTTGGTCTTCTCCTTATAAATGCGGGCGTTCTCATATGCTTCGTTTTTGAACTCATCTACAGCTCGAGTTGGGTAATTAGTTTTTCTGACCAATGTCGCATCCATGTTTAGTTGTGGTGACCCCAATAGGCTCGATGCTCAGATTCCAACGGAAGATGAAAGCTTTACCATACCTGAGTCGACAGGGGACATACACAAAAAAGGAGTTTTAAATGCGGTCACGGTATGCCCAGGCGCATCGTCTATCTTTTAGACCAATCCCCTTCACAGGTACATTGACATCTTCTCGAGGATGTACTTTATTTCCCGATTTAATACCTCTGCTTGTCCGTTTGGCTGGGGTGGTGCATGCAAGAGATGTACGATAATGATACCCCATACTTTTAAATCTTATCAATTACGCATGCGAGAAATGTGTACATTATACGTAATCAGCTCGAGTTCAAAGCGTGAGAAGATATTCTTTGCTTGAGGTGGGCCGCTTGGCATCATTTGTGCGTGTGGGAATTGCTTCTACCCACTTTGAGACATAGTCTACTGCCAACAGAATGTACAAGTTGTTGTACGATGCAGGAAATGGACCCATGAAATCGATCCCCCATAAATCAAACAACTCTACCTCCAAAATAAGGTGCATAGGTGGCTCATCTTTTCTAGAGATGTTCCCCATTCGTTGACATTTATCACACGTGGAGACGAATCGATGAGCATCTTTAAATAAAGAAGGCCAGTAAAAACCTGACTGGAGTACTTTAGCTGATGTTCTCTGGCCACCAAAGTGTCCACCACATGGTAGAGTGTGGCAATGGTCCAGAATACTGTGCATTTCATCTTGGACTGCATCTCATAGCTTGCACGATCAACACGATTAATAACAAGATGGCTCCTCCCAATAGTAGTGTTTCAAGTGTGCGAAAAACCTCTTTTTCTGCTGGTAGTTGAACTCAGGAGGAATCACTTTGGCCACCAAATAGTTCACGTAATCTGCAAACAAAGGAACTGCTCTCTTGTCCTTAATAGTGAAAAGTTTCTCGTCACGGAAATAGTCATTCACTTAGGAACATCATCTACGGTCCCTTCGATCCTGACGGATGATGCGCTACTAGATTCTCAGTGCCCTTCTTGTCTTTAATTTCTACATGGTGCACAGCGGAAGGACCCGCTAGAATCAATCGGGGTTTTGCATCTTTCTTGGTCATCAAATGCTTAATGGCGACCGATCGATTATGCCACTACTTTGTTGCCAATTAAGTATGGCGGTGCATGAAAGCAGGGCGATAGTTCTTTCTGCAGTGGCATAATTCAGTTGAGCGTCATTCAAAGTCCTAGCTTTGCGCCAGTAAATCACGAAAGATTTTCTCGTTTTACGCTGACCTTTGCTCCAATCGCATAGTGCTTGCATCGCACGCAGTTCAAATGGAAAGAACTAATGCAGAACTACGACAATAGAATTGAGATCAACTTATCCTTCAATACAGTAAAATCTTGTAAACGTTGATCGAGTCGAATGGGATCCCCTGGACTAACAAATTAGACAATGGTTTCGCAATCTGTGAGAAATCCTTGATAAACCGCCTATAGAATCCGGCGTGTCCTAGAAAACTGCGAATCCCTTTTACCGAAGAAGGTGGAGGCAACTTTTCAATTGCTTCAATTTTACATATATACTACCTCTATCCTCTTCAGATCGATGTCCAAGGACAATGCCACTCTTATACCATGAAATGGCACTTCTCCCGATTAGTACTAAGTTGGTCTCTTCACATCTTGCCTTTTGACTCTCAAGAATTTGCTAGAAAATTGTCAAATGAATTTCCCATCGCGAAATGATCCATGAAAATCTGGTACTGCTTTTCCACCATGTCGAGAGAATATGGCCATCATGCATCGGCGAAGGTACGGTGCATTGCGATCCGAAGGAGCATCCGGCCGGGAAGCCGAAATGTTCAGTAAGGACAAGTGAATGTTGTCTTCTCACGATCTTCGGGAGCTATGGAGAAGTTGGTTGTAGCAGGAGTATCCGTAAAAAGCAATAGTATTGATAACCGACTAATCGATCGAGCATCGATCTAAGCGACAATGGAAAGTGATCTTTTCGGTGGCCTTGTTAGAACTTTCTATAGTCAATACAAATTCTCACCGGTGGCTGACAGATAAGCGTAGATATTTAATTTTGGTCTTGATAACGATTGTCCACACTGTTTGGCACTACGACGGGGCTTACCCGTCTGTTGTAGAGTAGAATTAAATCACCCAGGTATCTAGCCATTTAGAACCTCTTTAGAACTACCTCCTTCATTGTCGGATTCAACCTCCTACATGCTTCCAGGGGCTTGTGCCATCTTCTAATAAAATACGATTGCATACACATAGAAGAGGCGGATCCTTTTAGGTCGCTAGAGACCATCAGTGCTTTGTTGTGATCTCGAAAGAACCCTCGATAACTTCTCTTCCTCCATTCACGATTAGGGATGACGAGATAATTCTTTTGGTTCACGTCATTCTACCCAGTATGCATACTTCAAATGGCTAGGTAGAGGTTTTTGTTCCATCTTGGGTGGTTGTTCAATTGATGGAACCGGCGATTTAGCTCCTTCGCCTAGCGATTCGAAGTATTTCATTCTATTGTGCCCAAAGGAATCCATCCACTTAACGTATTCTTCTGACTCGTCACTCGAGTTACGAGATTCCCTCCTCTACTATGAAGCTAGTCTCAAAGATCGGTGAGACCACTTTGACTGTTTACTCTCCAACCTCTATGTCATCCATAAACAAGTATCACTTTTCTGGCAGGTGTCCTCGATGCCTCGAACGCATTGAATTTACTTACTCTTCTTGTACTCTCTCGGTTTGATTACCTTTACTCGTACATCAATCATTGCCACTGCCGGTTCTTTAGGAAAGGTCTTCCCAAGATTATCGGTATTTCTTTATCTTCCTCCATGTCTAAAACTATGAAAATCATTTGAAAGATAAACTTGTCAACCTTTACTAAGACATCTTCTATTCTCGGGTGCTTCAAGATACGTATGGTACGAGTGGCGTAGTCGGTAGACTATCCCAATCCCAAACAGCAAAAATGGATAAGGGCATAAGATTAATGCTGGCACCCAAATCGCATAGCGCTCTCTCAAAAATATACATTTGTTGTGGGATAGTGGCGCTTGGGTCATGAAGCCTGTGACAGTGCTTCCTCGAAGGATGTGTGCATTCTTAGGTTAAGTTCCTTTGTCGAAATGCCTTAATCTTCCTCTTGAGACAAGATGTCTTTCATGAACTTTACATAGCGGGGCATTTGCTCGGACAGCATGTCGACAAATGGGATATGTTTGCCATCTTTTGAAAACATCATGACTTTTTCGTGGTGCTTATCAGGTTTATGTTTCTTGAGGCGTTAATAGGTAGAGCAGATGCATGGCCTTTGTTTCATGAGAGGTCTCGATATTGTTTCTCCTATGGTACATTCTTTGTCTGCATCTTCTTTCCACTCTGGCTGAGTGATCTCTTCAGTCTCTAACTACTCTGATGAAGTTATTGTGATTCAATTCTTTCCCACTTCAGGCGTGGCTTGCTTTAACATGCTCATTCCCATCTCTTCTTGGGTTTAACCACGAATTGCTCGGCAAAGAACCGGTTGCCTTTAAATACATTAAGTTTGCCATTTGGCCACATTGTGCCTCCAAACTTCGGTGTCTTTGCTGATTGTTCAAGCGGGTTGCTTCTGGCTGGCATGTTGCTAGTTTCATTCATGAAAGCGGAATGAGATGTTAACATATGTGCAAGAGCTTGCTCTAAATCCAACTTCTTCTCAGAGGGTGTTTCATTAGCTCGGTTTGATGGCATATTGTTCTGATTATTCCGCCATCCATACCCTTGATTGTTACGACTGTGCAGTTTACGGTTAGTGCGCCGCCCCTTGTCACGATTACGATTAAATTAGTTGTTTCCCCCATACGGTCCTTCTTGTGTGATTGATTACGATTGAACCTCAGCACGTCACTGGGCTTACTCTCTGATGGGTTTCTGTGACATTCCACGCTAATATCTTTGTCCTCCACAAAATTCACGCTCCGGGGTTGGTTTGCTATGGCGTGTTGTTCTGTTGTCTATTTGTTGTTAGTCAGTGCCATGATTGACCCGGATTGTTGAGGGCGCATTGTGCGTGCCGCCTTTGTTCGCGGGTGCGCTTCTCTGGGCCACTGATTGGTGTTGGTTGCGAAAGTCTTCTAAGATCAGATACGCTTGATGCGTGGTTTTCAACTATCAAGCAGCTCCTCGGTGAGGCGTCAATCATTGTTAAGGTTGCATTTCCAGATTCATTATAGAAGGTGTGGACTTGCATCCATCGGTTAGTCGATGGTGGGGACACTTCATAATAATTCGGTAAATACGTCATGCCTCGCCGGGTTCTCCCATGAGTTGTCAGTATTGATTTCTTGCACGAGTTGTCTGATTTTCGTGATGGGAAGAACTTGGTGAAACTTTGCACCAAATCGTTCCATGTAGTAATGGAATCGGTGGTTGGCTGGTTAGCAGTCATTTGGCTCTATCTCAGGAGTGAAAATTAGGAACAACGTAACCTTAGAGCTTCTTTAGTAACTCGGTTGTGATGGTATCGCCAGAGCTTCGAGAAGTTAGTCAAATGCATGTTCGGGTTCTCTTAGGGTAGTCCATGGAACAAGATGTTAACATACGTATTGTAGTGACTTCAATTCGATTGTTTCTTGAATCGATGGTCGTCGATCGTAATCTGATATTGCGTTGGTAACACAAACTCATCTAAGAGCATGAAGGATCGATGCAGGTGTATATAAATGGCTGGCGCTTGATTCCTTAGTGATTCCATTTAGAAACTACTCTTTGGTTCAGTTTGTTCAACACCAAACTCTTGTTCTTCCGTGTTTTCCATGACTATTAGATTTCTAATACAATTGTTCTCTGTTCTCGGCCCGATGCATGCGAGAAGTCTTTACATTTCGGGATCCACCGCAGTGTTGGTAATTCGATCTACATTTGTCGCATGTACTTTCCTTTGAAACTTTGTCTTTACCCAATAACACGAACCAGCAAAACCAAATTACAGCACTTGTAAAATAAACAAAGTAACGAAAAAATTGAAATACTATTTTATGTGCTCTTCTCTATATCAATTTAAACCTTTCCCGAACGAGTGCAAGCAGCCAGTAGAAAGCGGTGTGTAAATTGAATCCTATGCAAGTGCATGCGTAGTGAGTAATATAGTGTACTTAAAATCTGGATGCTCCCCGATCCACGAGGAAGGTGAATTATTTCTGAAGGGTTACGCACCGAGACAAATATACGAATAAATGATTCTAAGAAAGAAAAATTTAAGTAAGCAAGCGCAACTAAGCTGTGTTCTTGTGAATTAATGGTGTTGGCGCCTAGGGTTCAAATCTCCCTATCAGTTCATTGGATTACTTTTCTAAAATATTTATTCAATATATTTGTAATATGTCAATGGCGAGTGATCTTGCCTACGAGATATCTCTCTCGGTATATCAGCCTATCACCAAATGAATAGAATCAGTATATCTCTATCCTCGGCTCGGTATTCCGAATGCTTAAATGTTCTAACCCCAGTGCCACCTTTAGATTAGGAATATCTGTGCTTAGAATGGCTAAAAATTACTCTACCGGATCTGCGAACCACCCTCATCTCTCAGATCTCGGATCTCGGTGCGATTATGCTAACATTGGCGGACATTATCATATAGTGAAATCTGATATAGAGTGAATATAACAAATTAATACTGTGAATAACTGTGAAGATCAACTTCAATCCATTGTATGTAATGAGGTTTTGGTCTTAACCCTAGAAAGAGATCTAGAACATAATGAAAGAAAATATGAAATCGTTTAATAAAGAAAACATCGTTCTAATATCCGAAAATATCAAAAACATGAAAAGCGGTACAAATCCCGGGCACTTCTCGAGGAGCCGTGTCTCCTTTCACGAAACCCGTGCCTGTTAAATGCGCCTCTAGATACCCTAATTTAAAACATTAGTACTTTAAATGATGAGGTGCAGTTTTCGAGATGACGTCGCGGCGTTGTGGCCACACGTCGCTGACGTTAACAGCTTGTCATGTGGAGGCGTCGCGGCGGTAATGATCACTTCATACCGCTCTTCATTGTTCAAAAGCTGCTTCCCAAAAATTTGCTCAAATTCGCCCCATCGTACCTGTATCCAAAACAAACACCACATAAGGAATCTAAACACCAAAAACTATATAACTAATATAAAATCACATGAAAATGAAAGACTGGCGCGAGTAGAATATGAGTGTTTTAGGCACTCATCAATCACACACAGTGCACATCAGTTTTCACCAATAGGTTGAGAAGCTGTATACCTCTTTTTACTTTGCAAAATCGGCCTTAGATTCATTGACTACCCATAATAGGTTTATGTTACCCACAAATGAAGACCAATGGAGTCTTTCAAATGAAAAAGGAAAACCAAAAAAAAAATGAAAGAAGAAAAAGAGAATTCAGTTAACTAGTGAACAACTAACTCCTCTGTTTTTAAACCAAATCCAAAAATCCAAACAAAAAGTCTCACCATTTTCAAACATTGATCACGAATCATTAGGTGGGATGACATCCGTGTCGACCTAGGCAGCTATCTTTTGTAGTAGCTAGACTACGGCAGTAGGATGAACATAGGAAACAAATTGTATTGATTTCAGATCACCCTATCGTGGCACGAATCAATAGGTAAACTGAAATTTCCAACAGGGAAATATACAAAATTCTTGAAAAGACTATAAGCTCCAGCATAAGAGATTGGTCTTTGAAACTTGATGATGCACTCTGGGCATACAGGACTACTTTTAAAACTCCCATTGGAATGTCCGCATACAGACTTGTCTTTGGAAAACCTTGTCACCTACCTCTTGAGCTAGAATATAAAGCTATGGGCCATCGAAAGCTAAATTTTGATTTCAAGGTAGCTAAAGAGAGAAGCTACTCGACTAAATGAATTGGAAAAGTTGAGGAATGAAGCCTATGATAGTGCCAGAATCTACAAAGATAAAACAAAAAAATGGCATGATCAGCAGATTTTGAGGGAAGGAGAATTCAAGAGCGGAGATTAGGTCTTGTTATTGACTCAATTTAAGACTCTTTCTAGGGAAAGTGAAATCGGAATGGAGTGGGCCTTATACGGTAATATCAAGTACAAAATTTTGGGACGTGTGTAGAACCAACCCAATCATGAGGAATTCAAAGTTAATGGTATGAGATTAAAGCACTACCTTGGAAGAAAGTAAATAGAAGAATGATTCTTAGTTACGAGATAGAGAAAATTTGAAGAAGAAGCGAACCTTAGCAGCAAATCCAGGTTAAAGACTAAAAATTGAGCGGCTTTATGGAAGGCAATCCACATCAGTTTGTTTTAAGTTTTTCTTGTTATATTTTCTGTGTTTAAATTTCTAATAGCTTAGTGAGATTTTATTCATTATTGATTGAAGAGTGGGTAAATATTTTTAGTTTTGGAGCCGATGAAAATGTCACCAAAAAAGAGGGAGCATACACAATCAAACCTCAAATCTGCGCAAGAGATAAAAAGGGCGTATACTCTTGATTTTATTTGTTTGTCTACGATATGGCATGATTGAAGGTTTGGGAATTTACTTTGTTACAGTGCTTAAATTTTGAATGTAGTGCATAGTGGATGATTTTTGTTGAATATTTACATGATGAAGATGAATTGATTGTGCTTGCCTTGATTGGATTTGAATAAATTGAAATTCTTTGTGAATTTAATTGTTCGAGGCTAAAAATTTTATGGTACAACATTAATCCAAAGACACAACCATGAATCTTGGAATGGAAATATCTGATGAAAAAGAAAGTACTTGATGAAGCGAGGCCACGACTAAAATAAAGAAAGAAAAAAAAAAAAAAAGCAAGTCGTGACATCAAGTCCCAGGTCGTGACAACATTTCAGGTCGCAACAAAAATCCTTAGGTTGCGACCAGAAAAGTCCAAAACTCAATAAAGTAGGTTTTAAAACCATTCATTTTGGGCGTCCCAGCATTAAAAATAAAATCCATTGCAAATCATTCATTAGGAGGCTCAAAATTAAATGTGAACTCAAATAAGCATAATCATGACATTTGGGCCCAACGTCCATTCAAATTTCCAATCAACTTTAACTCGTTCAAACCTTTACAGTTCTGTATCATTCATTCAGAACCTTTGAAATAAATTGTGACACCCCTATCCCGGGGGTCCCGTTGACAACCCGTCAACCCGCAGAATACTCGTGGATGTCGGGTTACCCGACACCACACACAAAAATCGAGAAGAGTCTCCTTTGTACGGGGAGCTCTACCAAAGTTACAACCTGTCCCAATAATCAACAATGGCCACACATGGTCTATGTCTGCGAAACTACAAATAATGACCGCCCAGGTACACACGTCAATACCTCAAACATATAAGCACATGACCCCTATAAAACCATAGTCCATAGAGTTTAAATTACATCACTCTTATACGAAATAATTTTAACCTATATATATTTACAAAATATATTAAAGCCCTGTCAGGCTTTCTTCATATGTGCTGTCGATGCGGTCGGTAAAGTACCACTTTTGACTTTGTACAGAATGGGTCCCATGACAGGAGTGAGCAAGCCCGATCGTGGTAATCTCACCTTAAGAGTACCTCCCCATAGTGCACATGCAATGATCGTATAATCAAACACATCCAAGTCACGACATACCACGTATCTACACGAATGTCTACATGCCATGAATGAGACTTGACTCACCATACTTATGTACCAAGCTCTCGCCGGCTCATCACTTAATATGGTAGGTAATATATCCGAGTCACTTACGACTAGCTAAATCTCACATATCTCTTACCAACTATGACAATTGTCTGGTATTACCAATGACCCAGTATTGAGCCCTCACCCGGCTCCATTACTGATAAAGTGTCCATTGACAAATCCCAGTCGATCAGAGCTCTATCACACAACCACAGTCTATGTGATAAACATGACCGTGTGTCTTCTTTGGGCAACATAACTTTTCGGGTGATCACAGCGGTCTCTTACACCCTCTGGAACATGATATAGCGGTTCTCTGCAGTGCGCCTCGAGGTTCTCAGACTCCTGAGCAGCCGTTACACCATGAATGAAAACCATTTCCAAACAAAGGTATTTTGTTTTTAACCGTGGACAACCTTGCGATATAAATGGTGGACCGACTCCGATAATCTATATTGTGGACAACCCTCCGATGTATATCAATTGGGCAGACTCCGACGATTGATATTATATGGAGCCGACCTCGATGTTGTAGTGTGGACACACTCAGATCGCCAATATTGTTGGTCAACCCCTACGTTAATTCTCTCAGAAACCACCTCATGCACTCCCTCCTATTGTTCTAGGGTGCCCCAGTGCATATGAAATGCAATGAGCCATTTCCATTTTCTTAACCCGTGCGACTCATTTGGACGTTGTCTTATTAATCAAGCCTTAATAAACACCTACGCGGTGTTGATCCTGTAGTACTTTCCGACACACCATCAAACACCTAACACAGTGTCGATCTCAACTATGCACTCACACCTAATTTCTAGGTTACCCGAGTTGCATATGGAATGCATGATGCCAATTCGACACATTCATGCTAATATATTCACATGCAAATACAGTAACATAATTAAATCACATAAAACATGTTATCTGGAAATTCACGATCAATTACATCAAAAATTAGCTCACATGGGCTGGTGGCAAACTTGACGATTGTTTGATCTAACCAAATGCGTTTCTGTGTGGCATACAGGTAGCAGTCTGGGACACTTTGGCGGGCTTGATTGGCTGGGTTCAAGTGGATATCAGTTATATAAGAGCACCCCTGAAAACCTAAAGACAGCCAATCCAGGGAGCAAACAGAAACACGAGAACACGATCCGGGGCCCCCTTTGAAAATAGTCAGAAAATTACATCATGATTGTCTAAGAGTCTCAAAATTCAGCCCAAACTGTCCGAAAACAGTCCGAAATTCGGCCCAGAACCTAACAAAAGCAGATCCGAAAATTCCTAAAATTCCACACTCGAGTCCAGAAATTTTGAGGACTCAAATTTATGGCCTTTTCTGGCCTCTAAGCCAATTCAAACCATTAAATGGCCTTTGGGCTAGAAATAACACAAGTAGGAAAATTGCACCTCGTGGGTTTGTGAAAACTCAAGATTTTTAGTGTCCACGCATAGCTCTCGTCGCGTAGATCAACTTTGCCTTGATCTGGAAAACCTGCGGTCATTTGGTAGATGCGAAAAAAAAAAACTAAGAGAAAGAAAAAGAGTGTCTCTCCATCCCAGCACTTTCCTCTGACCCTCTCCCCTTACTGCATGATTTTTCTTATTATTAATATAATATTATTATAATTATTATTATTATTATTATTATTAATATTACTATTATTATTATTATTATTACTATTATTATTAATATGTGTGTGTGTATCATTTTGGACTACATATGGTTCATATTGCTTCATCCCGGATAGTTTTACCCCAGGCAATTTTATTTATTTTGATTCATTTATTTTAAATGAGCTTAAGTAGAAATGAATTGCTGACCAGAATTTTTAAGTAAAAATCCAGTCCACGAAGTCAACAGGCTTATTACAGAAAATCGTTAAATATTCGGTGTCTTCGAATTATTGAAACTTTTACGGGTTGATGAATTCGCGAGGCGAATTTAATGGCGTGGTCAGTTTAGGTCACTCGAGATAGAGAATTTTGGTTTGAACCGGGGAAATAACCGTTTACCCTTTGAGAAAAAATTAGATTTTTCTCGGAGTTTTACATAAATTGTTATTAAAGCGGCAACAGAAATCGATGTCTTGATTAAATGAAGTAGTAGTTTGCTTAGTTTCAAAAAGGAATAATTCAAGGAAATTTAATAACTCCAAGATGAAACGATCAAAATTCCTCATAAATTATCCACATCCTCTATTGGAAATAGCCAATATGCCTCAATCCGAGAAAAATCATTCAATTCATTCATCGGAATTTGGAAAAAGAGAATAAAGAACCTTGTATTTCCGAAGCGGCGAGATCATTATAAAGGGCCCGGGAAAGCAAAGGAAAAATAACAACGAGAATAGAGAAACAAGTAGAGAAAAGAAAGAGTTCCCCGAGGTTGCAAACACAGCGCTTATGGAATGAATGGAGTCGGAAAACAAACCAATTCCATTCATTATTCCATAAAGCATTTATTAATAATCAAGAGAGTGGATGATGGGGAGGGTGGAAGAAGGGTTAATTAGAACCCATCATCAGGAGCTCGAAAAGAAAGGAAGGAAGGGCTGAATTTGTTAAACAACGATGCTTGGTAGAATCCTTAGGTCTTGAGAGCTCAAGAGTGCAGAGAATAAATAAATGAAGCTACATCCTTCAAAGGGAGAAGATAGGGTTTTTAGATCAATGAATGAGAGTTTTCTCTAGTTTAGTTATAGTATTATTATTTACAGCAAGAAATCGGATTGTACAATATCAAAATGTTTTGATATTTGAATAAAATTCTTGTTGATTTACAAATTGGATTTGTTTTTAGTTCACAATTATTCTTGAAATTTGTGTTTTGTGTGAATTCACATTTATGAAAAGAATAAGTGCCTTTTCTATGCAATAAATCAAATAAACAATTATGTTCTCTCCCAAGAACAAAATTGCAGGAAAAATAAGGGCGAAGATTAGTAAACTGGAAATTAGGAGTTGTAGCCTGCATGCTTAAATCCAGTTTAGATTTAAAAATTGGAAAATGGATATTATTGATGGAACAAATAACTTGGTTGACATAGTGTAAATAAACAGTGAATAAGTACAAGTCTTGAAGAAACAATACACTTGGTCAACAAAACTCATGAAACTTTGAGAGGAATTAGGAACATCTTACAGGAAGTTCGAGTTAGAGTCCATAGTCCTAGAACTTGTTAGATTATTTATTGAGGTGAAATCTTAGGTAAAAACAGCCAACAAGAAGTGATTGAGGCCATCCTTAGCAGTTTGAGCTTTTCCAAGCCTACCCTCAATATATGCTAAAGCATATCCTCTAGTTCCTTGATTTGAGCCACATGAGCCTTATTTATTCAATAAACAGCAATTGAAAACCTAAATTCCCTTCCTTGCAATAATCATGCAACAAAGAGCCCAAATTATCCAGTTTCCAGTATAGAAAAAGTCTATTATAAAGGAAAAATAAGTTTGGGGAAGGTATTTCTAAATGTTACGGTATGGCGAAGAAGTAAGAAGCGCAAATTAATGAAAAGGGAATAAGTTTTTGTCTTGTGGCCTATTTCCCTTGAACAATTAAGCTCGTAGGGAGTGTTTTAACTCCTAGTACCCTAATACCAACTGGCTATGGGAGTTTGCCTTAAAGTTCTCTAAGAGTAATAGAAAGCCTAAGAAGACAAAACATTTGCACTATTCCCAACCTTAGAAAACGAAGCAAGAGTTCTAGAACAAGGGGAATGGCTGAATAAAGTGCATATGGAAATTCAAATTCCATAAAGATTTCAAAGATGAATCAGGCTAAGATTGAGGAAAATCAACAAATACAAAGAAACATAATAGAGTGAAGGCGAAATGACAAGTGAAAAGGTAGGCTGGGTGATTTGTAAATTAAATTTTCCCATTATCTACCCAATTACCAAAGCCCAACATTACAAGCCTGAAATACCTTATTGGTCTTAAAGGTTGAATTTACATACATTAGTGGAGATCAATATGAAAAACAAGCCTATGGGACTTGACAAAGCGAGTCGAAACTCGAAGATTAATAAATTCAGCATGAAAATGAAAGGATTGAAGACACACTTTTACGAGAACAAGACTTGTTGAATAAACTTTTTAAATACATTATTTCATCAAGAAATTTGTGATAGAAGTGTACCATTTATTATTCTTGAATCGAAACTAAATTTAAAATGATGCTGGTATCTCCTATTTCAAGTTAGAAGGCGGAATGAGAAAGACTGTGGTATGAACCAGAAAAATGTCCTTAAAAATTTTAAGCTTATTTGTCTGAGGACAAACAATTCTTTATTTTCTTTACTTGGGGACAAGCAAAATTTTAAGTTTAGGGGAATTTGATGAGTCCAAAAACTCATCTGATTTTTAATCTATTTTTCTGAGTATATTACTAGATAAATGTCGATTCTTATGCAGAAATGTGGATATTTTACTCAAATTTAATTTTGCAGGAAAATACAGCAGAAACAAAAATTCCCAGCAAAAGACCAGAAGAGACCAGCATACAAGCAGAAATGAAGTCGCAATTGAAAATCGGAGTCGCAACAGGAAGCATATTTGTTCAGTTAAACTCCAGGTTACGGCATCAGCAAGACCAACCTTGATAAAGAAATAGAAGAGTTAATCAAACGAAGTCATAACTTGAAGTGAGGTTTGGGACCAGGATTATCAGAGCAACACCATTCTGAGGTCGCGACACCATTTTGATGCTTCAGTGACGTCAGTGGTATAAATAGAATTAATGACACCACTTTGATGTCGGGACATGGATTAGTGATACATCCCACGAAGTCTCTGAAAACAATAATGCAGCGGTTTTTAAATGAAAGGCTCCATTTGAGGTCGCGACATACCGTTGAGGTCGCGACATGGAAACTGAAACTAAAGTCTCAACATAAAAATTGAAGTTGCTACCATTTATGAAACAAAGACCACAAAAGATGTCGCGAGCACTCATTAGTCGACCTAAGCAAAAATGACGAAGAATCAAAGGTCTTTGACGATTGGGACTACGGCGGAGAAGAACAACATGGTAGCGACATCACCTTGAGGTCGCGACACGGAACTCATTACGAAAGGAGGAACTTGGTTGCAACGAGGTGAGGTTGCGAACAAAGAAAAAGAAATGGACATCAAAGAAGTGTAACATCACCTTGAGGTCGTGACTTGTTGAAACCTGTGAAGCGAAGACCACCCGGTAAGGTGTGACGAGAAAAAGAGAATCGCGACCTGAAGTAATGGTAAGGAACAACAATAGGAGTCATGGCTGGCAGAATCCGACATCACGAAGCAACAAGGAAAAAGAGTCGACTCAGGGCGAGGTAAGCTGACTCGAAGCCGAGAAGAAGAGAAAGATAATGATGTCGCGACATCAAATTTTAAGGAAATTTCTTGATGCAAAGAGGTCGACTAGCGATGTAAGCGACCATTAATCCAAGTAGTTGCAAATAAATCTGGACACCGCGAAGCAGAGTCACACGGCGAATGAGAAAACAAAGGGGAAATCCATGTCGACATCAGCTTTATGGAGTCATGACTAGGACGGTAATTTGGGCTTTTTTCTTTTGGGAATTCCACAGGTTTTTGGGGATTCGGCCATTTTTCTGATATAAATAAACGATTAGAATAGTAAAATTAGCTTCCATCTTCACTACCTAGAAAAGGGAAAAGGAAGACTCGATTATAGTTTAGAGTAGAATTTTATTTTTATTTTATTTTTATTTCTTTTCTAGTTTGAATCTGTGTTTTGTCTGGGGAAACTGATGGGGCTGATGTTTTATTTATGTTATTTTCTTCTTGAAATTACTGCCTGAAAATTTATGAAATCTAGAAAATTTTATGGAATTCATTTTTTCTCAGTTTTGTTGCAATTACAGTGGTCGTACGAGATCGGTACTCCATTTCTTAATTCGCAATGCAGTAATTAGAGCGGCTTTCTATTTGGATTTAATTTACATTCCTTCTACAGTCTTTTTTTTTTTTTTTTTTTTTCACCAATATAAATATGGATAACTAATTTGGGTTCGAATTTACTTATTTGGTGTCGCTTTTGAATTGAATAGTTCCTAATAGTAAAATCGAATACCGGTCAAGAATGTATCTTGTCTAATTTCAGGGGATGCCCTCATTGACACTAGAGACGGAGATTCTGAGGCGAGCATTCTTTTAGGTATGCTAGACTACCGTTGATGAAGTTGTTGAGCTTGCAGTTCATTTTGATAAATCCCCCATTTGCTCATAATTGAAGTTGGAGGGGAGTATTTACCAATATAAATGATCAAAGAGTTCACCTTAATCTAAAAGGACGTTCTTAACCCCGTGTTAGCTGAGATCTAATCAAGGGACAAGGACGACCCCATAGATCTAGAGGTTGAGCCACCTTTTAAGTGGTAGAAACATTGCAAAATCCTGAGAAGGAAATGCAAAAGATCTGCTGTCATCAAGAAATGGGTGTGAAGTATTGAGAAAGAAAAATACCCAAATCTTGTAAGAGAGTTGGGAATACAAGTAGCTAGTTTGATCTTGTCTTTGAGAGAAGCAAGGGTATCCAACCAGTGAATATGGAGAAATCCAATTCCAAAATTTAGGAAATCTTGGATAAATCGGTCATACACAAGAAACGAGCGTGTATTTTTAGTGTAGTAATTATTTGTTTTCATTGTAATTCGCATTAGTTTTTAGTTTCTCACGAGCGAGTTCAGTCCAGTATTTTAGTTATTGTTTGTTTTATTCATTTACTTTGGTTTTATTTTAGTTCAGCAGTGAGTCGGTAGTCTAGGATCTTTGTTGCCGATCTGACCTTCAGTATGAGTTTAGTCCAAATAGCATAGAATTTTAGTTGTTGGGGTAGTTGATCTCGACTCATACCAATCTACACAATGGGAATGATACTGGACTTATTCAGTTTTACTACTTGTAGCCTGTGCACTTGCGGTGCCATAGACTAAACCCTTATTTTTAATCCCATGAACCTTGAAAGAAATATTTTATAAGAAAATTTATCAAAAGTGACATGGATGCCAGAAATGTAAGACTCTTACAACTATGTGAATTTTAGGGTTTTAATTCTACTATATAGAAAAGCGAGCGGCGACACAACAACACACAGCCTAAAAGCCAAAACCAGTTGCGACAGAGGACCACTATCATGACATAGGCCCAAAATAAACTATATCGTGATAAAGAAAGCCTCTATGGTGACCCAGACCGCCCAACATGCCTGGGAACCAGGTCATGACACCGAGAACCCTGTCGCGACACAGAACGATAAAACTCTATCACGTGCGCATGTGAACTGCTATCGTCCGTATCTCGGTCACAAACACACACCCATCGCGTGCGCCCAGGTCGGGTCGTGCGCTTGGCTTTAGGGCCATGTCACGACATGAAAATCCATGTCGTGACATAGGGCCAGCATTCTCTGTCGACGACAAAGAATTCTTGCATAGGAACATTGATGGAATCTTGACTCAATGGGCTATCTATAGAGTCCATGAACACCCGAATTGGAATTCGGACGAAGAAGTTATGACCTTCCGAAGTTTGAGGTCACACATGACTAGAGCGACTTACCCGGCGGCCTACGCCTTTCAGAATGCCTTGTGAAAAGATCCAAAACCAGTGCACTCCCGAAAGGTGGATGAGCTTGACTCAATGGGATTTCCATAGAGTCCAAGAACACCTGAATCGGAATTCGGACGAAGAAGTTATGACCTTCCGAAGTTGGAGGTCGCACATGACTAAGCAGTCTTACCCGGGCAGCCTACCTTACTTACCTGAACGCCCCTTTTCGGAGAGATCCGGCACCCAATGCCATCCAAAGGCATCTATATGGAATCCTAACTCAATGGGATTTCCATAGAGTCCAAGAACACCCGAATTGGAATTCGGACGAAGAAGTTATTACCTTCCGAATTTGGAGGTGTCACATGACTACTTGGAGTCTTACGGGCGACCTACCTTACTTGCTGAACGCCCTTCCCAGGCGAGATCAGGCTTGATACCTTCCATAGGCTTTGATGGAATCTTGATTCAATGGTGATTTGTGCCCAAAAAGTGTTGTTTTGAACCCTATTCAAGATAAGTTTTGAGTGCTTTTTGCGCACTAATCATATCAATTAAGTCAATTGTCATGTGCATGTCCACTTAGTGTTTTTGATATGTTTTCGAGGTTGTTTTGGATAGTTTTGCAGGTTTTTGAGAACTTCAAACAGCAAGCTTGGCTTCTTATTGGTGTTGAATGCAAGAATCCTCGATGATTTCAGGCGACGATGAAATATCGGGATTCAATGAAAGTGAAGGAAAAGTTATCAATAAGAGAAGTGCGGAGAGGATCTTTTGTGGGCAAAACGAGGCAGGAACATCCCGGGATTTTCGCTATGATTGCAAAATTTACAGCAGGTTGCTAAAATTTGCGATCCTAGCGAGGTGGAATTTTCTCTAGGCAGCTAGAGAAATTGCCACAGCTGAAATTTCTTGTGCTAATAGTACTAGTTATTCCTCTCTAAATTTTGATTTAGGCTAGCGAAATTTTGCTAGCTAAGAAATTCAACATTGATATGAAATTTCTCATTTCACTATCTCTTGTAAGAATTTAGCTAGGCTGAGGCCCTCTCTACCATAATGAGATTTTAAGCTATGCTAGCAAATTCCTGCATAGCGAAATTCTTTGTGATTTTGTATTCTTGACCCCAAGCGACCCCATTTGATGTATTACCATTTTGACCTTATGTAAATAATATTTTAGGCATTTTTGTATTTTCACACTTTAGGTTGGACTATATAAGCCCCCATCTTTAGTAACTAACGAGCTTCATTTTTATAAAGTTCTATGACTTTAATTTTAGGGTTAGTTTTGCTCTCTTCTCTCTCCACTCTCTTTCATTTTCTCATTTGCGACCTCTCACTAAAGGAATGACAACTCAGGGATGCTTGTCTAAACATATAACCTTGAAGATGAGGTTGCTAGCTTGGTTTGGGACTCTTTGCAGGTTGTCCTCATGCTGAATGTTACAAGTATTGCATTTATGGAGTCCATATCTTATAAACTAGGGTTAATGCCATTTAATGTTGTTCCTTTGGTCAATACTTACATGCGCTTTAGGGTTAGTGCATGCTTAATGCTAGTACAATGATATCCTTTGATGTCATTTACTTGAGCCATTGAAATGAGGTTAGTGCTAGGGTTTTAATTGGTGGGACTTTGGGCCACTAGCCCTTGTGTTTGACTCAAATAGGAGTGGTTCTAGGGTTAGGTTTTATAGCTAAACAATGATCGGTTTTGGCTTTAACTATATGTCACTTGCCATAATCTGAGAAATAACTTGAAGAGACACTTCGTAGCCCATGTTATCAAGATAGTGACTAAGCCTTCAAGAGTTTACCATTTTCACACTTCACTTCTAGCCATTACGGTCGACGGGTGAACAAACAACCTCCTTTTAACCAAATCCACAAATCCAAAAAGCCTCACCGTTTCAAACAACGATCACCGAATCATTGTGGGATGAAAACCCATCCGTGTTAGGCCTAGACGCTATCTGCGGTAGCATTCTGGGAAGTAGGAGAACTAAGGATACAAAATATTGTTAGATTCCCAATCACCCCCTCACCAGCCAGCATGAATCAAATGGGATTTCAATAGTCCAAGAACACCCGAATCGGAATTCGGACGAAGAAGTTATGACCTTCTGAAGTTGGAGGTCTTACATGACTAACCAGTCTTACTCGAGTAGCCTACCTTACTTGTCCGAACGCCCCTTTCCGGACAGCTCCGGCACCCAATGCCCTACAAAGGCATTGGGATGGAAGCTTGACTCAATGGGCTTTCAATAGAGTCTAAGAACACTCGAATCAGAGTTCAGACAAGAAAGTTATGACCTTCCGAAGTTGGAGGTCACACATGATCCTAGCCGGACGGAACCCATCCGGGGTGAACCCATCCAGGCATACCCAACCGGGGTGACCCAACCGGGGTTAACCCAGTCGGGTGAACCCAGCCGGATAGCCCTTCCACTAGACTATTCAGAGTAAACGGACCATAACTTGGGCTACAAGGTCGATTTGAAATTCGAACCGAACATCGATTTCAACTTCATGTGGCTACAATTTACCTGAAGAATCCATACCCAATTTCCTTTATTTCCTACTCAAAAATCAGTTATAAGGTCCGGTTAATGTTTTCTACCCCCGTGTGACTTCTCATGGTTCAAAATACAATAACCCATTCCAGCAAGGCAAAACAACCACACCTTCATTCCTTGTAACTCTAACACATAAAAATGGAACATAAGGACAATTACTTAGTCGCATAAATCGATCCGGTGTGCGTATGATCTCGGAATCTCGGCCCTATCCAAAGTCTTGGAGAGCGGTTCACGACCACTCATGGCCTCACACAACCCAAGCCATTTGAATGGCCCTTAAACAAGAATTAAACCAAGTAGGAGAAAACCCCTACCTCTTGGAGTTTTTGTCAAAACTCCCCAACTCTGGTCTCTATGCGAAGCCCTTGCCGTTAGGATGAACTCTTCATCTTGCTCCGCCTGAAACCGCCGGTCCGATCATCGGGAAATTTAGAGAGAAGGTTGAGTCTGTCTCTCTAAAACTCTGTCTTTTTCCTCCTCTTTATTTTCTCCTTTGCTTTCTCCCATCCTTTGTTTGGTCAGAGATGGGCGAGAGCATTGGCTCCTTGCCACATGTCCAATTTTCATTGGCTCTTAAGATTTCCCTTTATCCTCTCATCCCTCTACCATGGATTTCCCTCCAATGACATGTTTGACTTGCTCACAGCTTAACACGTGTTTCATCTTGAGCCACTCTAATGCGCCAAGTGTCCCGCACTACTCTCGGTGCCTTGAAAAGCGTGAAATTTCGTTGTCTCGAGTCGACGTGCTAGCTGGATTTCGTGAGACAATTCCAACGGTGATAAGTGGTTTCATCATCCAGAGATCTAGAAAATTTCTTGATTTTGACCGAAATTACCATTTTACCCTTTTTCAGAAAATTAAAGTTTCTCGGGTTTTACACCAAGTACTCTATTTCGAAACTAGGAAACACCTCCCACAGAAAATTTTTCCTTTTGGAAGATACAAGAGTGAAAAAATCAACCTATTGATATTGGAAAACCGAAAAGATTCTTCCAATGTATCATTTTTAGATCCAATGGAATCCATAGGTATAGGAAGAAACTCACATCAAATAGGAATTTTTTCTTTGAAGACCAAATTTTGATTTTTAATACTATATAGGACCACTCACAAAAATAGTACTACACCCTTGATGGGGAAATATCGATCGCTTGTTGAACCCTGTGGATTGTGTGAAAGTAGGATACTCCAAATTCAAGGTTTAAAGAGTTTTATAAAATGTTATTGGTGATAAAAATATGAATGAAAGATCCCAGTAAGTAATTGGGTCATAAATATAAGAAATAGTGAGAATTCTCGATCTCTCTTAATAACTCTCTCAGTTTGAAAATTCAAGGTTTGAATTGATGTCCTTTCATTGATTCCTCCTAAAATACTTATCCTAAAGGTTTCATTTCAATTGGAATTTGGTTATTCACTATGTACGAAGATCCCCGTTAAGCATCCATGGTTGAATGGTTAAAGCGCCCAACTCATAGTGTGTTTTTGGTCATTAGGTTATTCCCTCTTTTAGATGCCTACGGTAATGGGACCCTCCAATAAGTCTATTGGAATTGGCTCTATATCAATGGAATCTCATCATCCATGCATAAAAAATTGGTGTGGTACATTCATATCATAACATAAAAAACAGAAAGAACTAGCATTCTTATTGTGTAAGACCCGAGAAATTCCAATTTTTGGAAAAAGGGCAAAATCGTAATTTCGATTACAAAATTGTTATTTCGGTTAAAAATCCGAAATTTATTATCTGGATCTCGGATGATGAAACGGATTTCATCGTTGCAATCGTCTTGCGAAATCTATCTAGCATGTAAAATTTCGTAAAATTTCGAGACAGTCAGAGTTGACACGTTTATCGTGGCATCGCATTTTAGGTCTTAAGTAAAGCGATTTTCGATAAATGAAAGCCACATATAACATGTACTCATGTATGCGTGAAGTGGTATGAGTAGAGAAATAATAATGAAAATGGGCGACCGAGATAGTGCAGATGTGCCCAGGAAATGAAGGGACATAATGGTCATTTTGCAATTTGATTTAAGTCACAAAATGACAAAATAGTGTACATGACTCTTCTTCTCCAAAAAAAATAAGAACAAAACGTGGGAAATAGCACGGGTTGATCCAGTAGCCGAAAATTGAGATTTTCTTTAGAGAGAGAGAAACTTCTCTCTAAAATATCATCTACTATCAGCCATTGGTCTTCGGGACGAGAAGGAAGCGGCTCACGCGGAAGGCGCGCGATTACGCAATGAATTTAGGGAGTTTCTCGAGCTCCTTGAGGTAGGGGTTTCTCCTACTTGGGTTACTTTATTTAAGTGTTTTTCAATATTTCGGTGGTATGAGGCCTTGAGCGACGCGTTTGATAGATCCCGAACATGGGACCGAATTGTCTAATTTTTAGACAGGTGCAGCCCGTAGCTGTTTAGGGGGCTTTTGGTTGGTAAATCATGAAATTTGTAAAATAAATCATGCTTTTGATGTGTGAAGAATTAGGAATGGCCGTGAATGGGTTTCACTAAGGAACCAGTGATTTGTGATTTTTAGAATAGTAATCGAGGTTTTAGCTATTCGAAGGGTTTTCTCAAAAATATATTTTGTGAATTAATGTGTTTGATCAGTGATTCAAGTTGAATTGCTCGTGTTTGATCATTAGCCATTGAACTAATTTTGATGTATGAAATGAATTTACATGACATGATTGTGTGAATTGATTGTTTTTTAAACCATATGCATGTTTATATATTTACATGTGAATTAGGCTTGTATTTAGGAATTAGCATACATGCATTCCATATGCCTTTGGGAACACCCTAGGACTATAGGAGTGAGTGCATGAGATGAGTCTACAGAAAATGGTCCGGGTTGTCTAAAAATGGTAATTATCGGAGTAGTCCAAGCTGCAAAATATCAATGCATTCGGAGGCTGACCCAGTGTCTCTCTGCGTCGGAGGTTGTGCACAAACAAATAAGCATAATAGTGCCGTCACGAGGTTTAGTGAGTGTGAGGAGTTAGTGAGGACTCGGGGTATAGGTGATCGACTAGACATTCAAGTAGGATCACACATTTGCTTGAATGTGTGTGTTTATTTTGGAACATTGTCTTTGCACTTGGGTGGAGGAATAGCCCACTTAGGGTGATTCCCTCCTTGAGCATTAGCTCACTGCAATCGAGGATATTGTTTTACTGGTGCAGGGAGCGAGTGTGAGGGGATGGCTAGTCTTAGAGACTAAGGTTGTGAAGAAGATGGGTTGTGGCTTTGATGATTTTCTACATGTATTAAATTCTCTAATTTTGATATATGTGTTGTATAAAATGGGTATTAACTCTTAGAACTATTGGACATAGTTGGTATGTTTTACAGATATTGTTATGAGTATTGTTTATGGGTCTAAGTAGCCGTTTTACTCATGTGATGATATATTGGACTATTTGGGACAGGTATATGCGGGTATTGTATTTGAGTGAGCTCAGTCTGAAAGGGGACTTTGCGATTTTAAATGAAAAATGTCGAGGTCACGAGCATTCCAGCGAGTATTCAGCGGGTGTGGGTAGTCAAGGCCCCACAGGTTTTGGGCGTCGACTTGGTATCAGAGCTTAGGTATACGAATACCTAGGGAGCTCGGGTTTGGGTATCCATCACCACTATGTGGTTTGATGTTCGGTTTAGGTATGAGATTACCTAGGAAATCACGGGATAACACTAGGACACGGCATGCATGTGTTTGAGGTGTTTTGTGTGATTTGATAAATTATGTTAATGTGAAAATTATGCATAACATGAATAATAATGTGAAATCATGGTTTGTTTTGTACTATGTGTGCTTAGTGATTAGCACTTAGTGTGTTAGAGAATTATAGGCTCAAAATTTTGGAGTTCTGATAGCTTGGAAAAAGAAAATAAGAGAAAATAAATTTTATAAGTTTACTTGGTTTAGGTGAAAAAAAAAAATTTCTAAGGTTTAAAAGTTGTAAAATTGAAGAAAATTGAATAGAATAAATTTTTATAAACTTTATTTGATATCTTGAAAATAATAATGAAAAACATATATAGAGTACTCATTTTTATTTTCCATTTGTTGGAAATAATGAAAAAAAAGATAATAAGGAAAAACGAAAAAAAAAAAAATTTGTTTAGACCCTGAAATGGGCTACTCCCCATTGGACATGAAAGCGGTCACGAGCGCTGGGCCGGCACAGTGATGTTCTTGAGTCGATGGGCTGTACGCTTGATTTTCGGCTGTTTTGACTCGGTTTGACTCGGTACTGATCTGAGTCAATTTTGGACATTGCGTGAACTGGTTCATAGACACTTTTTCATCACATAATTTTTTATTTTTTTTGTTAGTGAAATAAAACGAAATAAAATCAAATAATTTAGACAAAATTTTGAAAAATAGAATTTTCAATGAAATTTATAAAATAATTTTTTGAAAACATAATATTTTAAATGCAAAATTGATTGCCACATTTATAAATGCAAGAACTGATAGTATATAACCCCGATTTATGTGTATGATTAGTGTCTCCAATTTGTGTTTATGCCTTAGAATCTTGTGCGAAAATTTGCTTGTCATGTTAATTGTGTAGATGGTTAGTAGAGACGAGGACGTGGGGGCGTCCACGAGAGGGCTGCTGATCGAGCACCATAGACATTTATTGACCCGGCCGGTGTTACGACCCGGCGAAAAGCCTTTCTTGAAATTTATGTGAAGATGTTGCGGCCATTGCCTCGCGCGGGCGCATAAGCAGTGGTCGGGGAGGTCCTGGTAACCTCCGAGGAGATTTAGGCACCACCCTCAGGCATTCACGGGGAGGGCAGATGGTGGCGGACCATTGGTTTGCGGATCGAGAACTATCTTGGAGGCTATGAGATCACCTCCGTCTGACCGGGATCGGGTTAGATGCATTCGGTAGGCGAGGCGGTATGGTGGAGATGGGCTGGGACTTCTAGGGCAGGGGTTATGACATGGCGGAGTTTGGAATTTGTTCGCGGTCAGTACTTCGAGACTACGAGGCATCTGAGGCTCGGGGAGTTCCTAGAAGTAAGCGAGTGACAGCGTGATGGACTACATGGCTAGATTCATAAAGTTAGCCCGATTCTGAGATAGTTACGTGGCCTGGGCACAGCGAGGTGGGAGGTCGAGAATGGAATTTGAAGTTGTCCGTTCGGGCGGGATATAGGAACCGCCTCTGGGACATGGATTCCATGGTTGGGAATGACCTTGACCATAGATCGAGAGATAGAGGATGCTGCGGAGCGCAGGATCTGCGGTGTTGCAGGCAAAGGAAGGATGGTCGGTCTTCTTCCAGTTGAGGAAAGCGAAAGCTTCTAGTTCGCACGAGAGATCAAAGTCGCGGCAATCCCAAGCGGGGGACAGGTGAGTTGTAGTGGGCGGGGCCGGATGGTGTGCTACCATTGTTGGCAGCACGGACACGCCAGGAAGTTGCCCCGAATAGGGATCGGTTTTGGGACATCGAGTCAGGTCGATGCGAGACGGAGAGGGCGCGATGCGTTCCTCCTGGCGTGGTATGCGCGAAGGCCGGTCGGTTCGAGGGGAACTCTGCGGGGCACCTCACATTTCTGAGCGAGGCCACAGAGCCGGGTATAGGTAGAGCGAAGGCAGGCCATGACGAGGCATCGGGGTTTGGCGTGTCTGCCGTCACACGCGGGAGGCTAAGTCGGCCAGATCAGCACATTATATAGGGTGATAGGTTTTGCTATCTACGCTATGGGGTACAGAGTGTTATTTGATTATGGTTCTTACGCATTCATTCATTCTTTTATCATTTATGATCGAGTTGAACTTAGAGTCGAGACCTAGGATGAGCTCAGATGAGTTCCCTAGGGATTGGGGCAGTATCAGGATGATATGTCGAGGTTGCGTAGTCGAGATCTCGGACTCTACTAACAAGGACCCGAGGATCATGGACATGTCGTGAGTTCGATGTCATCCTAGTGGATGGATCACGACAGCCATGTGGTCAGTATCGATTGTGAGCGCATTTAGGTTACCGCCACACGTAGGACGGGTACTGCGGTGGTGTTTCAGTGAGAGACAAACACATTTTTCCCCAAACAAGATATGAGTCCGTGTGTCAGTGATTGCCACGGTCACAATGAGCCTTATTCCTAGAGATCTAGGCGCAGACCGCACTTAGATCTACCTCGAGTGGTTTGGGCAGTATGATGTTTTTCCGTATGAGCTACCCGGACTACCTCCACACAGATGTGACTTCGGCATTGAGTTACACCTGGTACTTCACTCCATCTCTATGACTCAAGATAGGATGGCACCAAATGAAGTCATAGAACCCGTAGTCCAAATAATGCGAGCTACCGGACAAGGTTCATAAGACTCAGCACTTCACCATAAAGGCTCGTCTCGCTTAAAAGAAGAATGACAGCACTTCTTCGATCGTGCATCACCATGCATTAGCCAATGGTGAGTTACGATCAAGTGAATCGGTACCCATTATCGAGGATCGGGACGATTGTTTGATCAAGCCGATAGGAGCGCAAGTCTACTCCCAAGATGTAATTTCGCACTAGTTACCATCGCCTGAGGGTTAGGATACAGATATCTTTAAGACAACGCTTAGACACACATGGCACTTGAAGTTTACAAAGGATGCCCTTCGGATCACGAATGCGCCAAGAAGATTCACGGATCTCATGCATGTGATATTCGAACCCTATTTAGATCACTTAATATACTTCGTGGATGACATCTGGATCTACTCCTAGTCGAGTGGAGCGAGTATCACTTGAAGATCGCTTACAATGTCGAGAGACCATCACCGCACACGCCCAAGTTCCGCAAGTAGTTCTGGTCTATCGAGGTGAGATTTTTGCAGACACGCCGTGTCGCATCGATCACGACCTAGAGAAGGTCGAGGCGCTGATGATTCGGGCGCAGGCCAAGTCATCTCCTTCGAGACACGAAGCTTCGAGATCGGGCCGAGGATTTCTCCATGATAGCAAAGACTCATGACTAGGTTGACCCTAAGGAGGTCAAGTTTGATCGGATGACCGGCGCAAGCGAGCCATTCCAGGAGTTGAAGAGGAGACTTACTTCATCCCATCTTGATAGTTCCACAGGTACACAAGTATTGTGACGCCGAGGGCCGGATTCGGGATGTGTTTGATGGGAGTCCGAGAGGTAGTAGCTATGGTTCTCACAAATAAGAATCACGAGTAGAATTACCCCACACACATGGAGTCATGCATCGTAGTCTTCGCCTCAAGATTCGCGCCACTATTTATCCTACGAAGAGTCGAGCGCATTTTAGACCATGTGTCTAAAGTATATTTTCACGCAATGGGACCTCCTCAATATGAGGCAACGCAGATGGATGGAGTTCCTAGAGTGATTATGACTTCACTTCGCATTACCATCCCTGAGGCAACGTGGTGGCCGATGCACTCACCGGAGTCACGAGGAGCGCTGGGCTAGTATAGCTTCTCCGGAGTGGCGGATGCTCGAGACTGTGGGACAGTTGGGGCTACAAAGATAGCCGAGCGCACTCAAGGTACCTGGGATTTTATTCCTACACCGCCTCGTTTGAGCAGAGTGATCGAGTCCTAGCCGCAGACGCAGAGATAAGGTCCATCGTGACCGAGTACGCCAAGTACGGTGACGCAGGGTCGAACCGCTCACGCAGCGGTAGTCTTCGATATAAAGCATTTCGTAGTGGTTCCCAGTCGAACGACATTTCGAGAGTGAGATTCGTGGAGTTTCACCGGCTTCGATTCATTGCATATCCGTGGTACGAAGATGTACCAGACCTTCGCCGTAGTATTACCTGAGCTAATGAAGAGACGTAGACTTTGCTCGACGACGCCTCACGGCCGCCAGGCCAAGGTCGAGCACCGAAGCCAACAGGCTACTCACCCATCGAGGTGGCCGAGTGGAAAGCTGGAGCACGCCACGATAATTTTCATAACCACCGCCACGACGCAAAGCAGGCTACGACGATTACGGGTGATGCTGGAACCCGCTCACGGTCGGCACATTTTCTACCTCGCAAGGACGACCTTCGCCTTAGAGAGATTCAGCCGGTTATACATTCGAGAGATAAATCTCGCTACATGGAGTACCGCATCCATAGTGTCGGATAGGGACCGAGGTTTAGGGCCCACTTTTGGAAGAGTTTCCAAAGGCTATGGGCACACCTACCGACTATGAGTACAACGCTCCACCCCTGACATGGTCACCTGAGAGATTATACATATTAGAGGACATGCTACAGCATGCGTCTCGGATCATAAGGGCACTGGATGAGCATTTCCGTCTTGGGGCTGAATTCTCCTACAACAATGTATCAGAGTATACAGATGGCAATCGCATGAGGATCAGACGGAGGCTACTTGTGTCACCATTACGCTGATCGAGGTAGGAGAGCTCCATCACGAAAGGTCCCGATTTGATTAGAGACACCTCCGAGAAGGTGAGCTAATACCCATTAACGCATTCTCACGGGCCGTATCAGGCGGTTATGCGCATGTGCGACGCCGACCCAGAGTTTGAGGTCGGGATCACGCCTTCTCGAAGGTGATGCCTAAGAAATGAGGGTCGTGTTCCCAGAAGGGAGGAAAGTTATCGAGGTTTACCGACCTTTCGAGATATTCGAGAGGGTAAGCACTATTACAGATTACTGGGCAAGTACGTCACGATGTCGTGTGTCCACGGCAGATTTCACGCCTCCACGGCCCGTAAGATACTCCAAATCCAAATTTCATGTGGTGGATCGGGGACGTGACGATGTCGACACCGATGGACCTTGAAGAGGGGCCAGCATTTTGATAGCCGTGATCGTGCTTTGGCGACGCAAGAATATGAGGCTAGTGAGGGTGCTATGGCGGCACTATGGAGTAGAGGAGTCAACGTGGGAGCGCGAGGCCACGATGCGGGCTACCTATCTCTTTTTGTTCAGGGATGAAGGTACGTGGTTTAGTCGTTTAAGATTTAAATAACTCGCATATGCATGGCAGAGTGCACGCCAGATATGCATGTGAGCGATTAGATCGGTTCGAATTTCGACTTAAATTCCTTTTATGGATGGAGAAAGTAAGACCCAGAAATTCTACCTCCTTCGAAAAGCGGCAAAATCGTAATTTCGATTGCAAAATTGTTATTTCTGCTAAAAACTGAATTTATTCTATGGATCTCATGACGAAACGGATTTACCCATTGCAATAGTCTCAAAATTTAGGGTAAGCACGTAAAATTTCTCAGAAATTCCGAGACAACAGAAGTGACACGCTGGCGTGACGTGATTTCTACGGTCGTGAAAACGCATTTTCTACGCGACGAAAGTCACATATAACATGTACTCATGTGCCATAAGTGGTATGAGTGAGAGAAATACCGAAAATGGACCGAGATAGTGCAAAATGTCAAAACTGGGAAATGAAGGGACATAATGGTCATTTTGGAATTTGATTTAAGTCACAAAATGACAAAATAGTGTACATGACTCTTCTTCTCAAACAAAAATAAGAAAAAAATGTGGGAAAGAGCAGGGGGTTGATCCAGTAGCCAAAAATTTAGATTTTCTTTAGAGAGAGAGAAACTTCTCTCTAAAATATCGCGGGATCCGACCGTCGACGCCTTCGGACGAAGGAAAGCTCGCTTACGCGAGAGGCTTCGCGTGGGCACCGGATTTCCAGTAGCTCTAAACTCCTCGAGGCAGGCTTCCTCCCTACTTGGGTTTTACACTTTATTTAAGTGTTTTTCAATGTCGGTTAGTACTTGCGCCCGAACGGCCATGCCTGACGGTCCCAAACACGGGACCGAATTATTACAATTTTTTTTGGAGCCAAGGTGCAGCCCGTAGTCGCTTTTAGGGGCTGCTTGGTTGGTAACCGCCAAATTTGTGAAATAAATCATGCTTTGATGTGAAAGAGGCCTGAATGGCTTGAATCATGGGTTCACTAAGTGAACCATGATTTGTGATTTTTCGCGAATAAGAATCGGCGGTTTCACTATTCTCAAATGTTGTTCTCAGAATATATTTTCGTTAATTAATGTTTTCGATCGAGCATTCAAGTCGACCAAGCCGTGTTTGATCATTAGCCCAAGAAGCTAATTTTTGATGTATGAAATGAGAATTTACATGACATTTATCAGGTGAATTGATTGCTGAAAATATATGCAAGTTTATATATTTACATGTGAATTGATCAGATTGAATCGCATACATGTACCATATGCACCGGAACACCTTAGACCATAGGAGGAGTGCATGAGATGAGTTTAGAGAAATGGTTCGGGAGGGTTTGCTCCAAAAAACGTTAATTACATCTGGAGGTTACCCAAACTAAAATATCAATCACGTGAGACGGCCCAATCGATATACTTCCGAGGGTAGTCCACACATAATATCAATCGCCTCTGAGACTCCACCCAATTGATATATACACATCGAGGGTTGTCCACAAACAAATAAAGATAATAAATTTCACACGAGGCTTAGGGCGAAAAGGAGGTGTTTCGCTGGCGACTCAGACGAAATGGACGCACAGACATCTGGGCAAAGATCACGCACTGGGTTTGAATGTGGTTTATTTGAGCATTGCAATCGCACTTAAGTGGAGAGGCCCACTTAAAGGTGATTCCACTATCGAGCATTAGCTCACCCTACCGAGGTATATTATTTACGTACAGAGCCGCAGGTAAGGACGCCGCCCTGAGATCGAGGTTGCAAGAAAATCGGTCATAAGCCATGATTTTCTACATGTACAATTTCAATTTTGATATACGCTGTATAAGAGTAAATTATTAACTCTGTAACTATTGACGTAGTCAGTCCGTTTTACGATATTGTTACGAAGATTGCTTACGCTTGCCGGCCGTTTCTTTTTACCTTACGCGACGATATATCGGACTGCTCGGGGACGTATACGCAGTATTGTATTTGGTACTGACAGACCTAACTCGTGATACCCCCTCCAAGGTTTCCCCGTGGTTCCGCCTTGAGTTCCATTGTACAATCCCTGTGGAAATTTTAATAAATGTGACCCCACCTAAAGGAGAAATAAACGCATGCGCACCACAACACCACATATAAAAATATATATATAATCCACTACCGATCCATCCAACCTGTAGGTCATAACCACAACATACACAGTGACTCATATGAGTTTAATACTATCATCGAAAGCATTCTAAGAGTATTTCCAGAAATTCTAGTGGTTACAAAATAAAAATAAATAGATCCAACAATCCAAGACATGAATGGAGTAGGTACTACAAACTGTCAGCAGTAAAGAGTGGTGTTGAATCGGGTGCGAAAAGTTCCTCTACGAACCATTCCTACCTGGGGTGGGAACAAGATTAAACAATAAACGTGGAGAAATAAATCTCAAAGGAGTGCATAATTTATACAAAATAATGTTTTCCTTTTCAAAATTCCTTCTAAGCACCCTTCCACTCTTTGCACGTTCCCGTTTTAGCAAACATTTCACAAAACCCACTCTTACCAAAGCCCAAATACATGTAAATCATGCTCAATAATTTGGCCGATTAATAAAGTCAAGAACGCTATAACTGAACCCGCACACATCATAAGTCAAACAATCGCATATAGTCACCATGAAATAAAGTAGCCATGAAGTGCACCATAATCATAAGTATTTAAAATAGTTATACCATATTTAATAAAAATCGATAACCGTCCATGCTACCACATAACCATCATAAACCGCTTCAGAAGTCGACCTCACGTAAAGACCGTGACAACCAACGAACTCCGTATACACCCGCCATCACGCGGGCAATCCAACCAACCTCCAGACCGCCATCAATGCGGCGAATTAACAAACTCCGACCCGGCCATCACGCGGTTAGAATCCGCAACAAACCTCCGCGTAGGACCACATCACGCGTCGAATAAACCGCAAGCCCTACCATCACGCGGGCACCTAATAAACCTCCGAGTAACCCGCCATCAATGCGGGCACCCAACAACCTCCCGTAACTTGGCCATCACGTGGCACTAATAAACCTCCGTAAACCTCCGGGCTCTCAATACGTGGCACTAACAAACCTCCGAAAGTGAACCCGTCCATCACGTGTCCTCTAATAACCCCTCCGTAAACCCGATCACGCGCACTATCACGGCAAGTCTCTAGCCATCACATGACACCTAATATAACCATTCCCATTCTCATGTACTTTCCACACATCAGATTAGAGTCTCCATTCCACAAAATCGCAAGATCCACTTTTTCTAAAACAATAATTTTTCAAGATAGTTTACCACCTGTATCCACGTACCCAAAATATACAAACATCATTGACTCATCCACGAACACAAGCAGAAACTTTCGAATAGTTAAAATATTGAAGAAATTGGCACGCAACAATAACGTTGCTTTTATGCGAAATCAAGTCATGTTTGAATGCAACCAACCATAGTGATCAAAACAAAGATATACCTAAAGTGAGTATTTAATCATAATGTATATATCAATATAATAACCCAAATCATTTAAAACATATAAACCACTCTCACACATCCACGAACACCGTAAACTCCTTAAATATTTAACATTGACAAAATTGGCGACATGAAACGATAACTCACAGAAAACCGACATTTTCATTTATGCACAACCAACCGTCCGATCAAAATAAAGCTTTATATACGAAATAATCCAACCGCAAATATATATCATAATAATACCCCAAAACATTCTAAAAGCAAGTAAACCACTCACGTACTATACGCCAATTGCTCCCGTAGATCACTTCCCATTCCTACGAGTCGCTCAGAATATAAATAAAATACCACTTAGACTCCCATAATCAGAACCAACAATACTTAACGCCTGCGCGCCGTATCAATTTTTAACTATGAATCATCATAATTGGACTCCGACAGTCCACTATTAATATCAGGGCCCTATAAACCGACATCTAAAATCGCGCCACCCGAGCTAATTTTTCGAAATTGAACCGTCCAATAATTCCTAAAAATATCCAATTTCACTAATACAACTTCAATTTTATCAAATTTGACCAATCGGTAGTCTATTTCAGTCCCGAATTCACCTGCACCAATCAAAACAACCTAAAAATGGAACCTAACCAAACGATGTCCAAATTTGACAAACCATATCAACTGAAGTTCAGTTGGCACTGCGAACTCACCTGCATTCATTACCTTGGTCAAACAGTTGCTGTGGTGGCTTAAAACCCTGATCTGCCTTCTACTCGATTTTGTTTTCAAGAGAACTTCCAAACATGGCGACCGCAAAAGTGACCGCGCAGATGGAGTTCAGAAGGTCCAAAATGGTAAGAGCTATGGGGTGGCCTGAAATGGCCGGAAATGGCCGGAAAACTGGAAACTTCCTTGCAGACTCATTTAGGCCGCCGCCGCTTCGCCGGCCCGATCCCGGCGCGTCTGGCGGCGCTGATCGCAAATTTCACGGTCGGCTTCGGGTCTGATGTCCTCTTATCCCTCCGGCGCGTGTACAGCAACCATGGCTACGGTACCTCGTTTTGGCGCACTTCCACGGCTCGCAATTACCAAAACGACCCAACTCGGCCACAAGTTTTGTTTTCTCAGTATTCGTAGCCTAAATTACTGCGCTGCGCTTCATTCTCAAGATCCAAAAGCATGCTTATATAAAGCCTGCGGCCGCTTTCTCGGCAAAGATTCCGCAATACCAAAACCGATAAAATATCAATGCTTGAACTTACCAGACCATAACTTCTTATCCGTAAGCTCCGATTTTGACGCTCTAATTGGCCTCGTGAACTCGCACGACGAGCCTACGAAATGGTGTCTCAAATAACCCCAAAATTATTCGCCCTGAAAAAGTCAACTTGGCCCCACCTACTACCGTCGGGTCAATTTGGTCAAAATGGTCAAACTCGTCAAACTTGCTTAAAAACCAGACATTCACATGTCATTACGTATTCCCCATACAAAGGATACTCCTCGCCCCGATTCGTGAAAAATGCCCGGGTCACCCGACATTCACGAGTATTCATATCGACGGCACAATCCGACCCTGCTCAAAGGCTACATATCGGTACTAGAATTCATAGGGAAGAAAATAGATTTATGGATGGCATCAAATATGCAGTATTTATAGACAAAAGTATTTAGTTGTTAGGGAAAAATCTATATAATTCTAATGTCGAATCAGGATTAACTAGGATTGAAATAAAGCATTAGGTCGAACTCTTCTTTGGTGTCAAGGTAATAGCTATGAATAGTCATCGACTACCGGGAAAGGGTAGAAGAATGAGACCTATTATGGGGCATATAATGCATTACAGACTTATGGTCATTACACTTCAACCAGGTTATTCTATTCCACCTCTTAGAAAGAAAAGAACTTAAATCAAAATACTTAATAGAATGGTGTTACATTTATACAAAGCTTCTACCCCTAAGCATGCACAGAGCCATAAACAATCAAGTGAACGAATCCATGAAATACCTGACTTATGGATAACATAATCATTTAAAGGTCGTAATGTCGCTAGAGTAATCATTACCATGTAAGCATGTGAGGAGGAGGTCATAAGTGTTTATACCATACAAAATCAATTCTTCGACGAATGAAAAAAAGACATAATGGTAGAATAGTAACCATAGAATACGACCCTAATCGAAATGCATACATTTGTCTCATACACTATGGGGATGGTGAGAAGAGATATATTTTACATCCCAAAGGGGCTATAATTGGAGATACCATTATTTCTAGTACAGAAGTTCCTATAAAAATGGGAAATGCCCAACCTTTGAATGCAATTTGAACTATTTATTTATGTAATTGGAAGTAACCAATTATGTCACACCCATTCCCTACCGAATTCAATGAAGTGGATCCGAACCGAGTTCGGGACGCGAGACCATGTACTGGGACTCTTTACCTGCTAATTAGACATTGGTATATCCAAGTCTTGTAATATATCAAAATCATATACAAAGTCCAAATGGGGTACCACCGTAGTGGTGGTTACAAGGTCGACATACAAGCACTTTCAAGTCCCATTTACATATTCAAAACTATACAATTACAATTATTGATCGCAGTGTGAAACCTACAGCCGATTTAACCCCTACTCGCAGTTGGCCTGACGCACGCGTTCTCGACGTCAGGTACCTACACGATTAAACCCGTGCTGCTTTACGCTTTTAGGAAACATATATAATATGCATGCATACGCTTATAATAAGCATATAACAGCATGACGTAATTTCCTCTACGATTCGCATAATGGACTTATACAAGTAATTACGCTATCACTTTAATTTATGCTTACAATCTGACTTATGCTTATTCTATATAAAAGTACCAGAGCATTTTCACACATACAAAGTTCATTATAATTAAGTACCTTAGGTACTATTAATTATATTGTATTACAGATTCTATATATTTATTCAAAGTTCCCGTAGGAGTTATGTAGCCTTTTACCATATTCATAAATACCAGAGTAGCTACAGATCGTAACGATACACCTTCATTTCCTCTTATTCATTATTCAAGTAATATCATATAATCATGGGAATACGATCCGGTTCTACAAAAGTAGGCACACGCAACAGGAGTGTCAGAAGACTACTGCCAGGAGCTGTCGGAAAGACTAATCAAAACGCGGCTAACCACGCCAGCCAGAGTGCCGGCACCAATCGCGATAGCCGGCACTGCCAGGAGCGCCGGCACCAGGAGTGCCGGCACTGCCAGAGTGCCGCCACCGCACAGGAGCGCCGGGCACCAACAGAGTGCGCCGGCACCAACAGAGTGCCGGTACTGCCAGAGTGCCGGGCACCACAGAGTGCCGGCGACCAGCAGGAGTGTCGGCACCAACAGATAGGAGTGCTATGTCGCTAATAACTGTCTCTGTATTTATAATTATATGAGTTCAAAAGAATCTTTACTTATCTTATTATAGGCATTCTAGCCACTTACGTGTTCACAGACAGATCAGATTATATACTGGTAAGGTATGATGCATATGTAATCACACCTTATTCATGTATTCTTATTATTCTATGAATATACTTTACCCGGGAATTGGAATCAATCCAATCGGATCATCCAAACTAAAGTTATGGCATTTTCATTCCAACTAGTCATTTTACCGATTTTTACCCGAGGGACAGTTTTAAATACTCATTTTTCCGGGGTCTTAACTTCATATTTGGCACTATATATTTGTACCCTTTTTAAATTTAAGGTGCTAAGGGCTTATTCCAACTGGAATCACCTTAATTCCGAGCACCTGAACCTCGCTACGTCCAAACAACTCGAATCCACTTATGATCAACTCCGATGCAGGAAATGGCTTGCACATACCCCACTTTGAGGAATTTTGGGATATCTAGAGTCCGAATTTGAGATACTCTATTAAATATGTTTTGTTCTCCTTGAAGTCTATTTTAATTAGCCACTTGAATCACTCAAATCGATAATAAATGAGCAAGTTATGGCCAAAATACAAACCCCGGCCGTATTAGGAAACTGCATCGTGGTACCTAAGACACCTCTAAAGTGTACCCCATTAATTTCGCCAAAAATGACCAGAACCGAAAGTGTACCGGTACAAGCTCAAAGTGTACCGGTACACTCACCCGAAAATGCCCAGAATGGGTATTTTCTCCCCTTTTTCATACACTTTCATCCTTATATCACTCCTAATGCATCCTTCATCAAAAACTAACATGGAATCCCTCCCAAGAACTCCACAAACACTTTTAATTTGCAAAAGAATCCTAGGATTCATACCAAAATTCACCCAATTCTACAAATCCTTGGAATTTTGAAGGATTCCATATCCACTCATTATCAACTAGGGCTTTTCAACCAAACTTCCTTAAATCTAGAGTTAGAATGTTTTGCCTAGCAAAACCCTAGAGATGGAACTCCAAATGGACTGTGTTCAATGGAAACCCTAGCAATCCATATACTAAGTAATTTCTATACCAAAACATGCTAAATCCATAGTTTGTACCTTGCTTGCTCCTCCTCCTTCCTTCTCTTCTTTCTCTTCTTCTCCTTCCTTTTTCCTCCTCCTCCCGTAGGCTTCTTGTTTGGAGACCAAAAATGCATTTTTGGTCTCCACACCTCTTTTTATAATAAAGGTTTTTGATTATTTCTTTTAATCCCCCCCAACTTCCATTAATTACATTAAATTCTTATTATTCATACTTTGGCCTCTAATCTTATTAATTCATATCTTTGATACCCTTCGACAATTTTTACTTATTTTGTCCATTAATTGTATAAAATTTTCTGGTTTCTAACCTTCCATATTTTAGAATTAAATTTACTTAGAAATTCACTATGCTACGAAATACCCTAACATGTTGAAAACAACTTGGGTATATTTCGGGGTATTAAGAATTAGGTTTATGAAGAAACCTAGAAATCGATCATTGATTAAATTTGAGTACCTCTATAGGAAAGACCTCAACAAAAAACTGAAGAGTAATGAGAGACTCTAGAGTTATAGGAATATGGGAAATCATCTTCTAGAAATTAATATTTTTCTTTTTTTATTTCTAATACCATTTTAACCAATATTATCATTTGATAATAAAATTATTATAAATATATATTTTTTAACTGAGTTGATTTTATGTTTATCATTATTGATAAATTATTTACAGTTATTATAATTTTAAAATTTTAAATTACACGGTGATAGCTGGTACAAGTACATGTTGTTTTTGCAATGATTTTAAGTGAGTGGTAGAGATGTACGAGAAAAGAAGCTAAGAAGAGGTCAAAATTTCACTCAAAATCATGCAAATATACAAGGAAAGACCCAAGTGAGATTCTCGAATTTTGTTGCATAAAAATAACGTAAAGACCACACCTAACATATGTCAAAAGAATCTTTTCTTTTCCCATCTCGTAACCCCTACTTTGTTCACATTTTGTTTGATTTCGATTCTCATATTTCATCGTACTAAAATATTAATAAAAACTCTAATATCATCTCTAACAAATTATTTTTAATAATTATAGAACTATTAATTTTTTTATTATGATCTCATATATTAATAATCAGCTTATTAAATATATAATTTTATGATTAATAAAATTAATTGTAATATTTATGTTTTTCATAGAATGACGATATTTGCCGAGTGCCCGAGTAGGCAAACCCACTTTGGTCGACTTTTCGGAGGCTTTGGGTTGTAGGGAAATTTAGGTTCTATTAAAACCGGAGCCAAATTTGCTTGACCGGTTTTGGTTCGTGTCCCATGTGGGTTTTGTCCCGATTGGCCCGATTAGCCCGATTAGCCTGAAATAATTATTTAATTTTTCTTTTAAGCAACTAGCTTAGTAATTCAAGAATTCATCTATAAAATTGGATATTTTAGTTTTTAATATGGAGTCAAATCTCTGTTTTTTGTAGCACAAGGGTTTTTAAAATAATTATTATTATAATATATGATTAATATATTAAACTTTGTTTTTTAACTATATTATTTTCAATTTTTAAATGTAACTTTTAAATATAATTTATATGATAATTTAATATTTTAAAAATCTTATATGGAAAAATACGGAATGCAATTGAATTAATAAATTGTAGTTTTAATATCGACCTACTTTCATTTATTCATTAATCCTATTTAAATATTTATACTACTTATTTGTATTCATTCTTTAAATTTATTTAATTGTATATGTTTTTTTTCATAAAATGAAGTTGTACAAGTTTATAAATTAAATTTATTAACTAAATTATCATTATATTTTAAATACTGTATTACTTAAACAAGTGTAAATAACAAAATATTGCTATTTTTAAAATAATAAACAAAATTGTACACTTATTTCTTTCCTAATATGGATTATGTATTATAGCAAGATGAATTTTCAAAACAAATAGGATATTTCATTATTATATGATTGAAATGCACTTTTGGAAAAAAATATATTTTTATTTATATTTTGAATAAAAAATTTTTTTTTCAAAATATAAATTTCATTTATATTGTTAACATTCTAAAATTTTAATTAATAGATGATAATGACACATGCAAGTCAAATGGGAAGTGGTGTTTCTAAAGGCACGAGCCAGCACGCAAAAACCCGTCGAGGTTTTAACAACAAATTGAAACGATCGCTACTGTGAGGCTGAGGAGCAAAAAGGAGGAATCCGCTAGATGAGGGGCTCGCATCCGATTAGCTTAGTTTAGGAGGCATTACTACTGCGCGACGACGCACAAGGTCCGCAGTGATGATCAAAGAACACTAGACTGAGACACGACCTAGACTCATACGGGAGGTAGTAGTGGGGAATTTTCCGCAATGGGCAAAAGCTTGACGGAGCAATGCCGCATGCAGATAGAAGGCCCACAGGTCATGAACTTTTCTGAGAGTTAAGCAATGACAGATACCAGGAAATGAGCATTGGCTAACTCTATGCCAGTAGTCGTGGAAATATAAAGGATGCAAGCGTTTTCCGTAATGATTAGGCATACTCCAGCTTGGTAGTTACTAGTTTCAACCGCATGTCCAGGATTGAGCCTTGGGATTTGACGACAGACTTAAAAAGCCACATCGAGGATGTACATCTTTTTTATGTGGAGTTACATGTTATTATTTGATATAATGAGGATGAAGATGAAGATTAGAGACATATAAGATTTCATTTGATACTTTGAAGCTTTTTTTTAAGAGATCTTATTAAATTGTTACTTTATTGTTTTAATACTATTTACCTAGTTAGTTTGGTACTTTAGATATAACAGTGCTCTAACATTATTTATTTATTTAAATTTGTTTAATATTATATTGCTTAGACTCGATTATTTTATATATTAATTATTATTATTATTATTATTATATATTTATATATTATTTATTTTTATTTGAAGAATGATAAAATTAATTATTTTTATAATTTTTAAGGTTTTAGCCCGTTTTGACCCAAGAACCCATCAGTCGGTTTGACCCGGTCAAAGCTACTCGAATAAATAAAGTGGGATACCAAAGTTCTGTTGGACTACATTCGAATGAGCTAGCCCATTTACTAGCTCCACTTTTTCATTTCATTTTTTTAATTTCTATATCAATATATCTATAAATCATGTCACAAAAAAACTCATTTTGAAATATAGTTTATTTTGAGTTATGATTTTATCATATTAAATAACTAAAAATAAAATAAAAAATAATAGCATATTAAAAATAAACTTTGAATTAGTATAATTATCACAAATAAATTAAAAAAAAATTTTATTTAAAATATTTATCATATATAAAATAATATGATGAAATTTCACTTTAAAAATATAATTATTGAATAAAAACATTATCTCAAAATTATAAAATAATTAAGTAAATATAAATAGTGTATAAAAATATGGGGAAGTTTTGTTTTTGAGAATTTAAAATATATATATATATATATATATATATATATATATATATATATATATATATATATATATATATATATATATATATATAAAGGAAGGAGAGAATAGGGAAGAGGATGCAGCCCCGGTCTGCCCCAACATCAATGTCACCCTAGCGGAGAAGATACGACTCCGGAGGCCTTGGAAGTTTTCCTTGATCATAAAATTGTTGGGTTGGTCTATAGGGTATAAAACCCTGTATGCCAAGATAATTAATTTATGGAAACCCAAGGCATCAGTAATTGTTGGGTTTGGCGGAACCTGGTTGGTGTTCGATCATTTCCGACACTGGTCCGAATGACCTCTAAAGCATGCAAGTGTGGGTCAGAATCCCATGCCTCCCCATAGAGTACTATGATCACGCCTTCCTAATGAGATTAGAAGCCAAGCTTGGTAAGCCGGTAAAAATTGACAATGCCACTAGCCTCGTCTCAAGAGGGCACTTCGCTCGGATGTGCATTTAAATCGACCTAACTAAGTCGTTGGTTCCAAAATTTAGACTCCACAAGAGAACTCGCAGAATCGAGTACGAACGAGTTCATCTCATTTGTTTCGGTTGTGGCAAGTATGGAGATCGAAAGGAGGCCTGTCCCTCTGAAGTTCATCGAGGAGTAGGAGACCAAGATGTTCATCTCATTTGTTTCGGTTGTGGCAAGTATATATGGAGATCGAAAGGAGGCCTGTCCCTCTGAAGTTCATCGAGGAGTAGGAGACCAAGGAGGACGGGGCGATGGAACAATTGGAGAAGAGTCTGCCACCCCTACAAAGGATCAGAAATTGGGAGAAGAACAGATAATCAACCCGGAGGCTACTAAGGACTACCAGCCACAGGTGATGGCCACGAGGAGATCACGCAGACTGCACCAGAGAGTAGCCGAAGATGGGAACAAAATCAGCAAGGCAAGTAGGCATGGAGAAGGAATACAATATTTGTACCAGAATGGGCGAACACAATATATTTTCAGAGCATCACTAGGACCCTCCAATGGACCTAGAGGACCATTCGTTAGATGAACAAGGAGGCTTAGGGAAGGATAACACCTGGTTGGGTCAGGGAGTTAATATGCAGTAGCCCATCCCAGTTTCCTCCCCTGCATATCTCTTTCTGTTCTACCCACTGTAAACCACAGAAAAATTGTTTTTTTTTTTCCAAGGCTACTGGAACCTGGAAAACTCACCAAATCAAAGAGTTTAATTACAACCATTTTTCTTGTACAAAAATTGGAATAATCTTCCAGATTTTCACAAAACACAATCTGTTTATATTAAAAAACTGGAACGACTATCCATAATATTTTTTTTTTATTTTGTTTACTTTTGGACTATTCTGCCCATAATTCCTCAAACTTAGGGGTTATATTTTCTCCGCCCAAGTGTTCAACATTTTCCTATATGCTATTTAACAAGCATACAATCACACAACACATACAACACAAAATCACGCAACAATCATTAGAATGTACAATAAATGCACGATCTAACTCATGTCCATCGAGTCCTAGGTAATTGCATACCTAACTTACTGATACTAAACTATAACTCTAGTATTTGACATCTAGCTCTAGGTATTTATAAGCCTTAGCACTGATACCAAGACTATGACACCCCAACCCGGTGGTCCCGTTGACCACCCGTAAACCCGCAGAATACATGAAGTCATCGAGTGTCTCAATGCCACAAAACGATTGTCTCTCTAGTCGAGACTCAAAAATGAATAAAAATGGCCACATTGGCTCATACATCCATACTCATCAAAATATAATCAACTATATTACACTAGTTTCAGGAGTTAATTACACTTCTATACAAACATGTATCAATCAAAATATTTCATACATGTTTTACAAAAATATAATCAAAGCCATATGTCAGCTTTCTTCTCAAAAGCGGCCTCTAGTGAGCCTGCCTTCCTAATACTCCTCAGACCGAAAGGGGATCCTATGACGTATGAGCAATGCCCAGTAGTTGAATTTTCCTACATTTGATTATTCCCCACCTAAGTGCTCATGCAATGGCAAACACACACATTCAAGTGAATTCATGATTCATACTCGAATGCCTATAATGTATGGATGAGAATGTGACTCACCCATTCCCACATCTCGAGCCCTCATTAACTCCCTCACGCATGCCTAAGCCAAGTGTGAGAAATACTGTTTTCAAAACAAAAGGTTTTTGTTCCTGAAACATAATACCAATTTTCCGATAAAATTCTATTGGATAACCCTCCGAGGTGAATTGCTGGATAACTCTCTAAAACAATCATGGGTCATCCTCCGAAATGAACTGTTGGACAACTCTCCAAGGCAATTCTTTGGAAAATCTTCCCACCAAATTAATTTGATAACCATGTTTTTCATGTCATGCACCCATACCTACTGTTCTAGGTTACCTCGGTGCATATGAAATACAATATGCCATTTCACAATAATTCATGTTAATACATCAAGCATGAATATATTAACGAAAATCATACACAAACAATATGTTATTCATGCATAGAAATAATACCAAAATTAGCTCAAATGGGCTAATAAACAATCCGACAGTCCATGTTGGAATTGCCCAAAGAATCACACAAAGAGCACACAACAACACACAAGATCGCATTTAACAAATCTCAACCTTACTGGCCTCGACCGTTTCATGGACAACCCTAGGATTTCACCACTGATCCCAATCTTTGAACTCGAATACACAAAGAATCCCGGGGCCTCAAGATATCCGTATCCATTAAAATGACTCGCCAGAACAAATCAAGTAGGAGAAAACCCTACCTCTTAGAGTTTGTCAAATTCGCACTTCCTAAGACTCAATCTTGTGTCTCAGTTGGGGATCAACTTTTTTCTCGTCTCGGCCTGACTCAGAGGATCATCGTGAAAATTCCAGAGAGAAGTGAGAGCTTTTCACTCTAACTCTTTCCTCTTTCTTTTCTATCTCTATTTTCTCTATCTTATCCTCCATCCAATCCGGTTGGGTCAAGAGAATTGCCCTTTCAATTTCCACTTGTCAACCTCTCATTGATTGACTTGGATTTCCTTATCCACTTATCCATCTACCATAGATTCCCACCTAATCACATGTTGCCACATGCCTCTCATGGGTCCCATTTGAGCTCATGTTTGACTAGCTCTCTACAGGACCCGATCCGGATACCCTTCCAGGGTTCCCCGGATGGTCCCGCCTAGTGAAGTTCCATTATACAATCCTTAGGGAATTGCACAAAGGGACCCCACCTAAAAGAGAATGAAACCACATGCAAAACCACAATCTCTCAATTATATAATAAAAAAAATCCACAACCGACCTAACCAAATGTAGGTCATAACCACAACATACATAATAGGGACCCATATGAGTTTAATACTAATATCGTAATATCTGGGTTAGTATTTGCAAAATTTAGGTTACAAATGAAAATAATTAAGTCCAACAAAACAAGGACAGATAGGTGGAATAGAGTACATCACCGCCGCAGAGCTGGTGTTGATCCGGCGAGGTAGCCCCCTAAACCGCCTCGACCTAGGGAACATATTTAAAACAATAAACGTGAGAAATAAATCTCAGAGAGTGGCACAATTTGTAAGGACAATAATGTTATAATTTTTGAAAATTCCTTCTCTCAAGACCTCACGTCCACTCCTTTGTAAGGTTCCCCGTTTAGCAAACATTTCACAAAACCCAACTTTACCAAAACCCAACAATATGAAAGTCATGCTCAATAATTTAACTCACTTCATTATCAAGAACCTTATAACCTGAATTTATTCACCACATAGTTATTTGATGGTATAAACATATGAACATCATGTCGCATAATTTATCATGAAAATACAATAATAATCAGAATTCATTAAAAAGGTTACAGGTCTTACTGAACCAACAATGTACCATATCATATAAATCAACTATACACCATACCATATGCACCAACGATGTACCATACCTTATACACTAACGGTGTTTCATACCATATACACTAACGATAAATTATACTATGTAATTATCCTAAACTGGCTTGTGAAGCCCGAATTCTCACAACACAAGGCATCTAATCAACATCGTGACTACGCTCATGTGTCATTCCTAAACCGTTTAAACCCGACCTCACTACCGTGGAATAACATATAACCGTTGGATGAAACCAACCTCACGTCACTGTGGCAAAAACCCAGAATACCAAACCGTGGTGTCAAAACGACCTCGCGACACCGTGGAAACTAATAAACCGTCGGGTCAAACCGACATCACGGCACCGTGGCAACTAATAAACCGTCGGGTCAAACCGACCTCACGGCATCATGGCAACTACTAAACCGTCGGGTAAACCCGACCTCACGGCACCGTGGCAACTACTAAACCGTCGGGTAAACCTGACCTCACGGTCGTGGAATTAATATATGACCGTTGGATAAAACCAACCTCATGACACCGTGGCAATCCCAGTGCACTACAATATAATCATCAACCCAATCTCCTGTAGACAATACACATCACCTTATAACCTCCAACTCAATGTCCTTACTCACGTGTGCCTTTTTCCAACGTCACCGTATCTTAGGTTAAGAATTTATGAACTTACTTTCCACAACTCAATCAACTACATTGAAAATCTTTAGTTTCTCAATTCATGTCGAAATTTGAACAATACCTCAATGACCATATTCCTTAACCATTTATTAAACACATATCTTTCAAAATCCATTTCATAAAACGATAATTT